>CM077517.1:37086285-37686285 GCA_039654895.1 Mongoloraphidia duomilia | reverse complement strand
CGAGGGGCGTGTTCATGTGGATAAAAACAATGGTCTATCGTGTACAAGATTCCAGGTTCGCAACTGGCTTGGAGTACAAAAAATATTAAATTTATAGAATTTTTTGGAGTTTACTCCTTAAGAATCGATTTTCATATAAGGCCCCCCGTATGGAAATTTTATGAGGAGTAAAATTTATACAAGCGTTAACTAAAAAGCGTTACGTTTTTGCGTTGACTAAAAAGAGTTATTTTGCTTATAATTCGCTCAATTCAAGTCAGATCGATTCGAAAGAGGAGAAAATTCTAGATAGATTTTATGTATAATATCGTGTCAAAACAGTTTTTTTATAAACATTTATATGCAAATTCAAATATTATTTTAATATAGTCATTCAATTTTTTGACTGCTGATGTTTGAATTTTATATTTAAAAACCATGGCCTACAGAGTTAAAATGACTTTTAACTAATTATTGACATCGGTCGGATCGGACCAAAATTTCTCGACGTTTCACTGAACAATTTGGCTTTCTCTGTCTGTATCTTTGTCCGTTCATAACTCGAGAACTATTGATCCGATTTATGTGAATTTTTGATGCTATGCTTCTATAGACGCGTTAGACGATTATCTTTTTGAAAATTGATATTTAAGAGTTTTATAGGACACAAAAAAATAAAATGGCGTCAGATTTTAAAATGGCGGCCATATGCACTTTTGTAAAAATTATCCGATATTTTTGAAAATTGATATTTAAGAGTTTTATAGGACACAAAAAAAAATAAAATGGCGTCATATTGCAAAATGGCGGCCATATGTACTTAAGGAGTAAACTCCAGTCGTGCATCGGAGCTGACACACACACTTTTTTTTTATTATTAAAAATAAAGGATAAATTGAAAAACATTAAATTACCTACTATTGAATTTTACGTTCCTACTCACCGGTCTGTAACAAGTCACTTTACACGCATCATACATGCATGTAAAGCAGCTTTTTATAGGGGGTATGAGAAAAAATATATAAAATAGTAATAATGGGATCTCTGGCAGTAATTTCGTTTACATGGGGGGTTTTCGAAGTTTCTTGTACGATACATGTGAAAACGTGTTTCCACAATTTTTGTTTATAACAAATTGAAAATTCCATTGTGACTTTCAGTAATATTTTATAAACTAATAAACAAAAACATCTACTTTCCTTTCGATCATTATAATTGATTCTGTAGTAATTCCACAGTTTTGTCGAGATTTCTCAAAAAATAATGTCGACAGTTTAATCTCGATTTCGCCTCGGAATTCTAAACGAGAAAACTTGTTAATCTCAAAACATCTTGCAAGAATTTTTTGTAGCAAAAGAATTAAAACGGTTCACGCATGGTGTCCACGCGTCCAGTCTAGACAGACTATTCATTGCGTGACAACGCCATGTAGGTGGGAATTGGTATTATGTTAAGACACGACGTGACAGGCATCCAAACATACATAAAGCCCAATCCCTGCTGAGTTATAATCATCGAGATGAAAGGGAAGGAGAAGGGATGCCCGATGCTGATGGTAGAGGCGCCGGGTCGCTAAATAGGATGATGAATATTGATGGGGCGGAGCCGTCGGTCAAATGCTTCCTACATACACAGCTATTCTGCCACCGTAGACTCTTGTCACGTAGAGCCCCTTTATTTCGTAGTAATAGTTAAGATGGCATTAAACAACCCCAGCGCTGTGACGTTTTTACTTCTTACTACGGGATAGGAAAAAGTTTTCTATTTCGGTGGAAATAATTATTATAAGCTAGTTTTTATTAATAATATTTAACACTGTATTTTTTTATAATAATAATTCATATTCTGTTAGAAATTTTAATGTTCATAATAGACCCCAAGCAGTGACGAATTAATTATTTGGAGACCCCCAAGCGTTACCTCAGTTTTTTAATATAATGTTTACGAATTTAGGAAACGTTCAAAATAAAAAAATTAATCTTCTTTATAGTTTTTCGAAGCCCCTGCGATTTTGAGACCGAAGCACGCACTTATTGCGCCGGTGCACATAATATTAAAAAATATATTTTTAGACGATCACAAGTAATATAAATAATAAATAATATATGATTTGATTTCAAATTCTATAACTTTAGCAGATAAATTATTATGTAAGAAAAACGGGTTTTCAAGATCGCTGTCCTTCAAATAATACTCGACACCTTTTATTAAGAATCTGGACACGAGATAGCAGTCTGTTATTGGTTCATCATTAATCTTCAAGATAAAAGTCTGTCATTGGTTTCATGCTATGACTGTCTTTTCAGCCTAGTTTCATCCGGGTATATTTTGGTTGCCCAGTGAAATAATCAAGAGAAGCAAAACCTCTTATAATATATCAGTTTACTCTATCTCTTATAGTTTAGTCAGCTTATAATAATTTAATTTAGAATTGAGTACGGGATTTTCGACCTGCTTAATACTTTCACTCACTGCTCATCCCGCTTTTGCCGAAGTGTAATAATATATGGTCTATGTTTCTCGGGAGGAAGTAGCCGTTTAAGTTTCAAATCGGATTGGTAGTTTCTTTGATTGGTTTGGATAAACAAACAAGCAAATAAACGAACCTTAACCAGTTTATAATATATCGGTACAGATTTCTGGACTTGTATTGTTCTGATCTGACCATAAACAGCTCAAATACTCATTACCATAAATCAAGGTGTTTGATTCAATTGTTTAGCTCGCACTTTGATGTGTGAATGTTGAAATATTCCAATAATTAATGAAAATTGTGTGGCTTCAATAAACTTTTCTATTATTATTTTCCTAGCAGTTTTGGCAGAATGATAAAAAGTTAATTACATTAAAATATCAAAAGGTCAACATGAAAGACCATATGGATATACGTCTTCTAATTAATTAACTTATAAATGGTACCTATATTTCAATACAATATGGTTTTCAAAGCTTATTTAGAATATAACATACTATTTGTGTATACAGTAAGTCTCACGACCAGGTATACATAGGGAAAATAACACTGAGAACATTTTCAATTTTGCAGTAAACTATGCTATGGCCATAAGGCCTAATGTAAATATTTAGTGGAATACATAGAAAAAATAGTAAAGTGAATTTTTTAAACAATTTTCCATAGCAACGGTTGACTAGGCAATAGCTTACTACAAAATTGTATAATATGTCCTCAATGTTATTTTCCCTATGTATGGCCTCGCCGTGAGTCTCATTGTATTAATTTTATAAAACTTAATAATCCGTTTCACTGAAATGACGAATATCTAAAACAAAAAAATAACGTTAATATTATTTATTATTACATTATATTATTACTATCGGCACGGTCCGGCTTCGTCCGGGTACTATGAATTTATGATTTATTAATACATTTATCACTCGCTTCAGTCGTTAGCTCCTGTTACAATAACCTATGTTCTAAAGCAAAGTATCACCTATCGAACATTAAACAAAATTTGAAAACGGTTCAGTAATTTCTGAGATTACCCTCGAATTTCACCCGGGCGAAGCCGGACCGGTCAGTTTCGATTATACATCTAAACCTTGCTTGTGAATCAATTTATCTAATCATGAAAACCGGAACAAAATTTGTCCAGTACTTACGAAGAAATCGGTCATCTGAGATTATCCCCGATTTTCACCCGTGAGAAGCCGGGCCGGCTAGTTGTTATAGCGTATATTCATCTCCATTGCGGAAGCTGCCCGTGTGCAAAATTTCACAGAGATTGGGTGAGTAGTTGAGGTGTGAAAGCGGAATAAACAAACAAACAAACTCACTTTCGCAATAATAATATTAGTTAGGATATTCCGTATACTCAGAAGTGGGCGAGCTATTTTGAAACAGTTTCAGAACCTATTGTTTAAGATTTATATGAAAATAAATATTGAATAATGTGATCTCAAAAACCCAATTACGAAAAACGAGATATTATTATCATATATTTAGTCGTATATATTTTCTTTATATTTTGAATTCTAGCCTGAAGAGTAAGTAATTCAATGTTTGTTTAAATTTAAACGTTTAACAGAAAACATATTATATAAATAATGCAGCAACTACCTTTTACCATTCTAACCCAGTACAGATTAATTGTGGGGAATGGTACTAATTTAGGCTAAAATTCACATTTCACAACTTCACAAAAACGTGTTTTTTGTATATCGAAAATAATTTTTGGTAGGATGTCTTACACGTAAATACGAAAAACCCTATTATTTTTGGGTAAAGTCGACAATATGGCTATATGACTTTGTTGTTTAGTTACAACTGTATACTTTTCATAATGATTTATTATTCTACTCATTTTTAGAAAAAAAAGTTTTACAGAAATTATGAAAAAATTCAATTTTATTTTTATTACTTTTTAAGTTTGAAAATAGTATATTGTGTGACAAGTGTGCTAAATACATCTTTATGCGTCAGGCGCGATGTTTTCAGCACGAGTAGTAGAAGAGCGCTCACGAGCCTTGGCGAGTGAGCATCGCGAGCCGAATACGAGTGCTGAAAACAACGCGCCTGACGCATAAATATTTAGCACACGTGTTGCACACTATACTTTATATAACACATGCATGGTTTTAGACTTTAATTGAATAATTTAATGTCACTGACAGAAGTACATCTCATAATAAAAACATTGGGTTCGATATTTATTCACTTTGTTACCATAGTAACCATATTTCATTTATAACACCGAAAAGAGGTACATAATGTTCATTAGATAACGGGTTTTTCAAATGTTTTTCCATTATTCATCGAAAAGCGTTTCATAATGGATCATGACCTCACTCGTCAATAAAGGGTCATTTAAGGTCCGCAAAACTGATGCGAAAAAGCACTAAAAGCATGTATGTGTTATATAAAACAATTTATTGTACAATATTTTTAGTGCTCGCCTACTCTTAGAATTACCTGAGCCTACTGCTATTGGAAAAATAATAAATTGAAACTATACTTAGCCGTCTTGCCAATTGTCGAAACAGAACATGAGAACTGGGTAATTTCATATTTATTTTTAAAGAGAGCTTCGGTGCGTCGATAAAGGATATCTAGGACCTAATTTGTTTAGCGGCCGGTTTCGCCAGTTCAACACGATCCTACACTATAGTGACCCTTCTCAACATGCTATCTAATGTAATTGCATTATTAATAATTTGTGTTCGTTATGAACGCCTCACAACTTTGCACAAAAATATGACGTATCCGTCGTGTCGAGGATAACATTGCAAAAAAGCACCGCGACATTTTAAATTTAATCAGACTGATTGGTTTCATTTATCAGTTTAATTTAAATGAAAAGGCTTTAATTTGTTACAGCCAAGTTATTTCAGCTTTTTCAAATTAATGACAAATATTGGTGAAAATATACTACAAGGAAATAACAAATAAAACAAAAAAATTATTGCATCAAAATGATTAAATTCTCCCCGAGAATTGAGAATATCCAAGATTATAGGAATTTCATTGTTTATATAAATTTTTCATGATTCGTTTATTAGAAATCCCCAGTTTTCAAGTCCTAACCTGGGAAATGTTGAAAGTATCGACTGTAATTAAAATTAATTTATTTTTTTAATAATAAAAAAATGGTAATGGACCCAGATACTTCCGGTAGATTGTGGCTTTATTATTGTGATTTGTTTTACATTATGATCCGAAATATCTTCAAAACTAAAAAATTTCTACACGAAGAAGAAATCTTTATTTTGAATTAAACAACTTAAGTGGTTACTAATAATTTTGAATCCAAAAATAGGATTAGGAGAGTAAATATAAACATTTTTAGGAAGAAGAACCACAATGTATAATGAAATATACTCTTTGAATTAACTATAAAACTTCCCGACAGTGGTCATTTGATTTTTTCTTAGATATAGCTCAAAAATCATGGCAGCATAGCTGTCTGAGATATTTATTATTTTCACCTCTAATTGTTATGTGAATAATATGGTGTGGATATAAGGGGTTTTAAATCGATTGATTTTATCATTTACCAATTAATTACTGTCCACAGAAACTCAAAACGTTGTTTATCTATAGGTAAAACCTAAGGCTTCCCGGCCTAACGAGTTTATTAAGTTGTTAAAACTTATAAAATGTTAACTCTCGCATGTATAATGATTCGACTGTTTAATAGCTGTACTATGCTTTGCAGTTTATTTAAATAGTCGACTCTCGCATGTAGTGTGTTTTCAACGTGAAATTGCTATATATAAGAAGAGATCGGTTTCCACTCTCGGACACTGTGGATAAATCGGTAACTCACCTAGCCGGAAACTGGGGGTTTCGGGTTCGAATCCCGACAGTGGTCATTTGATTTTTTCTTAGATATAGCTCAAAAATCATGGCAGCATATCTGTCTGAGATATTTATTATTTTCACCTCTAATTGTTATGTGAATAATATGGTGTGGATATAAGGGGTTTTAAATCGATTGATTTTATCATTTACCAATTTATAAAACTTCTGTAAGATAAAAAGTAAAGTATTATTTTTGAGAAATATTCTATACTTATCAAATTGACAATTTTATCATTTAGTATATATCATACAATTTCATTTCAGATTTGTCGAATCAGCTTGGTGAAATAAAGTATCATAATATATTATTACGATGATGAAACGGTCCAGTTGGTATAAATGTCAAATGTAATATCCATTGAACATTTTGAAACCACAATCAATCAGCTTCATTCATCATTGAAGTTTCTTCAGCAAAACTTTGCTATTTAAAAATTGATGAGACATTAACTCCCGTGATCTGAAGCTCTTAGACATGTGTAGGCAGTGACCTAAATTCTGTTTGTTATACAGAATGTCTCAAAAATTATTGTATATTTTATGTGTGGTAGTTTTTGGGAAACTTTAAACGGTCACACTTTCAAAATCACGAGAAATAC
The DNA here is from genome assembly GCA_039654895.1 of Mongoloraphidia duomilia. Classification (NCBI taxonomy): domain Eukaryota; kingdom Metazoa; phylum Arthropoda; class Insecta; order Raphidioptera; family Raphidiidae; genus Mongoloraphidia; species Mongoloraphidia duomilia. The sequence continues at coordinate 37,679,388 of CM077517.1, read as the reverse complement.
AAAAATATGAGTTTGATTATTGGAAACATCGTTTTCTGTAATCATGATTGTTTAAAAACAATCTAAGAATTTTAGAAGTATGTGATTTCTTAAAAATGTAATATTTTCACAGTTATGTAAAGTTTTTTTGAGAATCTCGAGAAAAAGGTATCAAAATCCTTGGCCTAAAACTTGGGCATTGCAATGCCTGTGAGTATTTGAAAAATCCAGTACCGGTCACGGGTCAAGTAGAAAAATAATAGAAACAATTCGAACCGAAATGAACCTTTTCAAAGGCTTCTGGATCTTAAAATTAACTGGTAGATGAACCGAAATGCCTGGAATAGTTTCGGATCAAGTCAGAAAGAAAAATTTTATATTCTGAATAAGAAGCGAAATTCTCTTGAATGACTTTCTACGTAAAAGAATTAACTTTTCAAGTCGAGTTTTAAAGTGAAAAAGTTTATATACTAGAAAATCGATATTATGAAGTATTAGAAATACCTTGTATTAATATTATGTCCGCCTTGTGACTTCTTGTGATTTAGTATCACGCGTTTCAGCAACGAGTTGCCATCTTCAGGTGTGGTTAATTATTTGTTTTAAAACACACATGGAGTATTCGTAACACTATATAATATTATGATGCTAAGCACTGTGTATTATGTCGTGGTTTGTGAAGTACTGATATAAATTTCGAGATTTTATGATTTATATAGTAGGTAGATGAAATGGAAATGTGAGTATGTGTGTGTAAGTATGTAGACGATTACTGAGTATTGGGTGTTTGTGTGTTGTTACTCAATGTGTGTTTTTAAAAAAATAATTAACCACACCTGAAGATGGCAACTCCGTTGCTGAAACGCGTAGTGTTAAATTACAAGAAGTCACAAGACGGACATAACACAAGGTATTTCTAATACTTCATAATATTCATATAGTGACTTGGAAACCCAACACACTAAAAATGTATCATAGAAAATCGAGTATTTTGTCCCATCACAATATAAATTTGTTAAGCGGTTGTAATCCACAAAAATGTAACTAAATGAATATAATTATTTTTTAGAGAAAAACCACGAGACTACTATGAACGTTACCTGCCGTTCAGGTAAACTTTAAAGCATTTTAGAAGAAACTGTTATACCACTAGGAACTAATTTTAAAATAATACCTATAAGATAAGAAGTACGTAAGTGCTAAGGAAATAGACATGCGAGATCTTTTTATACAGAAAATGTTTTGTTACAGTTAAAGGAATATCCCTGTTGTTTTGAAACATTTGATATTCATCTATTGTAGATACATTGTACCGTCGAGGTAACGAGAGCAAGTTCAATGTATAACTTTTTCCAGTTATACTGCATCCTGTGGCGATGTCACGTATCCAAAAGCTCCTGTGTTTACACCGAACAAGTTGTCGTTTTGGGTGTTTATACTAACCATAATATGTACTACGTTCATACAATACTATATATAATACTGAGAACGTCGAACTAACTTGATCGACGAACTTTATGTACAGCTTATTGGCCACAAGGCAAAATTGCTTATGTAGAAATTTTATTCATTTCATCATCTTCAGATAGGTATATCATATGTAACATTGTGGAATGTAAACAAACCTTTATATTCTATATAAATAAATACGTTGAATAGCAGATAGGTATATTAAATCTGCCCTTAACTACGAGATGTGCTCGCAACACTATAGATACCAATAAGAGAGACACCTAATGACGTCACGTTACAATACAGTATCAGAAAAAAATATTTATTCAACCTGTCACCGTCGGTCGAGACTCAACCCCGAAACTTCCAGATTCGCGCTGGTGGTTAATTGATAACCTAGCCGCGCAAGTATGGAAGTTTCGAGTTTGAGTCCCGACGGTGACAGATTGAATAAATACATTTTCTGATTTTGTATTGTCACGTGACGTCATTGGGTGTCTCTCTTATTACTATATAAATTTATAAAAAATTCACACATAAAATTAAAAAACTCGGGTCGCAGTGCCAAACCCTGCCGACAATATAGTGTATTTGCTAATGCAGGCCTTGTGGCTTTATTATGTAAACTTACGTTTGTTTTTGGACAAAATAAAAAATTTAACCCCTTAATACATCCCTTACAATAATAATTTTTTTCTTAATTGCAATATTGTTATCAATACAGCAACTGCACCAAATTAAATACACCCTTCAGTAAAGAAATCCGTATCCGCAAACTAATGTTTTCATAAAAATCGTAAGTCCGGTCCTATCGAGCCGATTTTATTTAAATTTTAGCACCACATTTTAATCTTTACTAAAGGGTTAAATTTCAATTTTGAAACGATTTGGACAATTTTTTCGGTATTTTAGGGCCCAAAAACATTTTTCAACCCCTAAAAACCACCCTTAAAATGGTCCGATCGAGCCCATTTTAAATAAGCTTCGTGCGGTGATGGATTCCAACGTGCCTACCAAATTTCGTAAAAATCAATTAACTCTTTCGAAAGTTATAGCTCGTACACACACACACACACACATATATATTGTAATGATGCACTTGCTCTCATTACAAAATTTTCTATTACTACCCTTAATTTAATTATCTTACACCTATTATTGGTTTATTTATTGGGTTCTGCTCATTTATTTTAAGATCTGACTTACGAATTATCAACTGTTGCCTCAGTGGTAAGTGTTAGATTTAAGTTTGTGGCTTTTGAGTGACTGTGCTGTGAATATTTTTCAAAAACATTTATTCACGTCCATTGTCAAAACAATTATTTTTCTTGACAACGGCAAAACATAAACATATTTTTTCACATTCGATTCTGGACCATGGTTGAGTACGGATGTCCGTTCGGTGGTACTCAACTGGGCGTTTTTTTTTTGTATATAATTCACCATTTCTATTCTACAAGAACGAAGGAGTTTCACAAGACATTGTCAACATGAATAGCAACAATCTACTTAATTAGTTCGTATTACCTTAATTTCTTTATTATCCATCCATATCTCACCGGAATTCGGTAACGTATTAGTTTTAAGCTTTCTTTTCCTTCCTAATCTAATCGAATAATTTCCATATTATTCCAATCTTTATTATTTAGATTCTTATCTAAAAATATGACTGTTCATTCAGCCATTTTTGTTTTTTGAAACTCCAACGTCATGTTTATTTTGTACTGCCAACTTAACTTTTTATTATTATAAAAATCCCGAACAATTTATTATCATTAACCTTGACCGACTTTTTCTGTAAATATTATGCAATTTCGAAACAGCTGTTCGAATTGATTATTGTACAGTACATTTATGCTTCTTATAATATTTAATAAAATTATTATTTCTCGACTTGAATTTTTTTCTACTTTAACTTCATTGCCGAATCGCTCACTGACTGTATATTCTCTGGGGATTCTTAGAATATTCAAATGGGCCCAAACTTTTACCACCTGTAGTCAGTGCTCGATACGGTAATGACCATTTTTCCCAGTTTTCTTTTTTTATTATAATTAACAGGTGGGAGTCAAGACTACGCAACAAGAGCGCAACCTGCAAAGCTCACAATATACACACACATATATAATATATAAACAGACAAATTAAAAAAATGGTGCCAAATTGTTCAGGAGGCTATGAAACGTCGAGAAATTTTGGTCCGACCCTTAGGTCCCGCCATCCGACCGACGCCAATAGTGTATGTGCCATATGGCATACACTAAAAAATAGATTAGATCAACTAGGTGCATATGTATACCAGTACTAGGTGAGAATTTCCTTATTGTTTGTCGTTTTGTGTTCTGTATTTCAAAACAATATTATGTCTTCGAATGAATTTCGTTCAACTAAGTGTTCTCGATGCTCGTGTGGTAGGAAAACACTTTGAGACATGTTACCGGTAATTTCATCTTTTTTCATTACAGCGGAAAATTGGATAACGTAAGAGTAGTTTTGAAATGTACTTTAAAGCAGGGTCGGAAATCGAAATGAAATTTCGGTTCGGTTCCAGTTTAGGTTGAAAAGTCTATAAAACGGTTTAGATTTCGGTTCAGAGTCCATAAATATCTTCCAAAAAATGTTTGGTTCCCATCTCGGTTCTGATTGATTTCGAGGAATCATAATTCAAGTCGGATTAATTGCAATATTATTGAACATTCGTATAGTAATGTAAATGGCGTAGTAATTACCGAAAATATTTCATTGGTCGTCAGAGAAAGCATCCCATTATTTTTATATGTATAAAAGGTCAGAATCTGAAATTATAAAGGATCTGCTTAATATATTTAAAATTAAATGAAAAAACTATTCTCCTTTAAATTCAGTGTATCTTGAAATAACCGATTATATTTTAGAATAAAAGAAAAAACTCTGAACCGAAAAAATTTAACTGTACAGTTCTGGATTCGGTTCCATAAATTTTACAAAATATCAGTTTCAGTTCCGGTTCCGCTTCCAGAAAAAAAATGGTTCTGATAGTACGGTTTCGATTTTTGCTGTCCCTGCTTTAATTTATGTGGAAATGAAATGTGTTTACGTAATGTTACACAAAAGAGAGTTAAAGCAGTCAATCTCAAGGTACAGATAAAGTATCTAAAAATTCTATCTTGCGAAAAATGCAAAATCGCAGGATTAACTGGTTGATTCGAATGATTTTAAATGTATTTTTACTAAAGTAACACATACGCTGTTTTGTCTTGTGACAGTATAAGTATAGTTCGAGTAGCCAAAGGGTGAACGTGCAATCAATGCTAGAGTTTACAGGACAAGAAAATGTTCGAATTATGTAACAGAATACAGCAGTCACTGACGGTAATAAGCAAAATTGAACCTTGGTTAGTTTGTGTCTAGGAATAAAAATAAAAATACAGATCACTAGTAAACGAAGACAGAATAATCAATCAAAACAAAAAATATATCCAAAATTTTCATCACCTCTGAAATATGATCCAACTAATTTCTTTGTGAAAATAAAAACTACAGGAATGAGACCGAAAAACAAAAAATATAAATATTTTGGTATACTTAAAATGCTCAAATTTTCCAATAATATAATTATATTATAACTATCCTTTACCAGAAGCTTCACTCATATTAATGTCGTTTTTTTACTACTGTTCAGTAATCTATAGTTCTATATACAGGGTGTCCCACGACATGACTGCCATAGCCTGGGACTGTATTGCTGGGGTGATTTCAAGTCAAAAATGTCTAATGAACAAATACTCGGAACGCTATCCTAACTGAGCTAGAAGCATTTGAAATTTTAAATAAGTAAGCCCACCAATGCAGGTATTAGCTTCGGCTGTTGGTTTTGTTATTATTATTTTATTTATTGTAAATTATAGACGCGTCGACAACTTAGGTCATTAGCGTCCTAATTTTGTTATTATTAAAAAAAAAAAGTTCAGGTGGCTGTGAATCACCATTAGTATTTATTGTCCTGAGACTCTTCGCAGAGCTACCACTTCAATTCTAAGAAGAGCTAGACTATGTATACAGCAACTGCAGGGTGGAAATTTTGAGCAACTAATTCAATTAAGCGATTTCTTTTTAAATGGTTTTTAAATTAGTAGGGAATTCCTACCACTATACTTATCTAAAATTTCAAATACTTCTAGCTCAGTTAGGATAGCGTTCCGGATATATGTTCATTAGACATTTTTAACTTGAAGTCACCCCAGCAACACAGTCCCAGGCTATGGCAGTCATGTCGTGGGACACCTTGTATAGTAAAAATTCGCTCAAAATCGATTTAGTAACTTTTGAGTTAACTCGAAACAAACATACTGATAAACAGACAGAGAAACAGACGAAAATTTTAAAAATGGCTTATTCTGTCTAGGTGTTCAATAAAGAACTTATTATTAAGCGAATCCTTTAAGTTTAAAATTGATTTTTTTTTTAGTTTACAGACATTGTAAATAGCCAAAATTCAATTCTGGTTCAAACAGAAACTAGAAAATCCTGCAAAACAAGCAATTTGCTATATTAATTTTTAATTATTAATTTTTCGTTAAAAATTGCGATCTGTTATACATCGTAATATTTTTCGGTACGTATTATATATTTTCATTTATTTCTATCCCTTCGGAATGAAACCTAACAAATTATAAAATTTATAAATTGAAATTAAAAAAAGTCTTGTGTTTCACTGTGTTTTCACTGTTAACATTTTCGTAAATGCAAAAATATTTTTTTAAATTAAACTCCTCTAAACATAACAGAAGAAGCTTATAATTTGTTATTAAAAATTAAAAAAGCTTTTAACATAAAGAAATTTCCATAACATTTTCTAATTGTACAAAAGATATTATTATAAAACGCGGAAATTGTAAATATTTAAAACATATTTTTAATTAAATAGGTCGTTAAAATCTCTTCAATGAATTATTAAAGAATCAATATAAATTTATTACATTTGTTTCTCCAGTCTCTTGTTTCTATTTAGTAATTCAATTTTATAAATTAGTTGAGACTGGATGTTTTAATAAAAGGGGACGCATTTTGATGTTAAAAATTGCTTGAATAATTTAAATTGTTTGCCACTACGACAAGCATTTGCAAGAAAAAAATATTTATTATGCAGTATACTGCAGGATGATGAATATTATAAAGTAAAATTGTTTTCATCAAATTTAACAAAGACAAGCGGGGAAAATGCAGGAAAAGGGACTGACATTTAATTTTGTAATTTAAGACGGTTTTACAGCAATAAAGAGATACGTAATGGCACAAAAATGTGTGTTTATAGCATAAGAATGAAAGAAATGTAGTATTTAATGACAAATTTGTCTACGGTGATTTATTTTAGACATCTTGAGTAATACCAATTTTCAAGATCAGCACCTAAAATAGTTTGAACAAAACAATACTTGAGTGATTGTTACCATTTGAAAAATGTTATTGATTTAAAATTAACCAATAAAAAATGACAATAAAACATATTTATTTTAAAGAAAGTTCTACAATTCTCATTTTAAACGATATTTTTTTATATCGACTTGTACCCGATACCTCCACCACCACTATTTTAAATAAACATTTTAAGTAATTCTTACTGGAAATACGAACTAGAACACTTTTACAGGTATTTTACTTTTTAGTCCAATATAAATAATTCATTAGAAAATTCTCTACTTTTCCACCTAAAAGATTCTTTGTAAGAGCCGACACTTCCACCATCACTATTTTAATTTAAAAATTCAAATGAATCCCAATAAATATTCAACAATCGACTATTTTGATTTGTAAAGTCCAATATATAAATGTGCATGCAGGATTTTGAATAAGAATGAAGCCTAGATAGGGGTATAATATAACCATAATTTGACAAATAATTAACAAACGTTGAGGTAGTTACCGTGCTGACGAAATCAATACGAAATAATTTAAAGATTATAACATTGTAATTTACTACATATATTTTGTGACAAAACTTGTGTCAATTCGATTTCTTAAGTATAATGCTTTGTTTGCTATAAAGGTAAAAATAAATAATAATTATATGAAAAAAATACAAATTAGATGTTGTTTGAAATATTTTATTTTTATATAACAGTCAATTTGTAATTTGAAAGAGGTAGAGACCGAGTACAAGAACGATTTTTGGTTTTCAAGTTGTCAGCCCTGGAAATATTTACATTTTTCGAGAAGAAAGGGACGTGTCCATCGAGCACACCATGTAATATTTTCACCATAATAAAAAACTAGTAGATACTTATTAAAACTGTTGCAAGTATTTGTAGGAAAGCATTGAGTAATAACATCCTCTAGTCGCTTATTTGAAGGAAGTCTACTGTTACAATTTTCAAATTTTCGGTCTAAGCAACTTCGATTTCGAAATATTTTGAGAGACCAACTGGATTTATACAAATATAATTTAACTTATCAAACATTACACTGCTATAACTTTAAAATAACTTATTTTCTCTTTATAGATATATTTTTTAAATACTTTAAACGCTAACGGCCGGCCCACTGTGAGCACGGTATTTTAAAATAAACTTTTACAATTTCTAAAAACGCTTTAAAATTGCGTCCAAACCATCCTAAGACCGGTCGTGTTTCATCACAAAATATTATCTGTCCAGTAATTCGAAAGTCTTTACGTTAAAACTAGAATGCTAATAAAGGTTTCAGTCGGGTTTCAGCTTACATCAGATTACGAAGGATGATTTAATCCTCAGTTAATGAAGGTCTTTAAATATAGTGTTTTAATTATTGTGAATCCTTGTTATCAGACAGACGCATGTTAACATTTTCGGCCATTCTGATGACAATGACTCATAACTGCAGTAAGTTAGCTACGGTTAACTATGAGATAAGGAAGTATACATTCCGGAAATTAAGTAATACATTTCAGAAATTAATTTTCTACAACCCGGAAATTTTTAATTTTACGGTTGTCTACCGGAATTATAATTATTGTAAGTAGAAAGTAATCTTTTCTGTGCCAAGAAGATGATATTCGAAAAATCAGCATAAAAATAGTTATGGTTGGATATATTATATTATAGGGTTTCTCACAACAAGCTTACATTATCGACAAAAAAATTATTAGTAAGGATTTGACAATTTACAGCTAGAGAAAATTATTTCAAACACCCTTTGAAATAATTTTCACTTTTATGATGTGCTCTCGCTAGAACGAAGATTCACACCTATTATATATATATATTAAATTCCTTTGGTTCCTTTAGGAACATAGGGCTTCTACAAATGCTCTGAAACGAGGTCTATCGAGAGCGAGTTTCTTAACTTCTTGCCAGGTGACGCCATATTCTCTCATTTCGGCCTCCATAGTGCGTCTCCAAGTATTTTTTGGACGTCCTTGTTGTCTGCTTCCTTGTGGGTTCCACTCTAGTGCGCTACGAGTAATATCAGTTTCTTATTTTTCAAGTGATCTCTCGTTTGCCTTCTTTTTAAGTTCGCATACAAATCTATTATTTATTGAAGGTTGATTTAGTTTAATGGTATCATATCTCATTTCTAGCTTAGTATATTTACTCTTAATAGCCGCTATCTTTAATCTTATTGTCCCCTTGACCAAGTTATGATCACTACCGACATCTGCTCCTCTTTTGCATCTTACATCTAATAAAGATCTGCGCCATTTTCTGTCTATGGCAATATGGTCTATCTGATTTTCAGTGTATCCATCTGGAGAAACCCATGTGATTTTGTGGCATTTACGATGGGGAAACACTGTTCCGCCAATAACCAGGTCATGTTCCATACAAAATTCTATAAACATATTCCCATTTTCATTCCTTCTGCCTAGACCATGACATCCCATTATAATTTCTCTATTCAGGTTATCATCACCAACCTTAGCGTTAAAGTCGCTCATCAGAATGCGAATGTCGCCTTTAGGGATATCCCTAAATGCGTCTTGCAGCTGGTCGTAGAAAGCCATCTTATCTTCCCTAGGTGCCAGTTCTGTTGGAGCATAACATTGAATAACTGTAATGTTTCTAATTTTTGATTTTAGGCGTGCGGTTATAATTCTGTCTGACCACCCTTTCCAATGCATCAATGCTCGTTTAGCTTTTTTTGACATTATGATTCCAACTCCGTTTTGATGTTTCCCATCTGTCCTTCCTGCGTAGATTAACTGCTCACCAGTTGCCGTCGTAAAATCACCTGTATCGGTCCACCTTGTCTCACTGAGCCCAAGAAACTCTAATCGGTAATTTCTCATTTCTCTTGTTACTTGATTTAATTTGCCAGGGTCCATCATTGTTCGTACGTTCCATGCACCAAAAAAGGTTTTATTTTTCATGTCCATTAGATTAGCCGTAGTCGTCAACGTAATATCCGTCCGTAAAGCATTTGTATTAGTTTCTGTAATAAGTGAATTTAAAATGGGTGGGTTATTAGCCCGCCGCATCCGATTCTGGTGGAGGGGCTGCCTCCTTAACCCCCAGACAGGTTGGTTTTTCTGTCAGGGTTCGCCTTCCCTTAGTCAACCAGATCCCGTTTTGAGGCGCCGGAAACTCGCCTTTCACCCTGTCGGATTTGCTGGCAGAGCTATCTCGTCAGAGATAGAGGCATTTCTCAACATTTGCGAGATTGTATCTGTTGACGTATATACAATCTCATGAGACCATACCAGCCGTTTAAACACACCTATTACCTAGCTATAATAAATTAACTCTCGCATGTAGTGAAAATCAATTGATTCCGAAGCATATAAGGAGAATGTTTGATTATTAATCTTGCCACGGTTGAGTAAATGTAAGCTCATTCCGCCGCAAAAGTGGAAAGGTTTAGGTTAGAGTCTGACTGTGACTATGGTTGGTAAAATGATTTTTTTCAATATGTTTCGAATCAATTATATAATTGGCTGCTTTCCAACGAAAAATTTTCAATTGCAATTCCGCCGTATAAATCTTATTAATTTATAGTAATTTAATTACGCCGACTTTTAATTCAATGTATTTCGGGAAGGTGATTGTACAACATTATTTTATTCTTTCAGAGACATTTTTTGAAGCCGTATCAATTTTTTTAAAATTATTTTCATTAAATTAACCAATAAACGTCGAAAATAAAACTAAAAAAATCTAGCAGACTTTTTATTTTGAACAACCCTACTTCAGTTGTTTTATGTTACTGGAAAAACCAGCTCCTCATGCGCATGCGTACGATACAACATTACTCACGCGTGCGTATTCGAGATCTAAGTAATCGGTTATGACTGGAGCAACATGATTCCTATTTTAGTATTCTATGTTCTAAGATCTAATTGCAATTAATTTGAATTACAAAATTGAAACTGCTGAAACATTTTTTGTAACAAAAAAAAACCTAATAGCAATAAATTAGCTTTTTTATTTATTTATATTTCCTAACACTGCACAAGTTATTTAATTACAAAAATATATACAAAAAGGATACGCCCTCTCACTAGAGCAAGCTCTGTGTCGAGAGGGAGGATATAGCTGGTGTTTGTGTTTTGTGTCTAGCGTGTAGATGTGCATGTATTTGTGTTGTGTGAATGCTATGTGCCATGTATGTACGTGTTAGTGAAGAGCTTTCTTGTATTACAATGCAAACTAAACTAAAGAAAGTAATTCGATATGTCATTTTTAAGATGTTAAACTCGTGTAATATCGGATTGACTAAAATAATTAATGTCTTCGACTGAGAATATCTTCTTATCCCCCCATTATAACCCGCGTCGCACATCAGCAGCTATATAACCAGATATCTACTTTATAAGCAATTTACAAAATAACGCCTGAAGCCGTAGCAACTCATTTAACTTGTGTGCACGTTGAAAGCTCCCAACTTACGCTTGTCTACTGGTGCATAGAGGTAAGAACTCTGTACTTTCAGGGTTAAACAAAGTGCATAAAGTTTTCAAGTGATTAAACATTTATTTGGAAATTTTTAAAGAAAGAATATTTGATCTAAATACATCTGGCAAGCAGGGATATAGCCGTACCAGGACGTAAGAGGGCGTTAGTAAAAATTATTTCAAAAATTGATCCATGGAGTTCAGTGTGAAATAAGTTTATTGTGATAAAAAATATCTTAATATACCTACATATAAATCTTTTTTTGTAATATGCACTCTGGTATTTTTGTTTGGAAGGGTACCAGCTGTCAGGGTTGTCTAGCTAAAGTAAAAATTCACATTCTTAATTTATTATATTTTTTTAATAGTTTACACTACAATCCAATTGATACTTTCACCAGTTTTCATATTAAGACTTGGGAACGGAGTGTATTAAACTTGTTAAATAACAATACCATAGAAACAATAGCATTCCAATAATCTAGAAGTTATAGGTTTCAATCCTCTTCAATCCTCAGCAGGGTTCGACAAAAAAATCAAAATCGGTTCAATAGTTTTGGTTGCATGCGTAATATAAATAGCGTAACACAGACTTGCAGACAAAGTGAATGCATAATTAATATAAGTAGGGATTTCAATACGGCACGATATTCAGTCCGGCTGGATCGACATTACTGCGGCCGGATGCGGTGTTTATTATTCGTCTATCTAATTATATCAATAAAAATTGCAATTTCTCAACATTAGCGGTATGAAAGGTGGTCAGGGGAGTGTATTTGAAATTTAATAAAAAAAAAACGTTTATTTAATGATTAGAAACTCTAAGTATAAATCAATTTTTTTTTAAAACAAGACTTTTTTCATGTAAAATGATATTTCTAGCGTAACACAGTTTATTTTAGCGACTTTAAAAGTAATTTGGAAGTAATATCAATGTTTTAAGGTTTTTTCGTTAAAATAAAATGTTTTTAACTAGGTATATCTCATTCGGCGATGTAAATATGCCGCAAAATTGATTTTTGGTGCAAATCGACTGATAACGACGAAATAGAGTCGATTTGATCGAAAAAAAACAAGTCATGAGAGATGGAGAAAAAATCGTTTATTAAGGACTAGAGTAGTGCGACCCTTGAAGTCCACACGACGATAGCTTTCGCCAGTGTTGATAAATATTTAACTCAATACATAATACTGAAATTAGATCTTGGACACAGAATACACTAATCATAGTTAATCGTTAACAACATCCAATTATTATGGAAAGTTTTAAGGGAACAATAATGTAACAAAAAATTCAAATTTATAAAAACGGCTAAACTGATTTCTGTCATGTCAAAATGTATGTCGGCTCAATATCGGATCGTATAACACGCCTCGATTAGGAACATGTCCTTACGAAGGTCGATATAATATTTTTATTCGCGAGATATTGTGTAATTTTAATCTACTTTAATATTGGAGTCTATGTCTGTTAACAAAACAGTAACAGAGCTGAACCGATTTCATAAGAACACCAACAAATTTCCTAATATCGGATACCCGATATTACGACGTCAATACGCGTCCGATTGGCACCCTAATGTAGTCGATATCATTTTTCATTCTCGAGATTTCGTCTGTAGGCAAATAAATGGACACAGTACGTACACACCACACACAGACATCTTTCTAAGAAATAGTGTAATAAATGAGTGTAGTGACCTTGAACTCACTCAAAGAATTCGTCATACATTTTCGGATGTTCGATTTTCGGACCCATGCCTACAATGACACGTGTCCAATGGGAAGTTAATAATAGATTTTGCAAGTCAAAAGTTTGAGATGATGGACACCAAAGGGGCGACATCTTCCTTTTAGAACGTCAGCGGGTCCCATAGGGAAAGTCCGATTTGTCCTTTCTCAATACAAGACTTTTTTCATGGCCTCAAGCTATTTCTGTGAGTATTTTGCACAGAAACACGTTTTCGCGCAATTTTTTACGCGTTTGCTGGATCCGGATAATAATAATAATCATATTAATTATTATTAATTCATAAAACTGAAGAAATACAGGTATGAACAGTCAAATAGAAAAATAATTGCATAATTGGATACATATTTAAATATTCAGTGATTTCATAAAAGCAGTTTTTAAGTAAGTAGGTACATTTTTAAATGTTTGCAAAATAGTTTTAGGTGATGATCATGAATCATAGAGTTATCCGTATAGGTACTTCTTTCTTTTTAACATTTACCAAAATTTAGCTGGTGTCGGATCCGGAAAACAGTAAAATGATGCCGGATCCGCCGGATTACCGGACCCGGTTTTCCGGATTGCAATCCCTACATTTAAGCGCTACAGCAATGTTAAGGTTGCGCCTAAAGATGCAGAAATGTGCAAAAATAATCTGATATATTTTCTTTCCTCGGATTACTATAATATTATTATAAAATTATTTATTAAAACCGACAGTATTTTTACACGATTTTTTTAATAATATTTTTCAACTTGAGTAATAATACAGACTGAAAAATATCGAATTTCAAACCTCAAAAGTACATACGCTTCAGTTTGAAATTAATTTTTAAAGTTTGTTTCTTCGCTTTGAAAAGTTGGTAAGCCCTTTGTAAGTTTGCAGACAGTAACTTGTCATCGCTGCTATTCGGTGATAAAACACGTATCGTATAACGCACTCTACTGATGATAGTAGCCATACTTTTCATTTTTTAATCTTTTACAAATAGTCTTTATAACAAATTATTATAAAGGGTATTCATAAAGGAATTTTGTAAAAAAAATAAAAATAAAAAAGTATGGCTACTCCGGGCTACTCTTAGTTATAGTGCGTTAAATACTTGAAGCGCACTCTCTCAACATTTGTAATTTTTTTTTACAAAATTACTTTACGAATGGCTTTTATAATAGGGTAGATGACAAAAAAATGTTTGTGTTATATTAATAGAGCAGTAAATTATGAACAAAATGACACCTAAATCACTTCATTCTGATTTCTAATAAACTCAAAAATAATTTTTGAAATATTTATTTTAGCCCCGCCCGCTAAAAATCGTTTTTGCTCTACGCAAATATGACGTCATAATTTTATGAAAGTTCGTTTATATTAGCTACAAATATTATTTAAAGACCCAGAAACCTAGTGTTGAAAAATACCGTTTTGTACCTATGTAAACATGATGTAAGCAATCTAAGCTCCGTTGCTATGGATACATTAATATTTTACATGAACTGACGTCACGCGGTGTTTTAAGTCACGTGACAAATAGATTAAAAATCATAATTTTATTTATTAACTTAAATATGTTTACGAAACTTCATTAATAAAAATAAAAATTCTAATAAATATTTTAGAGCATAAACACAAAGTTTTATACTGATCACTGTCTACTGGAATGTACCCTATTGAGGTTAAATATACAGGGTGAATCAAGTTATAGTAGCAATAATTAACCATTCGATGGTCCATCGAAAAATAAGTAGACATGCATAATTTTATTTTTTTCCAAAACGCTTCCTAAGGGAGATACAGCCCTTCAAAGTCCAGTTTTAAAAATCAATACTGACAAGTGTCATAAATTATCTCAAAAGCAAGTATCGCCTACTTTGTTGGTTATTTTCATAAGTTATTTATTTGTTGTTTTTAATTTAATTAATGAATTATTTATTTAAATTCGTCAAACAGTAAAAAGTTTACAATTGTTGTACAAGATTCGAGACCTATTATTTTCATAGCTGGCTATTTTCATAGGTAGCTTTCAACTCTAATTATCTCGTAAACGAAGCCTCAAATCGAAATTTTGCAAAAGTGACTCTTTTTTTCTAAATTGAACAGGGAATTCGAAAAAAATGTTATTCTTTAAAAATATCCAGTGGCGCAGAAAATAGGGTGGGAAAAGTGAAACAACCCCCCTGTATCTACGCCACTTGATAATTTTGACAAAAGTTACTTACGTCAAGTAATGAGTATCTATTGCATAAATACTTGTACCAAATTTGGTCAAAAACGCATTAATGACCTGAGGGTTAGGACAAAAAAAAGAATTTTAAAACTGAACTTTGAAGGGGTGTATCTCTCTTAGGAAGCGTTTTGGAAAAAAATAAAATTATGCATGTCGACTTATTTTTCGATGGACCATCGAATGCTGAATTATTGCTACTATAACCTGGTCCACCCTGTATATGCAAATTGTTTATTACTGCTGCAGCGGCAAAAGAAAAATTGCATAGGAGAAGTCAGATACAATTACAATTAATATAAAAACATAATATACACACAGAAACATACATGGTTACATGTTAAAATAATAAAAACATTTATCAATAAGGAAAGCCTTCCATTTTTTTTTAAACAGTGGAAAACTCGCTATATTTTTTATTTCATTTGGAACCAGATTGAATATCTTGGTGCAACAATACATAGGACTTTTCAAATAAAGAGTTAAATTTGGCAATTGATGCTACTCAGATTGTCCCTATTCCTTGTATTATATTGATGCCCAAGAGATTCAAACTTGTTAGAGTTGTTCCGCACAAACAATTGTCTATCTGTTTTACTGCTGTCGATTTGCATGTTTGGTTGCTTATAACTAGAGAGCTACTGCATTAATTTCGATAAAATTATAATTAATCGTTAGCATTAAGTTCAACTTAAATTAAAGGTACAAACTACAAATCATTATGTTAGACCGTCGGGAAGCAGCATAATCCCGTTATGTAAAATCGAGGGGGAGGAAGTCGCGGGTACTTAATTAATAAGTAAAACTATGAATAGTTGGCACAAAATGTTTATACGAAAGTTGTAGAGAATTTTGTCCTCTACAAGATTGACAATGACCGAGAAAATCACAAAAAATAGTCTATCGTGAACTTGAACCTCGAAAATCTGGCAACGCCGGTACGATATCCATGTTTTCACACGTTTTTAAAACACCACACTGAAGGTGTATACAAAAATTCAGTCAACTGGGAATTATTCCGCAGTGGATCTCTAAAATTACTGGACTACGATTGTTTACTGGGAGGAAAGTTTAAGACTGGCTATCCAGTTGAATTTTTTATCTTATTTATTTCACCGCATAAAAAAGAATTATATAAAAAATATGACAATAAAAATTTAAAACCATTGATACTGTTTTAAAATCGAAAACGCTAGTTTTTTTTCCGAACCAAAATGACAGATATTATAAAAGTTTGTGATAAATTTTAAATTCAAGGATGAAAATTTACGACTAGCAAAAAATAAAATGATAGCTAGAGTTACGTAATGTTTTATTGGGAATAGGTACGTGATAAATTCTTGGAATAAAATGTAATTTATAGGATTTTTGTAACTCGCTTCGGTACATTATCAAACGTATATAGGAAAAATGTCACAATTTTATAATTTAAATGCTTCAGATCTATTAATTTCAATTTTAAAAACGATTTCTTTGTACGACATTGTCCAAAAACTTACAAAAAAATTCGACTGATGACCAGTCCTATACTTCCCACCTAGTAAATATTTGCAAAAAATAAACACTCTTTTTTTTTATTCTTTGACTAGGCCCAAATAACCTTAGCTGTTGGTGGTCTTTAAAACACAATTTAATTTTTATTCTTTGAAAAAAGCATGGCCCTCTTTTTTGTTTGGTGATCTACTGATGGCTAACTTAATATAGCAAAAATCATGGTTACCTTGATTTACGTACAATTTTTATTTTTTTTAGTAAAATATTTTTTTTCTCGAAAACTATACATTTTAGAGAAAAAAAATATTTACATTTTTTTCATATTATAACATCTAGAATTCATTTATATTTTTTTTTACCTATGTTAATACGTGACATTGAGGACGTTTTTTTGAATATCTCAGGATCCACTGAACCGATTTGACTCAAAATCTAATCAGATCTAAGTTAAAGGCTGATAAACACAATAGAACAATCGGCATGCCCGTATGTTGTTCCGTTCTTAAGATATCGAAGGCGAAAAATTGACCACATACACACACACATACATACACACACACACACACACACACACATACAGACATCAGTCAGAAAATGATCTTAAACGATTGCTAGAGTCTCAAAACGTGAAAATCTGTTAAAATCTCGAAATATTTTTTTCGGACTAAAACCATTACTTCCCTACCATAGTAGAGGTGGGAAGTAAAAAAACATTGACATTAAGATGAAAACGTTAAATATTAGTTAAAAAATTAATACAAAAAGTTACGATAAAATTACTCATAACAAATAAATATAATACTTATTAGAAAAATTTAATTTGCATATTTTCACGTGTAGTGTTATTTTTGGCGCATTTAAAACAAAATGTGTTCTATCAATTTTTTAAGAGCACGGCAAGAAAACTGCAACTCGAGTTAACAAATATTTTGATAAATTAAGTCAAAGACTTTTACGAAGATTATTTAAGTCTACGAAAATAAAACAGATGATGGTTTTAAAATAGAAATGAATATAACGGCAAGAAGATCGTTACGTAAATTGTATCGGTACATTATGTTATCCGTATAGAAAACAAACAATATTAATTATATCTGTTTAGGACTTGTGTTTCCCTGTCTTAAAAAAGTAGTATTAAGGAAAAAAATAAATAAATAAATAATAAATAAATAAATAAATAAATAAAAAATAATGTACCTAACTAACTTACCTTAACATAAAGAACAGATTTATTATTGATGTGAAGAATTTATTATTATTACCAGTTTAAATTTTACTTAGGTATCTATTGTTTATTTTTTTTATTATGTAAATTTATTATTTTTCTCTTATTTTAAGCATTCCACCGAACATAATGACATGGCTGATTATATCAGAAGATATAGAGGCCAAAAAAACTTATATTAAAAAAAAATCTGTTTAGGACCGTTTAGCTCTTTTTGAGAATGCCAGAAAATATCTGATACGGAACTTTACCTACAACTAGTTCTATTTTAATATATTAAGCACTATTTGCCTGATCAGTGCCGAATTGCTGATACGTCCCTTCACCTGGTCGATATCGAACTGATACGTTCCGTATCTATTCGGGAAGTATAAATATTTCTTGTTAAATATGTTTTTGTTTTGTGTACACTTTATGATCGAAACTTCTTAATTTGGTAAAAGAATTTTATCAACGTAAAGTAAATTAAATTGTAATTTTTAAAAAATTAGTTTAAACATGCAATGAAGAAAAATTACGAATAGTACACAAAAGCTGGGCTATATTATAATGAAGCATTATTGCTTGCTGTAGATAGACAAAACAAACACTATATATTATATGAAATAAAAACTCATCGAAGCGAGCAGAAAGCTGTGTACCAAGAGTGATAAAGAAGAGTTCTATGTGATTGTTAGAAATGTTATATTATAAAATTACTGAACTTATAATGTCTTTAGATTTTACCCTCAAGCTGTATAAGTATTACATTTCATTCTAGTTGTTGTAGTTAAATTTTTGTAAAAGATATCTATTTGTCGTAAACTGTAACTATCTATTCATCTTAAAAAAACTCAACTTCGTGTTCGTCTTCTTTTATTTATGTTACCTTCGGGTGCCACAAGATTGTAGGTATATATCGTAAATGTTTGACGCTGATGACCTCAGCTATCGAGCGTCTATAATCTAAAATCTATCTATAACGTAAACAAGAACAAAGACGAATTTTATTTTTTTAGAACATGGAGAATGAACTTATTTATTCCCTATAATCTATATCAGCGTTTCCTAAAATTTTTCGCCTGTGAACCCTTTAGAGATTAGCAAAATTGTCGCGAGCCCCCATTAATATAAAACGAAGTAATTTACTTACCTACTTAGTTTTTTAAAGTGAACCGGATTCATCTAACGAAGAACTACTGTAGCCATGGCATTTTAGTATTTAGTGTATTGTAAATGCTGAACAGCGTACATACAGTTCGACCGTCGCTCTTTTCGAGTGCTCGATCGTGGTACAACCAGACGGGCAAATAAATAGACAGGCAGACAGATAAAAATTATGGAGACACGTTTTCATGTTTTTCAGGCTGTTTTCCTAATAAAAATTTCTACAGTATTATCAATACTAATATAAAGCTGTTTAATGTGGTTTAAGGGCATAATACAAAATACCCAAAAACCACAACAATCGAATATTATATCCTTTTGCTTCTTACCCATTAATATTTGATATTGATGTTATAGAAATTTTCGGTGGGAAAACGGCCTGAAAGAAAATCTGTTCTCAACAACAAAAAACATTAGCGTCTACTAAAAGAAAACGAAAACAAAATGTATTTAATAGTCAATAATAAGATAAATATTATTAATGATTCACCTATACCTACATTTTTCATCATCATCTACTACATATTTTATTGTCATTTATGAAATTCTCAATTTATTTTATTATCAATAGATTTAACTTTCAAGGTTCACCTGCTTCATCATTTATTTGTTAACATTCAATAATAGATAAGAACACACGTTGTTGACATATAAATGGGAAAAATAGATATTATTATGAAGATAGCAAACAGAATAAAGTTTGCGGAAAATGTAGTCGATATGAACTTATTAAACTTAGATAACTTTACAAGGAATTGTAAAACTAGAGACAAGTTAATTATATCTTGCAACTAGGTAACATACTAACCTCTATGCTATTATTTTACAAATTCTGCTTTATTTATGTTAGTTTAACCATAAATTTATGTTAATAGCTTTATTACAAACTTTAATTTTATTTTATAACTTTACCTAAACTTTTTATAATGAATTTTCAAAGAAAGTCTAACAACTATTAATTTCTTTTTTATATGGCAATATCAAGAATATTAGGTAGGTATTACAGGATGTTCTTAAATACACTAAATCAATGTTAATAACATTTTACTTGAATTGGCCAGGTTAGAACGTTTTTATTAAGAATAGTCCAAACATACTGTTAAATAAGCCTAAACACCTTATAGTGCAGGGGCTTATGTAATCCAGTGGGATTTTTAACGAAGGAATAGTGTGACTACGTGAGATGGATAGCTCATAAGTCACACAATCAGATACTACCAGGTGTTTTGCCCAATTTTTCGGTGGCACCTATTTATTATGACAAAAATCTTTTTTTTGTCTCTGTAACTCGTTTGCGGTTGATTCTAGGCAAATTTTGGTAAAGGTCTTTTTTGTTGTCAATAAAATAAGGAACAAAAAAGATTTTAACAATTTTATTGCTATCTGCTACCGTTTTGGAGATACATATAATCGTGTTTACAGGGTGTCTCTAAAATAGGAAACCGAATTTCTACAGCGTGTAATATTCATCAAAATAAGTAAAAAAATCATATAAACATATGGCCTAAAATGCACCCTTATTTTAAAATAAGAAAATCAGAAGTTTTTACATACATTTAATTAATATTATATCTTAACGATAACTATAATGTTTAACCTTTAAATTTAATTACGACAGCTGCTGCGTTGTTCAACTAAAATTCATGGAGGAATTTTATCCTTCATTTATTCCACCTTGGTTTCAACTGTCAGTTTATAAGTTTATAAATCTATAGATAGGCGGATTATTACAGGGATAGTGACACCGGACGGAATTCTGTAAAACTATTAGCGCATTTATAAACTAAAAATAATTTATTACAAAAGTACTAAAATTATATTTTTAATCTATTCCACATTGGTTTAAATAAAATTATATTTATTGTCAAAGAAAAAAAATACGTCAAAAATTCTACGATGCCACCAGGATTCGAACCGAGTTCCCTATGCATACAACGCGAAGACGCTACTAACTGACCTATAGATATCTACAACTGTCCAGCTTGCCGTTTTTATGATATAAGTATGTCAGCCAGGCACAGTTGTAAGAGAACGATTCAGCGAATTCTTACCGTCGTGTTGCGAATTCTTCCCATCGGGTTGCGAACGCTTCACTTTATTTCAGTACCCAGGCAAAGAGTGCCTAACGCCCCTAAGGAAGTTTTCACTTCAAAAAAGATTTTTGTCATATATAGGGTGTCCACGAAAAATTGGGCAAAACACCTGGTAGTATCTGATTGTGTGACTCATGAGCTATCCATCTCACGTAGTCATACTATTCCTTCATTTAAAATCCCGCTAAGTAGGAAATATTATCTTATGCCCCTGAACTGTTAGTTTAATATATTTGACTATGTGTCTACAGTGTGTCCACAGACTCATCCTCAACATGGGGATCTCCGTTGTTATGGGAGATAGAGATTTGGTTAAATGAGACAAAATGTGCAGAATTTCCAGTACTACTACCCTGCGTAGTCAAACTTTCCATATTTTGCTTGGTTGCGACCGACAGTTGAAAAACGAGATTTACCCATTTTCGTTTTTTGTTTATAACTCGCTTATTAAGTAAGTTAGAAAAAAATATTTTCACATTCTTAAGGCTCTTTTTTATGAAGATTTCAAATCTCTTTTCATATTTTTATTTACTTTTATAGTTTCAGAGATACTTGTATAAACTTTGTTTTTTTAAATACACGTCAAAGATGGCCATGACACCATTCGAAAGAGATTTTTTTTCTCTTTAATTTGATATGACGGTTGATGGATTTATTTTCAAAAATAACAGAGTTATACGTAAAACACTGATTTTTAATAGTAGGCTATGCTAAATTAATTGATAAAACAACAGAAGGCTTAGCAAACAGTTGAAATTCGCGTTGGCTTAGTAAACGGCTGTTTTGTTTTAGCTGTCAAAGTGTAGTTTGTTGCTAATTTGTCAGTTTACTAAGTGATTTATTAAATTTATTTTTGTTATCATGGAACCATTTGGTAACAATGAAAAATTTGATATGTTATCTTGTTACATTCTATGTCACAAAAATTCGACCAGAGCTGCAGAAATGTTCTTCGATCAGTATCCAGAACGAAGACAACCTCATTCGTCTACTTACAGAAACTTACGAGTAAATTTAATAAACTATGGATCATTTAAAAAGCCGTTTACTAAGTCAACGCGAATAAGTGAAGAAGACAAAACTACTGTTTTACGATCAATTGTTGAAAATCGCTTATTTTTCACTGTTACAAAATGGTTCCATGATAACAAATGTAAATTTAAGAAATCACTTAGTAAACTGACAAATTAACAACAAACTACACTTTGACAGCTAAAACAAAACAGCCGTTTACTAAGCCAACGCGAATTTCAACTGTTTGCTAAGCCTTCTGTTGTTTTATCAATTAATTTAGCATAGCCTACTATTTATTTTATTTATTGTGGATTACAGACTATTAAAAATCAGTGTTTTACGTATAACTCTGTTATTTTTAAAAATAAATCCATCAACCCTGATATCAAATTAAAGAGAGAAAAAATCTCTTTCGAATGGTGTCATGGCCATCTTTGACGTGTATTTAAAAAAACAAAGTTAATACAAGTATCTCTAAAACTATAAAAGTAAATGAAAATAAGAAAAGAGATTTGAAATCTTCATAAAAAAGGGCCCTAAGAAAGTGAAAATATTTTTTTTCTAACTTACTTAATAAGCGAGTTATAAACAAAAAACTAAAATGGGTAAATCTCGTTTTTCAACTGTCGGTCGCGAACCAAGCAAAATATGGAGAGTTTGACTACGCAGGGTAGTAGTACTGGAGATTCTGCACATTTTGTCTCATTTAACGAAATCTCTATCTCACATAACAACGGAGATCCCCATGTTGAGGATGAGTCTGTGGACACACTGTATATGGTCCCACCTTAATACATCTTTAAAATGTTATTGATTCTGAGATATTTTCCGCTATATATTCTTTAAATATTTTTCAATATCCTGTAATAGTGGATTAAAAATTGTAAGATATTACTCCCACCGTTTGGTTATCTGTATTGTGAAATTAAATAATGTACAATTTAATTAATTTGCAATGTGTAGTGGCCATAGATTACTGACTTAAAACTTTGCAATAAACTAGCCAGTATGCTTCTAATCCTTGCAAGGTATGGGCTATGTATCGTTACAAGGTATTATCCGTAACTAAAACTGTAAAGAGAGTGAATTTATTATATACTCTTATTAAATAAACGAACCTAAAGCTTCTATTCTTCTAATTGAAAATATAAAAGTATTAAGAAATTATTTTTAATTGCTCAAATAAAAATATAATGGTTATTAAATTCTTAATAAAGTCCTAAAAGTACGGTATAATTAAACATTGACTCGGGCATTTGAAACCTCAAGCTAAAAATTGGTGGAAATGTCAAAGAATAGTGTTCTGATTGATATCCCAAACTTTCCAAGAAATCTCTCTGGGGAAAAATCCGCCATCTTGCAAAAACCACGAAATTTTACCACCTTTATTACTTTTTTAGAAATATCTCAGAAACGGTCGAATTAAGCAATTCTTCCATTATGTAATGTTTTAAAGAGAATTACATTTCTTACAATTTATATTCCCACAACTTTTCTGTGGTACTAATGGTAAGCGCGCTACAGCTTCTTGAAAATCACGCACTTTTTGTAACCTTGGTAACCAATTGTTATAATGTTAAGTCCTTTTCAATAGCTTTATTTATTGTATTCTTCATAGAATTTTAAATTGAATTTACTATGTTCATAAAAATCCGTCTAGGAATCCATAGGAAATTTAACGCCCTAAACGATGTTTTTTGTCCTATCTCGATAACTTAAAAAATGTTCAACTTATAAGCATTTAAGTTTACTTCAAAATGAGTTTTTTTCTTCTATTTGGCAATTTTTCATTCAATTCGTTTGAACTTAAATGCTTATAATTTAAAAATGTCTGAAGTTATCGAGATAGGACAAAAACATCGTTTAGGGCGTTAAATTTCCTATAGATTCCTAGACGGATTTTTTATTATATTCGGTATGGAAGGTACTTGAAACGCGTGTTAAAAAGAACAGTAAAACTCTGTGATGATTTCAACTTTGACTGTCTACAGCTTCTCAATTTTTTAAGATATCGAAATGGGACAAAAAGCACGGTTTAGGGCGTTCCTTGCTTTATGAACATAGTTATTTTCAATTTAAAATTCTATGAAGAACACAATAAATAAAGCTATTGAAAAGGACTTAACATTATAACAATTGGTTACCAAGGTTACAAAAAGTGCATGATTTTCAAGAAGCTGTAGCGCGCTTACCATTAGTACCACAGAAAAATTGTAGGAATGAAAATTGTAGGAAATATAATCCTCTTTAAAACATTACATAGTGGAAGAATTGGTTAAATCGACCGTTTCTGAGATATTTCGAAAAAAGTAATAAAGGTGGTAAAATTTCGTGGTTTTTTCAAGATGGCGGATTTTCTCCCAGAGGGATTTTTTGGGAAGTTTGGGATATCAATCAGAACACTATTTTTTAACATTTCCACCAATTTTTAGCTTGAGGTTTCAAATGTCCGGGTTCGGGCAACTTTTTGTTGTATTTGCCTGAACTACTAAGTTGTGCATTTTCATTTTTGTTGCTTTTCCGAAGGGGTTTTTTATGGTTTATATTTTTTACATTAAAATTATCATGCTGATTTGAAAATGTACTTGATGAAATCAAAAATTCTTAAAATTACTGTTAATTACTATTATTTTCTATTTCTATTTTCTTTGTTTTGATTTTTTCGGTGGGTTATAGTGTGGACGGTAACGCGCAAAAATGGACCCCACTTTGCATTTTATGCTCAAGCGTTGAAATTTGGTACACTTGCTCGTTAGACCCTACCCTTTGATATAAGGAATGTTGCCACAGTCGGGGCCCCCGCGGGGGCCCCTTTATGGCATGGTTTTTCCGGAGGGTAAGAGAATTTACCTTGCATGTTATGATCAAGGGTTGAAATTTGCTATACTTGTTCGTTAGACCCTACTCTTATGATATAAGAAATCTTATAAAGTCCTGTTATAGCATGGTTGTCCACCTTCAGGGGCAAATACACATTTTCGCTTGTTTTGGAGCTAAAAAGTGTCATAGAGGACTGAAATTTGGTGCATACGCGGAATTTAGAACGTTTAAGACCACAAATAAGGGTCCCAGGGCCGACGGCCCTTTTTTTCAAAATGGCGCATTTTTTCGAGTGAGGTCTCGTTTCATATGTTTTCAGGGTCACTGATTTCGAAAAATCATGTTTTTAGTACGTAAAGTCGATAAATACTGCGCTGGGACTGTCCAGCCGTGTAATTTAATAAGTGCGATTCGAATTTCCGCGCGCGGAATTGCCTTTCTGTACGAACGATAACGTGCACAAATGAACTCCACCTTATATTTTATGCTCAGGTGTTGAAATTTGGTACACGTGTTCATTAGACCCTACCAAGAAAGGTTGACACGGTAGAGCGTTTTTTTTTTGAATTCAACGATAACTTAAAAGTTGACTTTGGTGCAATATTCGTTCAAAAAAATTAATAAAATGTTTATCGATATTAAATAGGGTTTATTTAAAGCCACTAAAAAGAGGATAGTAATAAAATTTTGAGATCAGCGCCAATTTAATTACTAAAACTTTTTAAGTACCGATATACTTTATTAAATAAATTGGCGCCGACCTCAAAATTTTATTATTTTTCTCTTTTTAGTGGCTTTTTTGAAGGTTTGTTTTCATTAAAAGTTTTTTTTTGTCCTATAAGGTTAGCATATTTTCAATGTATTATTATTTTTATTCATAAAAAAACAACCCTGTTTGTAATAAGTGAGACATAGAAACTTCGTATAAATAATGACATCCCACTAGCTCGGCTATTATTAAGCCCGATTTCAACTATAATCTTTTATTTTAATATAGTCGACTAATAGGACACAATCGGTATTTTAGTAACGTTAGCTTGAAGGCTGCAAAATGTGCTTCAGTAAAAAGTATCTGAGAAACACATTTCAGGTTTCAGAGTTATGTGCACTGTTATGAAGATTTCATTGCATTTATATCCTTCGGGATAAGAGAAGGTATAACGGGATAAGGAAAGATATCACGTTGCAGAAGATGGTTTATTGTTCCAACAAAGACTCTTAGGTCAGATATCAACAGAGGGTCGACACGGTAGGTGATGTGTGACAGCAAAAAAGTACAAGCGAAGAGAAAAATTGCATCGATGCAATACACTGAGAGGGTGGAGTCGGCGAATTCGCCTGCATTTGCGAAAGAAGTTCTGTGTAAATATTTACTTTATATATAGGTGACTTTAAAGAAGCGAATGAAATAAATGAACTTGAAGTTCAATTGCCGTGCTATTAAAAGTTATTAAAATATTAAAATGTATACTTTAACAATTGAACATGATTACAGTTTAGTAGAAAAACAGAAGACACTTTCATTTTAGAATGTAGGTAATATAAGCAATATAAATGAAGAAAATCATAATCCAACTTTCACAAGGTGAAATATATAATTTAAATTTTTATTATGTAGTCAATACCAAATAACGGAACTTATATCAAAAAAGCTGATGAGAAAATTAATAGCAAAATAAATTGTAGATAATAGATGCTCGACAAAAAAGATAAGGTTTTTATCAAAATCGAAATTAACATTAACTAAACGTTATAAACGATATATCACGTTATTTGCTTTCCTCCAAGATATTAACTATAATATTAATTTGAAAGTCATCTGCGAGAGTCTCCCGGTAAACTGGGTAGAGAAAAGAGTAACGCAAATTATACTATTATACAGCGCAGTTCTTAACAGGACATGGATGCTTCGGTAGCTATCTAAAAAGGATAGGAAAAACAGAAAATGAAATTCGCAAATACGGATCGACGAAGGAGGACACAGCAAAACACATACTTAAATGCCATAAATGGACAAAAGAGTATTTAGAAATTGCGTTTACGTTTACTTACGTCCGATAACCTCGCTAAACACCTATAAACAAAGGCAAATGGTTGGAAATCCAAAACCACAATACACAGAAAATGAGGAAAAAGGTCAACTCCGAAAGGGACAGACATGACTAATAATAAGGCAATTGGAGAGGTTCCGCCCATCATGACGATATGTGAAGCGATACCGTGATGGGGTACACGGAGAAAATCGAGGAGGGGTTTTAGTGGGTATACTCTGGAGAATCCCACACTACCAAACCTAGTTTTGGTGCCTATAAAAGTGTCACCCGGTACAGTATCAAGTGTAGTCAAGTTTAAACTTGTCGATCGTCTATAATGTACAATCTTAAATTTAAATACCGCTTGGTTCCAGTAAAAGCCGACATTAATGCGAGTGGCGCCGCAGGTACAGGCTACACTAAAATAATGAACACGAAGTTTAGACTCGCTGTATGAAGCATACTTGAATAACTGTTAACTATGATAAGTTGATGCAATTCTCACGTGCTTATCGCGAAACTTAAACTTGTGTGGAGAAAACTTGTTACATTTCAACCTAAAAGTGATACACATTTGTTTCAGATATAGCTTAAGGTGAGGGTCAAAGTTTTTGTAAATCGCATCCTAAAGCTATTCCTTATTTACGAAAGCATTCATAATAATTCTTTGTTCCGGAACATTTACGCAGATTGCTTTATAAATAGGGTTCAGAATATGTTCAGGACAGTTTAGTTTTATTTTCCTCAGCTAAATGTCCGCCCTGGGAATTTTGGATTTACTCACAACCAATTATTATAAGCACATATTTTTTCGATTTATATTTTTTCAGTTGGAAAATACTTGTTTTTACAGAGTGTAACAGAAACGTATGTTCGAGTTATTAAGGTGGGCTCAGAACGTAAAAATAAAAAAAATGGAAGAATGGAATACACCGCAAAATTTTTAAGAATATAGTATTTAAAATTTTAAGTTTTTCAATTCAAAAGTAGTAGTGCCCAGAGGATGTAACGAAAACGTTTGTCCCCGTTTTTAAAATGAATTCAGGAGGTAAAAATAATCACATCAATGGATAACAATAGAATATATTCTGCACAGTAGGTATATAGTCAGTAGGCACATAATGGTATCTTTCTGTGAAATTTGAAAAACAGCAATTTTCAGTTACGTTTTGAAATTTGCCAAACATACCATTTTGAATGCACTTAAAAATATACGTTTCCTCGGTACCATTTTTGATGTGTAAAAAGGTTTTTACTGCCCTCCCCAATTTCTGCTAGAATGACTCGGTGAAATATCACGAAAATTTTGTGTCACAGAAGTGACGCAAAGCTCCACTGTCAGCTATATTAAATCCTCTTTTGTCGGTTGTCTAATTTAATTTTTTCAGGTTATATGTAGCTCAGTCATGGTATTTGAATCTGACTGTTTATTACACATCTCTTGAAAGCAACGAAGACACTGTTTTTAAACGGTTTTATTTAGCTTGACCCGGTATATTTGTTTGTTAATATGTTTATTTGTTTCAAATCACGCGACCGATTTTTCACCCAGTTCCCGTTATCCGATTGAGTTGAAATTTTGCACACATGTGTAGCTCCGGTGACAATACAATATTATGGTAACTAGCTGACCGACCCGGCTCCCGTCTGGGTGCAAATCGCATTTTCTAATCTTCACAGGCAAAAGGTTACGTTTCAGTGGATCGGATAAATATAATAAAATCAGACTAAGCAAATAGAGCACACTAAAAAATTAAAATTAAAAATAGGTAAAAAAACTTTTAAGTTAAACGGTTTTATAAATGTACTAAAAAGAAAAAAATAATATTTAATTTAGGTTCATAAGTATAAAATCGTGAGTCGTAAACTCTATGATAATTTATTACAGTCACGACCCACGCTTTTATACTTATGAACCTAAATTAAATATTATTTTTTTCTTCATAGAGTTTACGACTCACGCTTTTATACTTATGAACCTAAATTAAATATTGTTTTTTTCTTTTTAGTACATTTATAAAACCGTTTAACTTAAAAGTTGTTTTACCTATTTTTATTTACCTACCTTCTAAATCTACTTTATAAAATATCTTTGCGACTGAGTATTGTATTTTTATTACACGTCCTGCTATTACCAAGAATTTTCTTTCAGGTTTAACGTGTTTCAAGAACAATCTTTTTAATTTCAGTCCTGGGTGCAAATGTAATTTTATAAATAGGCTGTTTCTAAATATCTGATCGAACCGATAACCATTTCAAATTAATGTTAAACGTTTTTTATTTTACTTTAACAACCGCCTCCAAAACAAGACATTTCTCATTTTTCACGCGAAGTAAACATACTAATTGTTTACATGAAACTTAACTCTAAGTTTTTTGATTAATTATTTCGATAAGCTGTTAATTATTTGAAGTATTTTCACATGCGTGTCGAAGTGTAATATTTCGTTACTACATAAAACAATAAATCACATTATAACATAAACTCATATTATGATTTATAAAAAGATCACGAAAATAATTACACTGTAAATAATTGAAGTTGAGATTTTATCGTTTCTTGGATTTTAATTACTACTATAAATGTTTATATATTTACTCCAGTCCTGGTATAGAAATAGTAGATTGTATATCTAGTTGGGTAATGGGGTATAATACAGACGAGTGATGACACGAGTCATAATATCATTACGCACGAGATATAATATATAGTCTTTTTTGCTACACCACTACAAAATACCTACTGTTCACTTCATTTTCAGTATTTTCAAAAAATTTTGACAATTCAATTTGCGTCGCCATCTTTACATTTACGGCCAACCGTGAGTATGTATAATTCGATTACTCGCTACGTAATTGCTACGTAATTGACAGAAAACGTTTATTTATCTAGACGCCTCTTACCTGACCTAGTGGCGTAGCGTGCAAAGGGTTACTGAAAAAAATGAAAAAAAAAAAACTAAACAAAACAAAGTTATTTTTTTGTTTTTTTCCCTTTTCAGGTGGCCTTTTGATGATTGACGCCAATACATTGATGACGTATCGGTACCATTCTAAGAGTAATTGGATTCTAATAAGTTACTATGGCAACCGTATATACGTCTTACCGCACTAGTTATGTATTGAAAACACTATCGGCACGTATACCTGTTAAATAACCCATATACATGCATGTAAATTAGCTATTTTGTAGTGGGTATGGAAAGAAATTATCCAAAAACGTTTTTTATTAACCTCAAAACGCCATTGTAACCGAATTTTGATTTATCACGTGAATTTGGTAGAAGAAGAGATCAATCAAATATGCCACGTTCAAATAATTACATCAAGCAAAAATACTATTGTTTCTTTGATCAATTTTATATAATAAAATTTTTGAGTATGATAATAATTTACTTTAAATTATAATCGGTTAGTCAAACGTTTATCAGTCATTAACTCGAACACAATTTTTTTGAATGCTATAACATATACAGGGTGTCCAAGACTTGCGTTGTCGGCCGATATATTGATTTTGGGTGAAGATAGAAAAAAAGTTTAAATACAAAAGTTGTATAAATTTTAATGGTGTATAACATAAAAATATTTTCAATTATACAGCCTGTCCCATTTAAGCGTGGCAGATCAAAGCTATGTTTTTTTTAACCTAGCACCCTGTTTTTATTTGTTTTTTCAATTCTGCATCTAAATGTGAATAGAAATTGTAAGGGAAGCCATGCTCGAAAATTCAGTAACTTTTGAGTTATTCAAGTTTTTTAGAAATCTTTGACACGTGCAGACCTTTACCTAAAATTTGACATAGCCAAAACAGAAACCTTTATCAAACTGAAATTTTGAGGATCACTAGATAATGGACGGACAAATCAATGTCTGTCCTAAAAAAATGAATTTGTTATAAAGGGTGTTCAAAATAATGTACTTCTTTTACCTAACTTCAATCACGTGTAACTTTTGATTATTAAATACAACGAGGTTATTTTTTTGCTGGAATTGTATTCTTTAGGATATTTACTAACACTTTTATTAAGGATTGTCCAAACCTAAACCTAATATTTTCGTATTAAAATAATAGGTTTAGGTTTGTCAACCCTTAATAAAAGTGTTAGTAAATATCCTAAAGAATACAATTCCAGCAAAAAAATAACCTCGTTGTATTTAACAATCAAAAGTTACACGTGATTGAAGTTAGGTAAAAGCAGTACATTATTTTGAACACCCTGTATAATAAATTCATTTTTTTAGGACAGACATTGATTTGTCCGTCCATTATCTAGTGATCCTCAAAGTTCCAGTTTGATAAAGGTTTCTGTTTTGGCTATGTCAAATTTTAGGTAAAGGTCTGCACGTGTCAAAAATTTCTAAAAAACTTGAATAACTCAAAAATTACTGAATTTTCGAGCATGGCTTCCCTTACAATTTCTATTCACATTTAGATGCAGAATTGAAAAAATAAATAAAAACAGGGTGCTAGGTTACAAAAAAACAAAGCTTTGATCTGCCAAGCTTAAATGGGACAGGCTGTATAATTGAAAATATTTTTATGTTATACACCATTAAAATTTATACAACTTTTGTATTTAAACTTTTTTTCTATCTTCACCCAAAATCAATATATCGGCCGACAACGTAAGTCTTGGACACCCTGTATAGGTATATCACTAATAATAAATGGAATAATTTGAAAACATTGGCAAAAGATAGTTCAAGAGAAATTAGCTAATTAAATAAATAAATGTTTTATATCCGACATAATTTAGATAGAAGTCAGTTCACGAAAGAAGCCACTTAAATATGTCAGCAATCGCTAGGTTTCATGAAACGTTTTTAGTGCATTCTTAAAATAAGTATAAATAAATACTGCCGTGTTGACACGAAATGCAAATGAAAATTTTCATTAATTCTAACTGAATATACGGTCGAGTCTCGATTACCTGAAAGTACACACCTCAATCATAGTAGCCTTGTTCAGTGGCGTAGCCAAAAATTGAAATCGGGGTGCACTTTTTATAACATAATCCGATTGAATTTACCGATCAATTTTTTATAGTATAAACAAATTCTTTGCGTGGCACTTGATAATAAGGAGCGTATTAATGGTATTACTAGAATAAACTTGAGTCGCAGAGCCAAATCCTGCCGACAATATTGGGATTCGTCAGATGGGTGGAGCTTAAAAAACATGGCGCAGAGGGGGGAAATTTCATATACGGGGTATACTTTTGCGTGCAATTTTGTGATTTTTAAAGTAATAAGAAATGATAAAATATATAAGTGATTGAGCCGGTATGAATTCTAAACAATGGAATTTCGTTGAAGGAGAACGGATTCTCAAAGCCGGACATATTATCAAATGTCAGAAATATAACGAAAAAAATGCATAAAAAATTAGCTGTCAAAAATAGTAATTTTTACGGCATTTTGCTTAAAACATCAAAATTAAAAGAAAATCTCCACGAAATTAATCATCCGTTCAATGCTCCTTTAAGGAGGGTTAGGTGAATAATGTAAACACATAACTGCAACATAATATGTTATATTGTTTAAATAAGTAAGTTACTAACCTCAAAATATTTTTATACAGATAATTTTGTCAATCATCAGAAATTTAACTATTGTATAGTACAGTATGATAATGAGTACATCTTATAATTAATATAAAATATTTTTTTAATTCATAAATTCAGTTTTTCCACATATCATTATAAAATATTTCGCTGTAAAGTAAATTTTACAAGGCAATAACTGATAGGTTTAATGCCATGATATTAGAAAACGTCGCGAATTCCATTTTCCATAAACTTTTGTTTATTTTACTTCTTTTATTTTTGTAATAAACAATTTCACGATAAATTTGCACTGTTAGCATGTAAAATTTTCCCTCGTTTTGAGTATAATTTTCTGCCACCAGATGTTATATGCTCATTTGACGGATCTCAATAGTGTATTTGCTAATACAGCCATTGTGGCTTTATTATGTGAACTTCAGTTTGTTTTTGGACAACATAAAAAAATTAACATCTTAATGAATCCCTTAAAATAATAATTTGTTTTCTTAATTGCAATATTGTTATCTATTTAACAGCCGCACTAAATTAAATACACCCCTTCAGTATAAGTAAATCCGTATCCGCAAACTAATATTTTCCAGTCGGGTCAATTTTATTAAAATTTTAACAACACGTTTTAATTACTACTTAGGGGTTAAATTTCAATTTTGAAACAATTCTGAGAATTTTTTGGCATTTTTCGTCCCAAGAACATTTTTCAACCCCTAAAAACAACCCTTAAAGTGGTTCGATTACGCCCATTTTAAATAATTTTC
Organism: Mongoloraphidia duomilia; assembly: GCA_039654895.1. Lineage (NCBI taxonomy): Eukaryota > Metazoa > Arthropoda > Insecta > Raphidioptera > Raphidiidae > Mongoloraphidia > Mongoloraphidia duomilia. Next base: position 37,646,012 of record CM077517.1, on the reverse strand, counting down.
GTGTGGTGATGTGACCCCTATATAATAGGTCCCGATATCCGACCGACGCCAATAGTGTATGTCCCATAATATGGCAAACTACACTAATAAAACTAATCCAAGTGTCGTTCTTAATAATTTATACAGTGTCGCCGGATGAGTAATTCCACACTATACTATTGTACAGCACCTAACCCTTCTGTATAGCTGTATGATTGGTAAATGTCAAACGCTACTATTTCTGCTCCAAAACATACCGCGATACAGAGCGATTTGACGGTGTTCATCGCAATCCATATTAAGTCATTAATTCGGTGCCTTCCTGTGAGTTTAACATAACCTTAAAAAGAAAACATTGAATTAGCAATGATATGCGATGGTCGATGGGTGAGTGTTTAAATAATATGAAAAGCCAATATTGAATTCAACTGATATCGTGCAAAAGTTACAATAACCCAGATTTAAGAGTATATTATAATAGCGGAAGTTACCCCCTGCACTCCTCACTTTCGCCAATAAAACGGTTCCCGCTCCCCCGACACTATTTTCAAAGCTACAGGGTTCGGGTCAACGCCAAAAGAAGGACCAAGAATCACACTACAGATCCTACGGACCAAAAATTGAAAAAAAATTCCTGAAAAAACTTAACAACTTTTTAAAAAATTACGTAATCTTTCACACGTATCCAAAACTTTTTTCAAAAAATTCGCCTATAGGATCTGTAGTGTGATTCTCGGCCCTTCATTTGGCGTTTACCCGAACCCTTTAGCTTTAAAAATAGCGTCGGGAGAGCGGGAACCGTTTTATAGGCGAGGGGACAGGATTTGAGGTGAAGAGTGCAGGGGGTAAGTCACGCTATTATAATATACTCTTAAACAAGTCTTCTCTCTAACTTTGTCACTTTTTGTATTGTTTCTCATTTTATTAAAACCAGCGTGTTGACATACATAGAATTTTTTATAAACATATTTTTGAAGATTGAGATATGTATATCCCACAACCCAGTTAGTCCTTGTTCCAGTACTAAATCGCGAAATCTATGTATCAACCCACTCACTGCAAGATATTTCCTCATCTTTTTCAAACGTACATTTAGAGTGAAGTTGCTTACATCTATGGTAATTACTAATTATAGCTTTTACATGATATCAGTTGAATTCAATAGGCTTTTGATATTATCTAAAACACTTATCCATTGCGTATCATAAATCAATGCTAATTCAAATGTTTTCTTTTTAAGGTTGTGTCAAACTCGCAGGAAGGCAAAGAATTAATGTCTAATACGAATTGCGATGTACACTGTCAAATCGCTCTGTATATCGCGGTATGTTTTAGAGTAGAAATAGTAGCGTTTGACATTTACCAATCATACCACTATAGAGAACGGTTAATGCTGTACAATAGTATAGTGTGAAATTACCCTCCCCGGATTGAGTTTACAAAATGAAATAGTATATTGCATAATAAGTGTGGAAAAGTGTATTTTTTAAAACATTTTCAATCCATTATATACTTTTTTTTAATAATAAATCGAAAATCCATTTGACACTTTTACCAGCTCTCGGGCTAGAACCCGAAAACTGGGAGCTTTTAATAGAGGAACCATAGCAACGCCATGTAAACAACAGCATTGCTACATGCTCGGCTATTCTCAAGCCCTTTTCCTATTTGAAACCTGTTTATTTGAAGCCGCAGTGGGTTTTTTTGCTCTTTTAATATTTTTGTTTATTAAAAAAACAAACAGTAGATTGCGAGGTAGATTGGAATGTATTCTTTGTTCATGTGAAGCAATTTTCTCCAAACGTCTGCAATACCTGAACAAGCCATTCTTTATTTATTTATTGTAAATTATAGACGCGTCGACAACTTAGGTCATTAGCGTCTTGTTCACATCAAATAACAACTCACTTAAAACTAAATAACATCACCAAACATCCATGAGCGGAGGCGGGATTCGAACCCACGACAGTGTGATCCAAAGGCCGCTACGCTAACCGTTACACCACTCTGTCCTCTAGAAAGTCATTCTTAGAGCCTGATGAGGTTTGGAAGGCGGCCTCCGGAAAGGTATTAAGGTATAGCAAAAACCTACTGCCTGAATAGAAATAAGTGCGAGGGGATTCACAAAAGAACTTAGGTCGTTAGTAGTGAATGTAAGGCATCAATGCACAACGGCCCATGTAATTCTAATTCTAGTTCTAATTGAGGGATTACACCTTAGCTGACCTTTGCTACGCCACTGGTTATGTTCATAATGAAAGTTCAATGCGCAGTGGAGTATCGAAATATAGATGATTGTAAGAGTAAAAAAGTATTGAATTCTAATAACTATTTTTTGAAATGAAAAATGAAGTTTATTAGTGGAACCTTCATTCTGTTTAAAGTTTAAACCCTCCCGAGGCTATTCACTATTTAAGTATTTTGAAGAAACCTTATTTCTCAACAATTTTCACGCGAAAAAAATTGACTTAATTATGCAAGAATAATTAGTGAATTCGTAAAACCAATTAAATTTTGCTCTTTTCTTTCCCGAGAAATTTATTCTTCAAACATTTCTCTCTCTTGTAGGTAAAATTAAACTTGTTAATTGTACTGAATATCCATAACCCGAATTAGGTTTCTTTTATAATTTGTGCGGATAATTGAGCTTTTACTATACTTATCTACGAGAAATTTATTAACGTTCAAATCTAAAGTTATTTAATATGGAAATACCGTTAAATAAATATTTCTTTTACGTAAATTACTTGCCTTTAGACTAGAGATTCTTAGTCGTAATTAAAAATCTAAAAAAGCTTTTAGAGGTAAGCCCCTTAAGGTAAATAGTATATTGCGAAAAATGTGTTCTTTCGAAGGAAAATATGCTATTTAAACATATAAAATGTTTGCTAAGAACTTTAGTTTTTCATTTAGTTTTTCTTTTAATCAAGTAAGTTTATAAAACATTTTGAACATAATGAATTCAAATTTCGCTTAGTAATTTCAGTTAAATTATAAAAAATAAATTTGCATTGAAGTTTTTAACACATTAGCAAAGTATTTTAAAAAATTTAAAAATAAATGTTATACTTTAAGACAGAAAAAGATTAAAAATTTGAGTTTCCATTCACCTCATTTGCTTTTGCTTATTCAAGAAAAAACTTTTTTCCGGAAAATTGTTTCCTTTAATCGTTACTACATCTTTCTACATTCAGAATTTGTAAATATAATTTAAAAAATATGAATTTAAAATCATTGTAGATATTAATTTTCATTTGCTATATACAAATTTAGTTCATTAGTGAGAAATAAATACGTTTTCTAAATACATAGTATTTTTATAAAATGTAATTGATATTATTGTCAACTAACCTTCGTTTGAATTTGTTTAGTGGTCAAATATATTATTATGTCGACGTTATTATTATAGTGACGTTTAGATAAATTTCCTAGATAACTTCATTCTGTTATTTGTTCTGGTCAAATGACAATTTAATACAGCATGTCTTTATTAATACAAAAAAATATTACAATTGTTTTAATCAATCTCTTGAAGAGGAATGGTACCTCTGGTGGGACGACATAGAACATTGAACATTTTTCCACGAAACACCAAAACACGAGTAATTTTTTCTCGCACGTTACTCTAACCATATTGACATCATTTAAGTATACTTAACTAGAATAAAAAATATGTACAAATGAATGCTTAAGGTAGCATTCCTGTTAGAAACAATGACATACCGTTACAATGCATTACTTACAAGAAAAAACATTTTAAACCTAATGTCGCCTCCAGGTCTCAAACCTGAATCTTCCACTATCCCTTAATTTAAACATTCATTTGCATTTATTAATTATGTGCGACTACTTGATTCGCCGCCTAATTCTTTAGTCTTAACTGTATGGTAAAAAAAAGGTTCAAAATATCAATGTAAATAGATCAAAATTATCAATAATTAATGAAACAAATAATTATTTAAAAATACAGTGCAACCTCGATATTACAAAACTGAAGGGAATTAGGAAATATGCGTTATACCAAGTAATTTGTTACAATGAGATTTGTTATATAGAGGTTATGTTAGACTACGATTCGTTTTAACAAGGTTAAGGAACACCTTTTTCGTTTCTCAGCCATTGCAACTTTAAAACTAACAACAGTGACAAACAGTAGTGTTTACATTACTTAGCATCAAACAACAATGATTGTCTTACGAAAAATTTAACGTGTCTGAACCTGTCAAGACATGAATTATTATGGAATTAAGTGTGAATAATTGATAGGATACGTTATGTAAAGGTTATACGTTGACAAATGGAGGTAAATAATACTTTCCTTTGTATTTTGCAATGATTCGTTATAACGAGGTTTTTGACAAATGTATTCGTAATGTAAAGGTATATTTTGCATTAGCTCTTACGGGCAGTTCTAGGGTATTTCAAAAAACAAAGGTTACTCTGTATAAGCGAAATTAACTTGTAAAATCAATTTTTGCGAAGTCAAAAATTATCAATTTTTCGAACACTGCTTTATGACGGGAAAAGCCTCAGCTTTAAACTACTGATTTTCAATTTTCCTGATAACGTTTCTGTGCGTCGCTGCAATACTTCCAAGCGGACCAGGGAAAAATTACCAAAAAATTGTCAACCTTGATTGCACCCAGTGCCGAGCGTGACAGACTGAAGTGTCAGCTTTTTATTCAGCTACTGAAAGCCGAGCTACGATTTTTTACTCGAAGATACGGTGATTTGAAAAAAGCCTACCATGTTTCACTATACAAATTGAGCAACAACCACTCAAATTTCCACATATCGCTGGGTGTTACATTCTTAGAGAAAAGTAACAATTCGCATTGTTGGCGATTCAGAAATTTTTCTGAGCTTTCGAAAACAAATTTGATTGTATTTTTAAAGCGTGTTGTTAATTGTACATGAGACAAACGAAAACTAAGCAAGAAAAAGTAAAGCGGGCGGTACAATACAAATTTGCCTGAAATGTAAGTTTCTTTTCAAATCACCGTATCGTAGCTTAGCTAAGATTAAAAAAAAATTGCACGCGAGTTACGCGGTAACGAGTGGTTTGATTAAAACACTTTATTAAAATTTTTATAACTTTAATTATAATTATTTATTTATTAATGGACATCGATAATAATCTTGATATGAACTCAAATGATTATTAACTGCCCCTTGCAGGCAGAAGTCAGTCCTATTTATCATATTACCATGCCTGACACCTTGACTGCTTTCCCATGGGAAGTTAAGATTTTGCAAAGACAGTCATGAAATGCAAGAAAGCATAATATGAAGATCCAACATGACATACATGGTGGACCATAAATATAGTTACGTAACTCGCGCGTGGGTGAATCCAAAGTTGACAAATGTTTACAATTTTTTGCCGCTCTGTTTGAAAGTGGTGCAGCAGCGACGCATAGAAACCTCATCAGGGAAAGTGAATTTTAGGGACTGAAGAGTGAGGCTTTTCCCGTAAAATGTTATAGATATTAAAAAAAATTTGCAATTTTTTTTCTCAAATTTACAAGGGTTGATGATTTTTGACTTCGTAATCTCCTAATCATTTTGATAAATTTTTAAATAACGGAAAATAGGTAGGTATTTACATTTTTATATTACCTTGAATGTGAAGAAAAATCTTGTTAAATATAAGACATTTTCATACCTGAAACAAAAAAAAAAATAATTTAGAGATATTAGAGGACAGATTCAAATGAAAAAGGCATATCTTAATGAGCTCATATCTACTTTTTAATTTAGTTTTTGCCCTTTTGGCAAAAATCAACAATTTATTTTACAGATTAAAAAAAATCTCGAAAAAATGAAATGGCTATATCTCTAATTATAAGAGGTACAAATCGGATGGACTCATTCAATTCAGGGTGCTGTTTTCCATACGCACGTCGAATTTTAAAAGGATACGAGAAATTTTCCGAATTTGCAGTGTGAAAACAAAATAATATGTAAGACTATAAAGTCTTCGTTATTTTTTGGTCAGACTCGCGGATCTCACCGTTTTGGAGAGGCATTTCAATTTCAATTTTTTTAATCTATAATTTTGGGTTCCAAACGGTTTTGAGTTTAGATCATTGTTGTCAGATTATTTTCGCTCTCAGCACAGTGCTTCGCCGCATAGGATCTTATGGAACACCCGTATCCCGTTTAAGTATTAGTATCAAAGTGCCTTCCCTGACCAATTCACCGTCTGATGGTGGAGCAAATCAAGTTAAAGGAAAAAATAACAACAATTCCAAAAAAGACTCAAGTAGCGAATTACAAAGTGGCTGAAATAATAATGGTCACTTGTCAGAAAAATGCATCAACACACAAGAGTAGACACAATGGGAAATTGTATTTCAGTGTGCGTTGATGATGTGCAAGCAATTTCTGGCCGAATTACAGGTTTTATATCTAAATTTATACAGTATATTTTCTGTAAAAATGTATGCAATATTTTCTCACTGTCCCTTTTCTCGCGACAGTCACGAACTTTCAATAGTCTGCCGCAGGACACCTTTTGAAAATCACTGCTGTAAATACACAAACAAAACATTTTTTTCCAATTTTTTAATATTCACTTAGCCACAAATAGTTTATTACAGGTTTTAATCTAAAGACTGATGAAAATATAAATAAAGTGATTAAATACCCTCGTCAATTGGTAGCCTTAATTAATAGCAAGGGATTCTATGTAATTTAGTTTTTAGGTTATGAGTTTTTGTGTATTTCAAATTTTTGAATGCACGTCGCGTCGTTCCATCCGGCCAGCCTCGCGTATCGTCGGCTCTTTCCGACGCGCTTCCCACTCTACTACACTACACACTGGCTACTTTACGTGTGTGTTAGTCTGTCGACACTATACTTGTGAATATCTGTTTCTGTACATTGGTTTATCTTACATTTTGCGACATCTGGCGAAATTTTATCAAAGCTTACAGTACTTTAAGCTTTTTTTTACTGTAACTTCGAAAAACCACAGATATTTAAGAAATTTAATTAAAGATGATAAAAAATCAGAAAGGCAGTAAAACGAATTTCCATAATTTTTTATTTATTTGATGAGAATGGTTGGACCGATTTGATCAAACTTCGATATACAGTGCAACCTGGATATTACCAAACTGAAGGGAATGAGAAAATATTCGTTATACCAAGTACTTTGTTACAATGAGGTTTGTTATATAGAGGTTAGGTTGGACTACGATTCGTTTTTACAAGGTTTCTCAGCCATTGCAACTTTAAAACTAACAGTGACAAACAGTAGTGTTTACATTACTTAGCATCAAACAACAATGATTGTCTTACGAAAAATTTAACGGGTGTGAACCTGTCGAGACATGAATTATTGTGGAATTGAGTGTGAATAATTGATAGGATAATGTAAAGGTTATAAATTGACAAAATAGAGGTAAATAGTACTTTCTATTTATATTTTGCAATGATTGAAAATTCGTTATAAAGAGATTTTTGACAAATGTATTTGTAATGTAAAGGTATATTTTGCATCAGCTCTTACGGACAGTTCTAGGGGATTTCGAAAAATTTGTTAAATCGAGAAAATCGTTATATTGAGGCTCGTTATATTAAGGTTACACTGTATATAGGATAGGACTAGAAAATAATAAAAACAAAATTTTTAAGTAAAAGATTTAAACAGCTTCGTATTTTCTTTGGATTATAACTGTGTGGTTCGATAAACCGTAAAGTTTTCAATTTATCTTAGCAATTACAAAATTCATAATGGATAAAACTTCCCGTTTTATAATATTTGAGAAGAAAAATCTTTTATGCAAAAAGTCTATTAAATCACAACTGATTCGTGTAAAGCGCGACGTAACACGGATGATGTTATATTGAAGGCAAATCGATATAAACCACATTATACTGTGGATAGCAATTTATAATAAAAATACATACAAGCTATATTATGAGGTTGACTTGCGTTTGGGGTTAGCAAAAAATGAAATTTAAAATACAATTTTCTTTAAAATGAATTTGGTTCAAAAAACAGAAATAAGTTTTGCATTCATTTTTTTTTCTATTGCGTGTGTATTTTTATACAGAATGGTTTTGAATGAATCCGTTACTGCTGAGACATTACAGATAGATATTGCTTCTGAAATAGATATTGTGTCTGAAAGTTAACGGGTACTTTGTTCTGAAAATGCGTTTATGAAATAACAAATAGATTTCAAATATAGCTGTAATCGTTTATTTTTAGAGTTCCGTACTAAAATGGTCCCTTTGACTAACGATTGAAACATTTTCATAGATAGTCCGTATAAGGGTCAAAATGTGTTTAAACCATATATGTAATACTCCTATATTGCTATCCGGGGTCTGGAGTCGGACGAAAAGTCTATGGTGGCAGACATATATATGTCTGTCTCTCTCGCAAGACGTCGAGTCTTATGCGCATGAACAATTTATAATATTAATTGATCTATGATAATAACAAGGTTAGTAGTGATAATAATATTTCCGAAATTGCTATGGAAACAATGTGAATCGAATGTTGCAACACTTGCGCACAACGAGATGGATTTCTCGACAAAGACAGAAGCAGTCATTTGCTGTCTCACTTGCGGCCTGATACTTCCACTTATACAAGCAATATAGGATTATTACATACAGTATGTAAACAGGTAAGCTGCACATAGGGAAATTAGCATTGGGAAAAAATGAATGGATCGAAGTGAGCCATGACTCATAATGCACGTACTTATATAGAGTTTCTATGGTTTTGTCAGTGTTTTTATATTAGTTTCAATTATTTTTATTTTACTTGACATTTAAACGGCAAATAAAATAAAAATAATTGAAATTAAAATAATAACACTAAAATAACCGTAGCAACTCTGATCCATTCATTTTTTCCCAATGCTAATTTCTCTATATATGTGCAGCTTACCTGTTTACATACTGTATATGGTTTAAACATCGTGTGCTTCTGAATCGCATAAATGTGAGGTAACGTATCAGTAGGTACTTAGTTTGCCGCCAATTGTTCGCATAGTTTTGTGTTCCATGAATAATTTGAAAGTGACGTGTTTTTCGGCACCATGACAACAAAAAGTAAGTACCTACATTTTTTCACAAATAGCTCAATCATTTTAGATTTTTTCAAAAGATTATCTGTCGGATTAAAACTTTTGACGCAGTTAGGTGTCCCCCGCAAAGTAGATAAAGAAATATTTTGGCCCATTAATTAATTATGGGAACTGTTCTCCATCTTGGATTTTGTGATTTTGTCGATTTCCACGCGTATTTTGCATTTCTCGATAAAAAAGGCAAGTTACAAATTTGTAGACAATTTAATTCTCTTCAAACCTCATATAGTCAATATTTAAAAAAAATTATTTATTGCTAATAATAAGCAAACAGTGTGAAAAATTAGGAGGCACAGTTTTTTCAACTTTTGAACCATTTTAATCGAAAATAAGTGGCACATTTAAATAACAAAGTTGTAGAGGACTTATTTCCCAACTGTTTTCGTACGACGTGTGGATCACCAAAGTTTCATCGCAATCGGATGAGTAGTTCTGAGATCACGTTTTTCGCTCGGGCGAAGCCGGACCGGACAATTTTATAATTCAAAAACTTTCGCGGGCGTGCGCACAACTTACCAAAGTTTCATCGCAATCGGATGAGTGGTTTCGGAGATAACTTTTTTCACTCGAGCGAAGCCGGGTCGCACAATGTTATAATTCAGAAACCTTTCGCGGTGTGCGCACAACAACTCACCAAAGTTTCATCGCAATCGGTTGAACGGTTTAGGAGTCCATAAACAAAGCACACCCACACACACATTGACTTTTATAAATATAGATTTAGTAGAATTTACACAAGTTGATAGCAGTGCGTCCATTCGCTTGATAAAACCATTCATGCATAGCAAAGTGATGCGGAATTGCAACCGTGCAAAGTGCATTGGTATTCGATAATATGCTGATGAAACAATAAATCTATCAATGTACAGCGTCTATTGTCAGGGCGAATGTTATTTGCGCACAGACGATGAATGACAGCCGATTATTGACTGAGCACTGTTTACGTTTTGAATATCAGTGACCAGGAGGCAAAACTGCGTATGTCTAATTTTTTGCAATGCTTTGTATATCTTCAGGTAGATTTCTTAAACTCCGTTTTGTGTAACAATGCAGTGAAAACGTTTCATCTCTCTAAAATTCCAAAATTAAACTAGAATTCAAAACTGCTTAATAATCCTCCTGTGAGTTGTGGTCTGTGGATAATTGAAAAGAAAGAGACAGTACCGTAGGTCTTCGATGTACCATCTTACGACACGAGGGTGGAGAACGCACATGTTTTAAATAAACTCAAAAAACCCGGTGAAGTGCGTGACGAACATCCATAAATTAGGATTCCGTATTTGTGTTTTTCATAAAAGATTTTCGTGTTTTTTTTTAGATTTTTTTAACTAGTTGGGAAATTAAAAGATTTTCAAATTAACAACAGTTTTTGTTATATTTCTCCAAAACTTGTTATTTTATAGTGACTATAGTATATTGTGCGCCTAATGGGAGAAAGAGAAGATTCCTCGATCGTGGAGTTTGTCGCATGAGAGTAGCAAGTGCGGTAATACGCGAGTGGAATCTTCTCTTTTGACCAATAGTCGTACATAATATTTTGTTCAACTACCGCAAAACAGTGTAAAACAGTGATTTTTGGGTCGTAATATCTCCAACACTCGCGTATAAGTTTCTCGAAATGAACGTGGGCGAAATACTATTTCGCTCACTCTCTACGTCAACAGTCAGGGAATTCATTATTTCGCCACCCTCAGTAGCGCCACGAAATTACATATTTCATGCGGGTGTTGAACAAATAATTTTCAATCGAAGTACTTACTAAACACCACATTTACATTTTTTCAGATTTTTTGAGCAATTGGTTGATTGCATGCTCATAGCTTGTTACTTGGACTACAAAATTAAATTATATGCTAGAAAGTCTCATACAGATTTTTAAAGAACTATTCAACGAAACCTCATTCAATGATTAATTTTTATTTACTTAGTCATGAATCGTATTGACAGGCACTTCACAACAATTTTTTTACAATTTCTTAACACTCAGTATATTGAGAATATAAAATACACTTCTCTACGAAATTTAATCAAAATCGGTTTTAAATATTATCCGTCATGGGGCTGTGACAAATGGACGGAGAGGTAGACAGATGGACGGACAATGGACATGACGAAATTATTGTTTCTAGTGGCTATAAGTCTACAGAACCTTAAAAACGATGAGCGGCATTTCGAATTTATTTAGATTTAAAATAGAGGTGGATACATTGGTGAATAAAATTAGTTAGACTGGTGATCTTGACACTCGTGTAGTAGGAAGGTGTTTCGAAGCATATGATCGATAGTTCAGTTTCTTTCGTTGCAATGAAGTTAATTCAATAACAAAAACACAGACTTAAGCAAACACAGCTATGTTCTAGCGAACAGATGTATTTCTCATTACTTTGCTTGTCCAGTCAAAATTATGGTAGCAAATAGTTTGTGATTTAAATCCCCCTTGAACGCTAAAATAGTTTTTGTATTACCTTCACACTGCTTTAAGGTAACGTAATATTTTCATTCTAAAAAACCGACACTTAAGTAAAATTCGCAAGTCAATGGAAATTTTAAATGATTGACAATTTTTACTCTAAACTTCTAGACAAACTATTTTAGTGTAGCTGGTTTAATAATCAATCACCCGGTATTTAAACTTTGAAGGTTTAACTTCCACAAAAAATAGCTGAAAGTAAAAACTAAATGCTTCTATTATTGCTTCAATAAATCTGAAATTCTTGTATCTTTTCCACTTGAAAAAACTTGTTATGCAAACACTTTCAATAATTCATTCTTTTGACATTGGCAATGAGAAATTACCTGATTTTAGACGAACGATATTTTTGCATGTTATTCATACACGAAATTAATTCCATTGAAGAACGAATATAAAAAGTCCTTTTATAAAACTTATTGACTTTCACTTGAGGTTCAAAACTCAACCCCTTTTTATTGCTATGAATTCTATACGTCAGACTTTTCTATAGCTGTATAGTGTATATGCATTAAATGTTTTACACAATAAGGTATGTATTGTAATTAATTAAAATCAGCTACTTTTAACCGAGTTATAATATGAGATATATATTATTTCGCTAAGACAAAAATAATTAAAAAAAAAAAAACAAAAAAAACCCGACTGCACAAAAAAGGAATTTAAAAGATGGAAACAAGATCAAATTATAACATGCAGTCGGAGGCATCAGATATTTCTGTTGAACTTATTACAACATGTTATCATTTGATCTTGTTTCCATCTTTTAAGTTTGCTTTTTACGCAGTCGGATTTTTGTCTTTTTTTATATTTTTTTTTGTATTTTCTTTCCTTTAGTTGAATCTACTCATCAAACCTTTTCATTTGATACCCCACACAAAAGGTTTCACCTATTTTTGGCGTAAAGGCAAAAGTGCGTCTAGCATCCGCTATATCGAATTTTCCGTGACAACATATACCCAGTAGCACTCTATAGACACCTCATTTTTCAAAATCCGTCAACTGTCAAGGCGTTTAGGTTACAGAAAGCGCCGACGAAAATGCAAAGATACTTACAACACACACATATACATACATACACACATACACACACACACACACACACACACACACAACGAAAATCTTCTTTGGCAGTCGGGTAAAAAGGGGATGAGTCGTGAGCGAAAACGTAAAGCAAGTCGGAGATCCCGCACGCAATTTTTGAACTTAATTGGTGTACACTGGCTAAACTATATAATTGACATACAGTAAAGTAATATTCCTATGAGAAACTTGTTGCTCTTGATTATTTCGTTTCCAATCTGACCATTTATAAATCGGTCGCACTTTGAATCGACTCTGTTCGGCCCGGTACGGCACAGAACAATCTGCATATTTCTAATATAGAAGAATAAACAAAGATCGGCCGCGCGTACCGCATCGGAACCGGTCCGATCAAGTGTGCGGATCTTCTTTTATTCTTGTATGTTCTAAAAGTTTTGAGTCAATCTAGAAACATGTTTTAGAAAATTTTAAATAAAGTTTTTTAAAAATAACGCTAAGGTTCAAAATTCAAAATGTGTCCTATAATTAATTTGAACTTGATAGTTCAAAAGATTAGGACTATCGATATTTTGCACACACCGACGACAACGTCGACAACGGACATACCTGACATTTCGTAAAACCTTTTGCAAAACGTTTTTTAGAGTCAAAATAGTCAAGTTTGATCAAAATCTGAATGTCGGATTTTTGCACGATTACATTACTTTTATTCACTGAAGATGTTGAAAAGTAAAAAGACTAAAGTGTACTTTTTTATATTAGAAATCGTGTCCATCGTGATTATAATAAAATTAAGAAAATCGCAGGATAGTGGACAAAATATTTGATTTATTAAATGTACAACGTTTCGTCTATAGATTTAGACTTTTTCAAGTACATACATATATTATGTACTTGAAAAAGTCTAAATCTATAGACGAAACGTTGTACATTTAATAAATTAAATATTTTGTCCACTATCCTGCGATTTTTCTTAATTTTACTAAAGAGTACCTACATTCTAATGTTGATTGAATTCTGTGAATAGCAATAGTGACACCAAAAATATTTACACTACCTAATTAAATAAAGATTAAATTTGACGTTACGAAACCTTAAATTAAAATATGATTTGAAAATACAAACTTGTCTTTAATAATAACTGTGTACTATCTATTATGCCTATAATAATTATGGTATCATGTATATGTTACGCTCAAAGATCGAAAACGCTCAGTGAGCGGAAAAATAGCTCACAACGCGTTGTGGTCACAGTAAAACATCCACATGGCGAAATTCGTGTTATGGCTCTAATGAAAACGCGCACGACGCGTTGTGGCAATCACAGAAAGACCAAATAGCGAAATTCGTGTCGTGGCTGACATGCTATTTGATCTCAACGCGTTGTGGCAATGAAGAAAAGCCATGACGCGTTCTGAGCATTCATAAATTACGTGAGTTTGTGGAAACGAGCACTGATCGCAGTTTTATCATGACTACAGAAAAATATGAAATGTTACTTAATGAAACAACAACTCTGTCTTCGAAGCAGTATCGACGTCTTAAACGATATGATGTCTTAAAGATTGGTGATACTGAAAAGTTGGTTGAAGCTGGAATAGAAAGCTCAAGTTCAAAAATTCGATATTTCTGCAAAACAGATGAACTGTTTGATATTTTGGAAAAAGCACATACTAACGTTTTATTTTAATTTATATAATTATATAACATATTTAATAATGACAAACACGTTATGCAGTGATTTTATAAAATAAAAAATATTTCCTAAGGACATCTACCAAAACGTTTCCAGCCTAGGCCTAGTAGGATCCATATCGGAAAGTAGTGTGCGTCGTAATCAAATAATATTCCATACGCGTCATGGTTTTTCTTCATTGCCACAACGCGTTGAGATCGAATAGCATGTCAGCCACGACACGAATTTCGCTATTTGGTCTGTTTGTGATTGCCACAACGCGTCGTGCGCGTTTTCATTAGAGCCATAACACGAATTTCGCCATGTGGATGTTTTACTGTGACCACAACGCGTTGTGAGCTATTTTTCCGCTCACTGAGCGTTTTCGATCTTTGAGCGTAACATATATATTAAACTTATATCTACACAATTTTTCTTGATTTTTTGTACAAGGTAAGGCAATTTACAATGTTGCAAGTTGTTTCGGTGTTTCATTTAAGATAAAACGGTGTCGATCATATCTTGTCAGCTGGTTTATGGTGGAGCTTACTATAGTTATACAACAATGTATTATTATTTCTTAAGGTTCTGGTTACACTTACTGCTTTTTTAATTAAAAATTATTTTGTCTCTAACCTTTTATCTCAAACTATTCTCCTCACGTTGAACCAAAAACGTACGTTATATCAATACTTTATTAAAATTAAGCTTTCTGCTCCTTAATTTATTGAACGTTAATTGGCTAAATACTTTTTAAGGATACATTCTGCTTATCTTCTTACGGCGCTATTTTTCACAAAATCTTGTTGGAAAGAAAATATTTTCAGGTGGACATTTAATTATTTTTCAAAGTATGTTTATTTATCTTCCAATTTTCGATTAGCCTGAATTGCAAAATTTCTACATTCAACAACAACTGTGAATTTATTAAGTTAATTTGCAACGTTTTATTTTTGTTTTCTGAAATGTACACTATGTGCCTAATTATAATTATAGCATTTTTTTAACTTATAGAATAGAATAAATAAATACGTACATTACTATGCAGACTGTAATAACTTGTTAACTATAAGTGGAAGCTTTGTTTGGTGGTTAAGTGTACTTAATGTCTGGGCAACTCATAATGTAATTTTTTGCTAAAAATATGTTCTGCGATAAAACAACAACGGGGTTCTGGCTACAGTTTTTTGTTCCGATCTAATGTGCCTTCACTTTTATATTTGAACGTTAATCGCAAGGGACTGTCGAACCGCTTTAGCTCTAAAAGCTGGTCGCCTCATTCTGTTGCACAGTGGGGTAAAATACAAGAGAACGTTGTCACAATTGAAAATGTCCAAAAAATTTACAATTCAATCTACAATTTGATTATGTTTGCGGCTCCATGTTTGTTTGGTAAAAAAGTGTTTGCACAGTTTTGAAATTTTAATTTTATTGTTAGGAAGGAAAATCTAAACAAGGAGACAAATCTAGATTGTGTCTGTTAAGATTCGTTTATAGATAAGTCAGTTTTTTAAGTAAAATCAACATTATTTATTTTGAGCTCGCATTGGAAAGATACTGGGTTCGACTCCTGACGGGGGCAGATGTGGCTAGGACTTTTTCTTACTGCCTGACGCCGAGAAACGGTAATTCCTGTACCGGCCATCTTGTTTGAAGTTTTCCATGGTTTCTCTCAATAATTCTAGTTGAATATCGAGATGGTTCCTGATTACCTGTCAAACTCCTATGCTCTCAAAGTTATTTTATCCTAATTTCCTATAATTCCTCCATTCGCACATTGCTATTAAAAAAAGGTGAAGTTTAGAAAATGTAGAAAACGACGAGAAAGTGGTAAAAATGGAAAAGAGTAATGGTGCGAATGGCGTCTGTTATGACATAATGTCGAGAAACGAACTTTAAACACATTATTATTATTTATTATTATTATTATTTTGAGCTAAAATAAAGGTTAGATAGAGTCATTCTTTAATTAATCGATATTAAATAAACAATATAATTTAATTTTTTGAGTAAAATCTGACGTGTAATGTTTGCGTAATTAATTTTTAAAAACTGAATATTTAACATGTAGATAAATACAATATTATGCAATATTATTTAAAACGCATATTTTCATATAATTCAAACACAACTGCTAAAGATTAAAATCTAGAAAACTGAAGTTTATATTAGTCATTCTTGTAGATTACGTAAAAGTTATAAAAATAGTTATTTTCGATACGTGTGCGTGAAGTGAGGTATTCTAGTAGGCTTAAATTGAGGTACAAGCTCGGAGACTGACGTATACATGATACTTAACGACTCGTTGTGTATGCGTCAGTCCCTTTAGCGAGTGCCTCAATTTAAGCCTATTAGATATCTCACTTTAAGCGGACGTATCGAACTAATTTTTTATTACGACTGCTTCTAAAGTTTAGTAGAGAGGAAAAAAAATTATGAAAACGGAAAATTCGCTCTTCGAGTTCTTAAAACTTTACAATTACAGACTAAGTTACGGTTTAGTTTATTTTTATTAAAGTTATTAACTTCTGTATAAATCATTAAAAACATGACTCTCTCATGATGTGGACTTTGTAGGCGCGTTACTATATATAGGAACACATCGATCGATAGCCAGTAAATAGTGCTTGTATTATACGAAGTGCGGAAATTTCGAATTTATAAGATGCAGAGATTGTACTTTTACGCACGCTTTGGACTTTTACGCACGGTGACTGTACTTTTACGCACGCTTACTAAAATACGCCTCTTCACGCCCGTCTCACAGTGCTCGAATATTGAACTTTAGAAGCAGGAGTTATAAAAAAGTATTTTATATAACACATGCAAGCTTTTAGTGTTTTTCGTATCAGTTTTGCGGACCTTAAATGACCGTTTATTGATGAGTGATGTCATGATCCATTATGAAACACTTTTCGATGATATATTGAAAAACATTTGAAAAACCCGTTATCTAATGAACATTATGTACCTCTTTTCGGTGTTATAAGTGAAATATGGTTACTATGGGTAAGTTCGGTTTTACGCTCGATTAATCGAGCCGAGCGAACAGATTTTTGGTCACGTGACAAGCGAGCAAATCGAGCCATCTAAACAATTCCGAACGTAATCTAGCAGATTTTTCCAAACGTCAGAATAAAATAGCCCCAGCAAGTTAAATTCTTATTACTAAAGCCGAAATACATTCTTTATTGCTCCTCATTTTAATTTAATTCAACATTGTTATAATAATAAATCATGATTCACAATTTTTTTCGTTTTTATTTCTTTATTTTAAAATTAATAGTACTACCGGTTGTTGATTTTTTCGACCCATAGATATAATAAATATTTTATTTAATCAGTCTGTGCGATATAGACTTATTGGTTATTACTATTCTTTGAATAAATATTATTCGTGTATTTTTACCTATTGAAAAATTACCTCATATAAATAAACTTCGAAATTTATCCATTCTCACAACAAGGGTTTCCGCTCATTTTTAAAATGAATGCTCTGAAGTTGGTTAAATCTGCTTGCTCGCTCGCTTTCCTCAGAGCAAATCGAGCGCGCTCGATCTGCTCCAGATCTTAAAACCGAACGCAGGATAGGGATCTTTCAGAGCATATAAATGTTAAATTCGAACGTATTAGAGCACTCCGATCAATCTGAGCGTAAAACCGAACTTACCCTATGGTAACAAAGTGAATAATATTGTATATTTTATTATGAGACGTATTTCTGTCCGTGACATTAAATTATTCAATTAAAGTCTAAAACCACGGATGTGTTATATAAAGTATAGTGTGCAACACGTGTGCTAAATATTTATGCGTCAGGCGCATAAAGATGTATTTAGCACACTTGTCACACAATATACTATTACCGTGTAAGTTTGGAGATATTTTAATTAAAATAATCGAAAGTTGACTAAATTATCTGTCACTTTGTGGTTCACACGTACAGACTTAGGCGAAGATGGTTAGTTGTGGAAGATTGAGACTTGAGAGTGCTAAATCTTGATCACAAATATATACCGGCGGACATACAGACGGAATTAAACGACCAAGTTAAATTTTGAAAGCAACTTTAATTAATTCTCTTTAAACAATAGTTTAAATACAATATCACCGATTCTAAATTGACATTGTGTGACATTGGAGTAGATGCTTAACTTTTAATTAGTTAATATTTTGCCCTCACTCGCGTGTCATCGTCCGGTTACTTGTGGTTATTATGGGGTATGGTACCGCGTCACAATTCTGACTGCCCGTTAAGAAGGAGTTGTCAGACATACGAGTATTATAGTGGTCGAAATTGCAAACCATACTGAAGTTTATTTTTAATTGGAATATTTGTACGATTTAAATCTGACGTACAAGACGACACAATGATGACGGGATGTTACATAAAATAATATTACATTCATTAACCATTATGAGATTATGGTCAGAGGTGGCGAATAAGGGAAATAACATTTTTAATGTTATTATAAAATTATGTTATTATAGCCAATCTTTATACTAATCATGAGACGAAAATAGCACCTCATGATTAGGAAAGCCAATCCCGCGTAACGGGAAGAGGCGAGGATGTTGATTGATTATAAAATTAAACACAGTAACAACTGAATTGTTACAACTTGTTGGCCATGCCTATAGGGTAAATTCGGTTTTACGCTCAGATCTCCGTTCTAAATTATTTTATATGCTTTCTATCTTTCTCTATCCTGCTCTCAGATCGATATGATCGCAAAACCGAATTTACCCTTGAAAATAAAGTAAAATGACATTTATTTTTTTATTGTTAACAAATAAATAATTAAGTAAATCTGATTATAATTAATCTTAAGTAACATCTAAATTTAAGTTTTTAATTTACAGGTTAGCATTTTTTATTTTAGTACAAAAAATATAGATTTTATTATGACTTACAGAGCACTGATTGTAGGTACAACCTTATCAATTCTCTTCTTTCAATGTAAAGTAAAAAATAGATAGGTAGTTATCAATCTGGTAGATCCAGTTGCCTGAATTTGCAGCAAAAAAATCAGGATCGAGACATACTAAATTATTTTTATCTAATATCGGTTTTGACGTAATAGAATCCGACATTCAACAGCAGTTATATCCGTTTAGACCATATATGAATGCGGCAGTCCATTATAACCGATTTGGTAGGTCCCTAGGCACTGCTGACGTCATACTTGACAACAGAGATTATGCTATTTCCGCAATGGAAAATATTAGTGGCTATTTGTTGAATAAACGACCGATCAGTATCCAATTGATAGATATGTTTGAAGCATTTGGAGGAAGTAAATCTATTCCGGTTCACACAAAATTGTTAATAAAAAATCTTGGTTTCGACGTGTTAGAGTCGGATATTCAAGAACTGTTTAAGCCATTCAAATCACTCAATGCGGCAATCCATCGTGACCGATCTGGTAGATCCCTGCTGAAGTAATATTTGAGCGTAAAGATTATTCCAGATTCGCAGTGGAAAATGTGATGTAGGTACTAATTATTGTACAGCTCTATATTTGAATGGTTATGCAATTACTGATCAAGTTACCTGTGTGTACGATTCAATTTTTGTATTAAAAAAATGTATAATTTAAAATTATTTATATTCTGTGTTTCATCCAATAAAGATTATTTCAAAATAAATATTAAATCAAATTATTTATAAGAAGGAAGATTACAGAAAATATAAACGGCGTTCCGTTGAATGGTCGAGCGATGAGAATATCCAAATGAAGACATCTGACAATTCGATTTTAACAAACAGAAGATTGGGCAGCGGAGGAATGATGTTATTGTGTGTATATAGTTTTTTTATTTGTTTTATATTTTGTAGGTATACTTATAGTTTTGTGACAAAAATAAATAATATTTATATTGTAGAAATTGGTATTACGTTTATTACTTTTGTTTTAGCAATAATAAGTCAACATTTAGATAATTATTATTATTATTATCACTGTTACAGGTTAAGTCAAAAGAGTATTTATACGGTCACAACAGGTCAAACCTGTTAAACTGTATACAAAGGAGGAAGTTTTTTTTTGCATTTGTTGTTCACAAAGTTTTATGATAACAGCATTTTTAGAATTATCAATGTCAACTGTTTATCCGATGTCATGAAATATGTCTCAAATTCGTTAATCATAAATCGATTTAAAAAAAATCTTCTTCTATCATGTCATGAATTACTACTTATGCACACGTATTACCTTATTTTGCATTATCTAGTCCATCCCCAAAAGCATTTTACAATTCAAATTTGGCACCACAAATACAAAACAACTAAATTTATGAGTACCCCTATAATATTCGAAAATTATACGCACACAATGCTTGATAGGTTTACTTCTAACCTGAGTAACACCCATAATTCGTGTATTGGCAGCAGGTAATATTGAAAAATTTCCTTTATTGGCAATGGTTTCCCAAAAACTTAAAGACACGCAAGATATTTCGGAGCCTGTATCGACTAAAATTCTATGATGTTCTCCTTCAATGGTGACATCAATTAAAGGTAACGAATACGGATTTACTTATGGAAGGGTGTATTTAATTTGGTGCAGATGTTGTACTGATAAAATCTATGTCTAATATTGAAATTTAGAAAAAATTAATTATTTTAAGGGATGTATTAAGGGGTTACATTTTTTATTTTGTCAAAAAACAAACTTAAGTTCACATAATAATGTCACAATACCTGTATTAGCAAATACACTATATTATCGGCAGGATTTGGCCCTGCGACCCGAGTTTTTTTGAGTAGGTATCTATAAATGTTCTTTTTTAGAAAATATATACATTATTTTGGGTGTCTGTACTCTGTAGACGATCTTTCGGAAACCTAAAGATATTTTTAGGTATCTATGGATTATAGTTATAATCGTATTGAACGCTTGAATTATAATTAGGAGCCTTTGCATTTATTTAATTTTCAAGCATTGAATATTTTTTGTCACTCCTTGTAAATTTTGTTTATTTCATCCATCAATGGTATTTTTTTACAGATTTTATTTTGAACCTTGACATTTAAATAAATCTTCAACAAATTTAGCTTTGAAAAATAAACAACAAAAGAATCAATCCTCTATTTTGTGAACACATGTGTTTACTGTAATTCCACACAGAAAACATGCCCACTGGTTTCTTTTTTTTTATAACAGAATAATACATGTAAACACCAAAACTCAAAGTGAAGCCAAATCTTTTTTCCCCCCAGTCATGTCATTCTACTTGCATATCTGTGACCACAAGGCCAATCTGCGCATGTCGAATTTTTGCTAAATTAATATTAATAACGATTGTTCTTTTAATAATGCAGTTCTCCATTTTTTATTGTCACTAACAGCACTGCCCATCACAAACTTAGAGGTATCTTCTTAACACTAGCGCGTCACGACTCACGAGTAGCGAGTTAAATGAAAGAATTAAAAAGTGTGTGCAGGTTATAGACCTAATCATGAATACTGGGCTACCTAACTGTGTCGAAAAAATTTGAAAAATTAAAGGGGCCACCCTACGGAAGCAATTTTTCCAATATAGTGTTTTTGACATAAAATTTGAATACTTGACGCGAAGTGCTCTAGCAAAAAAGTGTGTTCAAAAAATATTTTATTCCCATATGGGGGATTATAGACCTATTCAGTATTCATGGGCGATCTGACTGTCGAGAAATAGGGGCCACCCTACAGAAGCAATTTTTCCAATATCTTACTTTTTTACCTTAAAAAATAGCTTCTGTAAGGTGGCTGCTTTTAAATTTTCCAGTTTTTTCGACACAGTTAGATAGCCCATGAATAGGTCTATAATCCTTGTATGGAAACTTAATATTTCTTAAACACTCTTCTCACTAGAGTACTTTGCGTTCATATACAAAATTTCAAAAGTGTTACGTAATTTCAACAGTGAATATTCTCAACAATAAGACATTTAATTTCTGGCTTAACGACAAGTTTTATAAAAAAAATGTTCTGGATAAAAAATGAGGACAATTTTACGGCAAACATTTTTTGTTTGAAACTGTTAATTCCGATGTTAATTAAAACGTGTCTCTTACTAAAGCTCTCCTAGCAGGAGGGAGAAAACTTAATATGCTCATTCCAGACCTAAACTGAAGAGGTATTAAAACCATGTCCAGCTTTCCCCTAATTAATTCCAAACTCAAACGCCCAAACACTGGCTCAATGTTAAATAAAGATATGTTTTAAAATATGACATAGGCGGTTTAGTATTTTTTCCACAAACATACACATATAGTGAAGTAGGTACAGCACAATATACAGCAGCTAGTTGAGTTTCGGTAACATACCGTAGGCGCCGCGACGGTCGTCGGCGTCGCTTTATATAATTTATTATAACGCCGCACCGGTGTCGGTTAACTACTTTTTATGCACACGGTAAATTAAACTGGTATATAATGAACACGTTACTTGCCTATTCTCGAGCTTTGCGTATAGGCGCGTTCTTTTAAAGCAAGAAATTCTATAATGATCGCGGTAACAGATCAAGACCTCGTAACTGATACGTCTGTCAAATCGATCATGCTCACTTTGTCACACTTTTTTAAGGGCGACCTCAGTATAGCTGAAGCGCCTATATATAAGTGTACTCTCGCTTTGTCTGTGAGTTTGTGTGTCACGCTATTTTTATCCGACTGCGAAAAAAGACGTTTATGATTTTAACAGTCTATATATTATGTGTTAATTCGTTACCCCGTGGGGCCAAATTTAACGAGTCAATTTTCATAATCGATTGTCATTCGATTTGTCTTAATCACGCGAGTATTCTAGGAATTAAAAATGGCGGCCTTAATTTAATTGTTCGTTTAAAGAATGCCAGATTTATCTATGTATGGTAACAATTTTTTCCATTTTTAATGTTTTTAATAATATTCTGAAAATCCAGTCCACATTTCAGAACTTGGGAACTTGAAATTTGTAATAAATGAACTATGGTAACTCTATGTAACGCCTTATAAATAATGAAATTCCAACAATCTCTACTATTTTCAAATTTGTAAAATTATAGGCTCAAAACCGAAATTTAAATTATGAATGTATATATTTTTAAAATACGAAATGTTTGAAAATGTGGTCGTAAAAATTAAAACGTAATTGAATAATAATTTAGTTGGAACATTTGTCGCTTTAGAAAATTGTTACTCTTTGTAGGTATGTATCTACAATATGTTTTCGAACACGGCATAAAACTATTTTCTTCAACAGCGCCCGAACAATTTAAATCATAATTTCTTATACTGAGATATTTTAGAATTTTTAGAAGTTTGTGAAATGTTTTTTACAACTTTCGAAATCAACAAGCGTATACAGAAATAGAATATTAGAGCACTGTGGTTGGAAAATGGAAAAAGCAAAAACTTGGTCACTTCTTAACCACAACATAATTTTATTATGGTATTTACAATTCAACAGCAATGCTCCCATCATCAGCAACTAAAGCAGTTTAGTAGTTGTGAATTAGATGGAAGAATTTCTTTCCAAATGTAGGTTCAATAATAAAATAATTTGTTGTGGTTAAGAAGTGACAAATATGAAAGAAATTGCGTTTTATAGAGGGATACTACATTTATGTATAAATTAGCATAGGGATTTCAGCAGACATCTATTAAAAAATACTTTTTTTTTAATTGATAAAAAATGTATACTTACAACAATAAATTGAAAGTCTGAATTATTCAAACTTTGCAAATGGTTTTATTAAAATGGGACACAAGAGAGTGTAAAACGCAAAGCACGTTACTGTACATCATCGTCCTCGATTCAGTACGCCCTCATTGTTTCAGTGTCCCACCTTTCCCACCACCCCTGAAGTATGATGTGATAATTGTTGTTGTTTGAGAAACGTTTTTCATTATACTATAAACTTTGAAGTACACTGTTGCAGTTCTGCCAACATAATGTGACGATTATGGTAATGCATAAGTGCATAACACTAATAATTTCATGAATATTTCCAAACACGAATATGCTATATTATTAAAGTAAAGGTACCGGTTCATCGATTTCCGACCATCTAACAGCTGTGATCGATCACTTTTCTATTTACAGTTGAAAGAATGGATTATTACATATCAAAATATTTAATATCTGGGTGACCGAGCTTTGCTCGGATAAGTTCAATAAAAATAGTACCTAATATGCTGTGAGATATTGATTTGGTATTATTTTCTCAGAATATTATTCCGAAACGAGTTTATTTCTGCAACATAATTTAAAATAATTGTTTCTGTTAAAGATTCACTGTCTATTTTGACATAAATAATGAAAGTAGTTTGTTCTCCAAAGCCTACTCACTGTATTACACTGTTTTGATACGTAAAAAAACAGTTTTTTAAAATGATAAATTCGATATGAAACCGAATTTTTCCAGGAATGAGACCTAGCTAGATCGATTTTTTGTCCCCAAAAACCCCTTTTCGGTAAATCTGATCAAAATCGTTAGAGCCGTTTTCGAGAGAAAATTTATATATATACAAGATTAGCTCGTTTAATAATATAGGATTATTATTATATTATTATGAAATAAAGAAAATTATAATTTTATCTCTTACGTATTTTACCGATAATAATCGTTAATATACTCAATCGGTGCGAAAAAGCATTATATCCGCTATTTGGTGTATACTGTATAACCAACTTGCAAATTAATGTTTTCTTAATAATACCTACGTAGTACCTACTTATTTGGCACATATTATACACTATTGGTGTCGGCCAGACACATATTCGAATCCATCACCGGCCACCACCCGCAGACTATTTAAAAATCGGTAAAGTGCAAGCCAAACTTGCATATAGTGTTCCGCGTACAATCAACATTTTTCAATTTTTTTTATAAACCAAAAACTATCTTATGTAATGCAATGCTGATAATTTTCGTTCAATGTAAACCTCATTACTAATATTCTCTACTTTTTCAGATTTTTCTGAGCCATATTTTTCGAGATAAGGTGAGGGGACAGCGATTTTTTGGAAAAACGATAAAAATAAATTAAAATTTTTTAATGATTAAAATGTTTACTTTTCTGTGTTATTATTATTATTAATATTCATTCATAATATTTAATATTTATCATACCGGGAGGTTGGTTGTGTGGACCTCAAGGATTGCACTTGTAAAGTCCTCATAAACGAGCCGCATCTTGTGTATAATTAATAGAAAGAATAATATGTAACTACAGATTTAAAACAATAACATTATAATTTTCTTTTCTTACATTTATAGGCACGTTATTTCTATATCAACTAAAACTAGTCAACCACACCCTTAAAAATGTGTTTTAAACAAACTTTAAATACTTGCATATGTTATTGTTTTACCTGTTAAAACTGAGTTTGATTTATTACTGCTTGAAGTATAAAATATGTTGCACTTACATGAATAATAAATGTTCTTGGTGCTCGTTATTCTTGCTTTTTAGGTAGTAGTTTTATGTCCTAAATGAAAAATGAATTCGCGTCTTCTAAATTGAAATTAATATTTTGATGTATCTCTACCGGCGTAGGTACAATAGACGAACGAGGAAAATATATTCCGTTGTTGCAGTAAATGTTTACAAATTTTATTTATGTTGCAAACTTGTTACTTACTAGCAAAACCGCCCATTCTTTTAACTCTTACCTCACACCTTTTGTGTTTAGAATTGTTAGGTTATGAATTTTTACCGTTAGATTAGCGGCAATATCTATAACTATATCAAATTGAACTCTCCAATTCATCTAGAAATAGGTTAATATTTTCGGCCACACTAACCGTCTAACGACTAGCGTTTACACGGGGTTTAGCTTGCGTATTCATGCTTTGAAAAAAATATTCATTAACATTGAGCCAATGAAACGTGGATTGATAAAAATATGTAGGTAGTCTATCCTATTCCCTGTTGTAAAACGAACACTGAAAGACCGATCAAAATCGGTTCAGTAGTTTTTGAGTTAACTCAGAACAAATAACTAGACAAACAAGCCGTGAGGTGGGTCGTTTATTAGGACTAAAGTGCGACCCTTGAGGTCCACACGACGAACTTCCCAGTTTGATAAATATTTAATAATAATAATTAAATTAGATATTACACAGAAAAGTAATCATTTTAATCATTAAAACATCAATAATTTAAAAAAAAAACGGCTGAACCGATTTTTATAAAATTTATGTCGGATCAAAATGACGTTAACACGCCTCGATTGACACCCTTACGAAGTCGATATAATTTTTTATTCGCGAGATATTGTGTAAAATCTACTTTTTTGGAGGTTATTTGGTTAAGAAAAAAGAACGGCTGAACCGATTTTGAAAAAAGTTCTTTCAGATCATATTTACGTTAATACGCGTCGATTGGCACCCTAACGTAGTCGATATCAT
Organism: Mongoloraphidia duomilia; assembly: GCA_039654895.1. Taxonomy (NCBI): domain Eukaryota; kingdom Metazoa; phylum Arthropoda; class Insecta; order Raphidioptera; family Raphidiidae; genus Mongoloraphidia; species Mongoloraphidia duomilia. Next base: position 37,619,353 of record CM077517.1, on the reverse strand, counting down.
TTTTCATTCTCGAGATTTCGTCTTAGAAAGAAATGGACACATACATACGTACGTACGTACGTACGTACACATACACACAGACATCTTTCTAAAAGTAGTGTAAAAATAGTGTAGTGACCTTGAAACATAAAAATTTTTTTTCCTTTTTGATTTCGATTTTCGGACCCATTACAATAACTTCCAGTGGGAAGTTAAAAATTGGAAATAAATGCTGACATTGCAGACAGAGTTACGATTTTTAGGCGCGATCTTAGCGAAGCTAGAAGCGCCTATATACACTCGCTTTGTCTGTACGTCTGTGAATCTGTGAATCTGTAACGCTTTTTTTGTATCAGTCGTACAGCCCAAACGGGTTAACCAATTTTAAAAAACTTTTTTTTGTTCGATTCCTCTCGGGGTCTATTTTGATCCTAACGTCGTTTTTGAATTTTGGCCCCAGAGGGGAGCAAATTAGAAAAAACGGTGTTTTTTGCTTATAGTTTGCTCAATTTAAGTCAGATCGATTCGAAACCTGTCTTAAACGAAAGAGCAGAAAATTTTAGATAGATTTCACGGATAATATTGTGTCAAAACAGTTTTTTTATACAGATTTATATGATTATTAAACTAAATAAATGCGACTTTATCTAATAAATCGCGAACTTGTTTCGGTTGTCCTTGTCTGTTGCACAGTGTGATATTGGAAGATAGCGTATGCTCTGTCTTATATTGCATTATTTCAATATAGTTATTCAATTTTTTGACTGCTGATGTTTGAATTTAAGTTTAAAAACCCTGGCCTACTGAGTTAAAATGACGTGTAACTAATTATTGACGTCGATCGGATCGGACCAAAATTTCTCGACGTTCATAATGAACGTCGAGAAATATTGGTCCGATTTTCCCGAACAATTTGACTTTCTCTGTCTCTATGTCCCTTTGTACGCTTATAACTCGAGAACCACTGATCCGATTTACATGATTTTTTTTCAAGTAAATAACTTCTTATGCGACTGCGAGTTTTAAAATATTCTGGCATCACGCAAAAGCAACCGAACTGATTCTCAAATAAAAACGTATGTTCTGGCATCACGCAAAAATAAGTAGGTAGTAGATGCTTTGTTTTTTAAACGGTGGTTTTATTTAACTTGATCCCGTATATTTGTTACAAATCTTGCGATCGATTGAGTTGAAATTTTGCACACATGTGAAGCTCCGGTGACAATACAATATTATGGTAACTAGCTGACCGGCCCGGCTTTCGTCCGGGTGTAAATCGTACTTCTGAATTTTCACCCACTTTACGTGATCCGATTGAGTTGAAATTTTGCACACATGTGTAGCTCCGGTGACAATACAATATTATGGTAACTAGCTGACCGGCCCGACTTTCGTCCGGGTGTAAATCGTACTTTTGAATTTTTACCCACTTCCCATGATCCGATTGAGTTGAAATTTTGCACACATGTGTAGCTCCGGTGACAATACAATATTATGGTAACCAGCTGACCGGCCCGAGTTTCGTCCGAGTGCAAATCGTACTTTTGAATTTTCACAGGCAAAAGGTCTTTCTCCGGTAACGTTTCGGATAAATGTAATAAAATCAGACTAAGGAAATAAAGCACACTAAAAATTATTAGATCCTTTTGAAAATTAACATTTGAGAGTTTTATAGGACACAAAAAAATAAAATGGCGTCAGATTTCAAAATGGCGGCATATGTACTTTTTTGTAAACATTATCCGATTCTTTTGAAAATTAATATTTGAGAGTTTTATAGCACACAAAAAAATTAAATGGTGTCAGATTTCAAAATGGCGGCCATATGCACTTTTTTGTAAGAATTATCAGATCCTTTTGAAAATTGATATTTGAGAGTTTCATAGAACAAAAAAATAAAATGACGTCAGATTTCAAAATGGCGGCCATATATACTTCTTTGTAAAAATTATCCGATCCTTTTGAAAATTGATATTTGCGAGTTTTATAAGACACAAAAAAATAAAATGATGTCAGATTTCAAAATGGCGGAAATATGTAGAACTCCTTTCTAAAAGTTATACGATCCTTTTGAAATTTGATATTTGAGAGCTTCATAGGACACAAAAAAATAAAATGACGTCAGATTTCAAAATGGCGGCCGTATGTACTTTTTTGTAAAAATTATCCGATCATTTTGAAAATTGATATTTGAGAGTTTTATAGCACACAAAAAAATTAAATGGTGTCAGATTTCAAAATGGCGGCCATATGTACTTTTTTGTAAGAATTATCAGATCCTTTTGAAAATTGATATTTGAGAGTTTCATAGAACACAAAAAAATAAAATGACGTCAGAATTCAAAATGGCGGCCAAATATACTTCTTTGTAAAAATTATCCGATCCTTTTGAAAATTGATATTTGCGAGTTTTATAGGACACAAAAAAATAAAATGATGTCAGATTTCAAAATGGCGGAAATATGTAGAACTCCTTTCTAAAAATTATACGATCCTTTTGAAAATTGATATTTGAGAGCTTCATAGGACACAAAAAAATAAAATGACGTCAGATTTCAAAATGGCGGCCGTATGTACTTTTTTGTAAAAATTATCCGATCATTTTGAAAATTGATATTTGAGAGTTTCATAGGTCACAAAAAAATAAAATTACGTCAGATTTCAAAATGGCGGCCATATATACTTTTTTGTAAAAATTATCCGATCCTTTTGAAAATCGGTATTTGAAAGTTTCACAGGACACAAAAAAATAAAATGGCGTCAGATTTCAAAATGGCGGCCATAATATGTACTTTTTTGTAAAAATTATCCGATCCCTTTGAAAATTGATATATGCGAGTTTTATTGGACACAAAAAAATAAAATGACGTCATATTTCAAAATGGCGGAAATATGTAGTACACCTTTGTAAAAATTATCCGATCCTTTTGAAAATTGATATTTGAGAGTTTCATAAGACACAAAAAAATAAAATGACGTCAGATTTAAAAATGGCGGCCGTATGGACATTTTTGTAAAAATTATCCGATCCTTTTGAAAATTGATATTTGAGAGTTTCATAGGTCACAAAAAAATAAAATGATGTCAGATTTCAAAATGGCGGCCATATATACTTTTTTGTAAAAATTATCCGATCCTTTCGAAAATCGGTATTTAAAAGTTTCATAGGACACAAAAAAATAAAATGATGTCAGATTTCAAAATGGCGGCCGTATGTAACTTTTTTTGTAAAAATTATCCGATCCTTTTGAAAATTGATATTTGAAAGTTTTATAGGTCACAAAAAAATAAAATGATGTCAGATTTAAAAATGGCGGCCGTATGTACTTTTTTGTAAAAATTATCCGATCCTTTTGAAAATTGATATTTACGAGTTTTATAGGACACAAAAAAATAAAATGATGTCATATTTCAAAATGGCGGTCATAGGTATATATTTCTTTGTAAAAATTATCCGATCCTTTTGAAAATTGATATTTGAGAATTTAATAAGACACAAAAAAATAAAATGGCGTCAGATTTCAAAATGGCGATCAAATAATAAATTTTTAATTGTATTATTTATATCTTTGATAAATTCGGTTTTATATACAATGCGTAAAAAGCATAGCTTCTGTCGGGTGTCTTACGACATATCATGACTTTTTTATTTAGACGGTTCCGAGTAACGCTTAATAGTCAACCGTTGCTATGGAAAATTGTTTAAAAAATTCACTGTACTATTTTTTCTATGTAATCCAATACATATTTATATTAGGTCTTATGGCTCATAGCCTACTACAAAATTATAAATCTTCTCAGTGTTATTTTCCCTAAAACCGTTTACACACAGTACCTACATGAATATCGCGCCTTGTAATTCTTGAATTACTTGTATGCTCCAAAATTTTTATTATTTGTATTGATTTGTGCATTTAAAAAATGTCTAAAAGCTAGTAATAGCTAAAACAAACTGATTTTATAAGGAGCTATAAAATTTTAATGTCAAAAAACGACAAATTGATGATTACTTTCAATTTATTACATGACAGCGTTATTTTATAAGCTTACTGTATTCAGTTGATAATGTTATTGAGGGCACTGGGACGCATCAATTTCAGACCAAAGTTGATATGAACTTTTAATTTAATTTGCTAAATCGACTTTTATGATTCATTTCCGTTTTAGTAGATTTTTAGGTCTACGACACTGATAAAGACGACCGCTACTATAATGGCATCTCATAATAATGTGTCTTGATATACCTACTCTACTATAAAAATGTGGACATGGGTATATTTTCACTGTCGGCGCGGCACGTCTTTTGCAGCCATAAACTCTGAGTTATAAACCACTAGACGAACTTACTTTATTATGCTTTTAGTAGGACGTTAATACAATAATGGATATTAAAAAAGTTTCATATAACAAGAGACAAATTTTTAAAATCCTTCAAATACCTCTTTCAACGGGTATTTAAATTCAGTTACTTACATTGTAAACTACATCACTCAATAAACTCTATCACAAAATCTAAAATCTTTGCGAAATCAATACAATATCCATAAATTACATAAATCACATCATAAACTCTAATAAATCATAAATCTATTTTTTCTCATAGATTTCTAAACTTTAATTCAGATCATCCCAATTTTCATAAGAGGGGTATGATTTACTCTTTGGTGGATAAAGTATTACAACTTTCTCATTTGCGTTTTCATGAAAAAAATTTAGATTTAGTTCATAATTATCTATTATTGAATAATTACCCTGAAAATTTTATTAAATTTCACATAAATAAAAGACTGTTTGCCAAGAAAAAATCTAATATTAATAGTAATGATCATAGTAGCAATGGTAATTTGGTTGGTTCTCGTGATAACATAGATAGGTTCCAAGGGTACATACGCATTCCATACATAAAAAATTTCTATGAAAGATTGTCAAAAAAATTAAAAAAACATAATATAAGGACAGTACCGATTTTATCCAATAATTTTTCTAATTTAATAAAAAGAGGTAAGGATAAGACTGATAAAGGTAATTTAAATAATGTTGTATATAGAATTAATTGTTTGGATTGTGAGGCTTCTTATGTTGGTGAAACGAAACGTAAAGTCAGTGTACGCATTTCAGAACATATGAGGAATAGTAAAAAGGTGTCTTCTACCAATACATCGGTTATATATAATCATATGAATAAGTTCAAACATAAATTTGATTTTGATAAAGTTGACATTTTAGATGAAGAGTCCAATTGGCATAGAAGGATTTTTTCAGAAATGGTTCACATTAATTTACAAAAAAGTTCTATTAATATTAAAGATGACACAAAAAATTATGTAAAATATATCTTCCTTTAATTTCTAAATTAAAGAACAGTTGAAGTTTGACATTAAATTATTGTGAATTTATATGTTATACTTAGCAGTTGGCAATATTGGTTTTCTGTATCTATAGTTCGCATATATCTATATTCATTGTGATTGACATATGTATATATTTAAAATGTTTTGGTTTGTGAATTGTGATTCAGTTTAATTTCAAGGCCTGAAGAAGATGACAAAATAGTCGTCGAAACGTCGCCTTTTATACAATAAATATATTTTGACTCATAAAACAACCGTGTTTTCTTTCTTATTATACAATTAGATAAATTATGGCATAGCAGATAGCCATGTTATTACGCACCGGCCTTCTTGGCTTGAATTCAATTCATAAAAGAACCGAATTGACAAATTGAATTTGTTATTTAATTTCTAAATATCTCATTATTTGTTAACTTTGGCTTATATGTACCTTAATAATTACTATTCACTATTAAATATTGTATCGTATTCTGGAATAAAAATGCACTGTTACAATTAAAAAATCGAAGCTGACCTTCACCTAACCTTCACAGCTAGGCTTGCCAGATGGCCGGGAAATCCGAGAATGTCCCGGAATTTTGCGTCTTGTCCCGTGTCCAGTAATTAGACTTTATTGTCCCGGATTCCGAACACCTACAAGTTTTTTCACAAAGTTATGAGTATAACTAAAGTTACCAATATGACACGCACGGCACTAATAAAAATGGCAAAATCTAGTGACAAATATTTAAAAAAATAGTCTGATATAAGAGTAAATATTTGAAAATAACTTCTTTTCCCTTTAAAAAATACAACAAGTAAACACATTATCGAGGCTTAATTAAATGCCCATTTATTTTCATATACTTATAACTACCGCCCTACTCCTACCCCGTTACTCTAGAATTGTCCCGGAAATGATAACCCTGCATCTGGCAACCCTATTCACAGCACCACCTATGTTAAATCTGATATCACAGTCTTCTGTCCCCCTTGACACTCTATAACTTTTGAATAAAACATTTTTTTATGGTTTGTACCGTTTACGAGATATTTCACTGCATTGTTTAAGATGTGTCACCCTGTATATAGATCCAGCTTGCTGCTTGCCTGAACTTGGTTAAAAGAGAGGCAAACTCGATGCTTCCTACTGCCTGACTATACAGTGTGTCCACAGACTCATCCTCAACATGGGGATCTCCGTTGTTATGGGAGATAGAGATTTGGTTAAATGAGACAAAATGTGCAGAATCTCCAGTACTACTACCCTGCGTAGTCAAACTTTCCATATTTTGCTTGGATCGCGACCGACAGTTGAAAAACGAGATTTACCCATTTTCGTTTTTTGTTTATAACTCGCTTATTAAGTAAGTTAGAAAAAAAATATTTTTACTTTCTTAAGGCCGTTTTTTATGAAGATTTCAAATCTCTTTTTCTATTTTTATTTACTTTTATAGTTTTAGAGATACTTGTATTAACTTTGTTTTTTTAAATACACGTCAAAGATGGCCATGACACCATTCGAAAGAGTTTTTTTTTCTCTTTAATTTGATATCAGGGTTGATGGATTTATTTTCAAAAATAACAAAGTTATACGTAAAACACTGATTTTTAATAGTAGGCTATGCTAAATTAATTGATAAAACAACAGAAGGCTTAGCAAACAGTTGAAATTCGCGTTGGCTTAGTATAAACAGCTGTTTTGTTTTAGCTGTCAAAGTGTAGTTTGTTGCTAATTTGTCAGTTTACTAAGTGATTTATTAAATTTACTTTTGTTATCATGGAATCATTTTGTAACAATGAAAAATAAGCGATTTTCAACAATTGATCGTAAAACAGTAGTTTTGTCTTCTTGACTTATTCGCGTTGACTTAGTAAACGGCTTTTTAAATTATCCATAGTTTATTAAATTTACTCGTAAGTTTCTGTAAATAGACGAATGAGGTTGTCTTCATTCTGGATACTGATCGAAGTACATTTCTGCAGCTCTGGTCGAATTTTTGTGACATAGAATGTAACAGTGTAACATGTAACATTGTTACAAAATGGTTCCATGATAACAAAAGTAAATTTAATAAATCACTTAGTAAACTGACAAATTAGCAACAAACTACACTTTGACAGCTAAAACAAAACAGCTGTTTACTAAACCAACGCGAATTTCAACTGTTTGCTAAGCCTTCTGTTGTTTTATCAATTAATTTAGCATAGCCTACTACTAAAAATCAGTGTTTTACGTATAACTCTGTTATTTTTGAAAATAAATCCATCAACCCTCATATCAAATTAAAGAGAAAAAAAATCTCTTTCGAATGGTGTCATGGCCATCTTTGACGTGTATTTAAAAAAACAAAGTTAATAGAAGTATCTCTAAAACTATAAAAGTAAATAAAAATATGAAAAGAGATTTGAAATCTTCATAAAAAACGGCCTTAAGAAAGTGAAAATATTTTTTTTCTAACTTACTTAATAAGCGAGTTATAAACAAAAAACGAAAATGGGTAAATCTCGTTTTTTAACTGTCGGTCGCGAACCAAGCAAAATATGAAAAGTTTGACTACGCAGGGTAGTAGTACTGGAGATTTTGTACATTTTGTCTCATTTGACCAAATCTCTATCTCCCATAACAACAGAGATCCCCATGTTGAGGATGAGTCTGTGGACACACTGTATACCTAAGCTCTGACTAATTAGTAAATAATATTAAGAAACAGTGTTGTTTCGGTCCCACAGTGTGGTTCTTAATTATTAAAGAGCTTGGTTTATATATTAATTTAAAGGGGTTCTTGATATTTTAAAAAAGTAACGAGGAACTCTAAGGAAAGATCTCAATATGTAGAGTTGGACAAAAATCCCAAAATTTAAGTTATTACAAGATCATGATTTCACTAGTTAGCTATTAGTTAGGTAGTTAGCCCACACATGTTACTTTTTGTATCACGATTGTGCGATTCAGTCGCTTGTAGATCGTCAGATGCACATAAAAACAGCATAAGTCCGCACACTACTCGCTGAAATACGTAACTAATGTATCGCGAACGCGCAATTGTCGAGGACACATACCACACTTGGTCGCAGGTTCGCGCGACACCACGCCGTGAATTCCGATGGGGTTGCACTCTTCACGCGCAGGCGCGCAAATGCGAAACAAACGCATTGATCGCTAAATCGAGAAAAAGTGCGATTGAGTCTGCATGTTGTTGCCAAATCGCGTGATCGAACGAAAAATGTTCTGTAGCTGAGAGTAATCGTCAAATCGCCATGCAGTCGTTTTTTAATAACATATCTTAAAACACAATTTAAATTTTTTTTTTCGTTTTATAGATCGTTTTATATAGGGCCGCAACGGCAGTAATTAAGGAAAAAGATATTATATTCAGCGTGCTATTATAAAGGGGCTCACGTGGAAGCTTACAGAATTTTGGTGTAAATTGAATTGAATTGTAGATTATAGAATCTCGACAACAGAGGTCATTAGCGTCTAAAATTTTAGTGTAAAATGAACTGTGTACTGTGTAATCTAATTTATTTTAAAAAAACTATCATGAGTTCTGTTATAATGCAAAAGTTTTAAAATCACTTCTAAACAAATTTATTTTTTGGTGGATAATTTATAGACATTCTGTTTCTCTTGTAATAGTCAATTTTATAGTCTCTTGAAGATATCAACTTATATAGCTGTTGCCTCTTCCGGCGAGACAAGATCAAAGTGTGCGTATATTAAAAACAGAAATTAATTAAACATCATAACCGTTCATTTTCAGAAAATATTACTGTATTAAAAATTTAGATATCTAACAGCGTCAAAGTAGACTGGAAAGAAAATCAAATATGAACAGTTTAAATTACGGTATAAATTTATAAAAAAGAAGTTGATATTCATAATTATTTTGCAAGTTGCATTTCTGATTAAAGATTTAAATAAAGTAAACGAATTTCCTTCTCTCTGAGATTTGTAAACAGTGATAAAAGTTCTGAAGACTGTTTCAATTTATCTTTTTTATTCTTTCTTGAAAAAATAAACAGGTAAATTTTAAAGAGAAAAAATTACTTAACTTATTTGCAACTTTCGCATTTTTGTGATTAAGTAAAGAAAATATTGACATTGGAATTTTTTTATTCGGTGCAGTAATTATTTTTATATCTAGCGGCGATTTTATAAAAATGAGAATGAACAGTAAAAAAATGACGAAAAATAGAACAATTTTGTAATACATATAATAAATTATATAATATTACAAATGATAAATGATGATATTGATATATCAATTTTTTACTTCATTTCCAGATGGCAGTGATAACTTAGATATGTAATGTATCGTACACTTTTCTCCCACAACCGGGAGACCACGGCTAGCTAAGCTCAGCGGCGCGGAACACGTGGGTCTAAATAAAAAATAAAAAAAACAATAAAAACAGAACAAAACCAGCCAATTAGGAATGCCCCAAGACGGGCATAAAAAATCCAATCACCAACCACTTAACACAAAGGACAATACACTCTTAACCTAAAACAATAAAAAAATAACCCATAACAAAACAATCAAAAAAACGATAAAAAATCATCTATAACAAAATAACCCTAAAAAAGGCTCAACAAACCCAACATAAAAAACGACACAAAAAAAAGGCCCAAAATAGGGCTTAGAAATCTGACCACCAACCACTTAACACACAGGACAATACACCCTAAACCAATAAGCCAATCAAATAAAAATACCGCATGACGCTCCAGGTAGCTCTCGATGACACGTTGTTTACGGATCCACCGACTTAGAGTTTAAGGGCGCCAGGACTCTGAATCGCAAGCAGCCATACTCAGAGTGTCCAGACTGAGAGGCTTAGAGTTACCCGAGGCATCCGCTCCAAAAACACTCAACACATTAAAATCATTTGTCTGGGTGAATCATTTCAATAATCGCAAAGCGACTCTACATAATATAACAACTACAAATCGCAACTACAATTCCCGATCAACAGATTGCAACAACAACGTCAACCACAATTCTCAATTAACAACATCAATAACAATTCGTAACTACAATTCAAAACCGCCTCAGCATTGGCAACGCATTTCCTCATCTACAATTCATGATCGATACCACCATCAACTACAATTTGAGACCAGCCTCATCACGTACAATTCACAGCCACATCTACAATTCTTCCCTCGGGATATTTAGGATAATTATGCAGGTGAGCAGAAACTCCCACTGGGATGATCTCAGCGATTGATATAGTCAATAAATAGCTTTCATAAAACACCATCGCAGGAATAGCATTCCATTAGAAATAGGGATAGTTGTTCCAGGAATTCCAGAATCCTTGGATGTTCACAGGAAAATACGACAACTCCTAAATAAGATTTATTAGATTAGTCCCTAAACAACAATAACTTTCCTAATTCAGAGGTATAAATAGTGTACATGGAAAACACCAATAAAAAATCGCCAAAATTCAAAATCAACCAATAGTGCAGTCTTGAAGCCAATTCCACAAACAATACCACATAGCTAACAGAAGTCCTACATCTCTAATAGTTTCGCCGTAAAGCGACCGGGAATAAGTTTAAAAAAAATTGCGATGTATTTGTAATATTCAATAATAATTTCATTATTAATTGTGTCACGATGTGGCCGCTGACGCGGTCCACCCGAAACAGCCCAGCGTGCCAAAAAAATCTACTTTTGAACGAAATATTTCCTTCACTATCATAACTGTCCTACTTCCACTCATGCTAAACATCTATCGTCTCTCACTAACACATGGGAAATATAGGACAAGCGCTTGTCACAGGCGGCGTTCAAACAGTCCGTACACTTGGTCGCTGATGTCATGTTCAAAACTCGCAAACCATGGATTCAACTTGCCATCAAAAGTTACAATGTTAAAATTTTAAAATTGAATTTTTAACTCCGGGCTTGAAATACATTTTGATTTGGGGGCCACAATAGTAAAACGTCACAGTACATACTACTTTGAAAGTCGTCGTCATGGATGTCCTCTGATCTGGTCAAATTTAAAGTATAGAGTAGTTTTTATTTGGCAATATACTTGTCAAAACAAATACTAATGCGAGCGAGGCCGCGGGTATTGGCTAGTATAAATATAAAGAATGAAGTTGAATGTGTGTATTTTTACAAATCTTCAATAATTCATGACATAAATGTTCCAGTAAACCACATAATATATCACTTTCGGTGTATTTTATTTTGTGACATTTTTCAACGAAAAGCAAAAATGTACTAAAAATTTCATAATATTTTTGCGTAAAGAAGAAAGAACACTTTCATAGGTTGTTCAAAAGAAAATACACAACGTTCATACAAAGAAGAAATAAATTCTGATTAAATACTGGCGGTGTGGAGAGTGCAGTTTTTCTTTAGTCACAAAAACCCTCGAGGAACGTCGAAAAAGTTTATCGTTCGTTAGACATTTTTGTACAACCGCGCGAGCACATTTGCACCGACTATACATATTTGTTTTATTCTACTCGAATTCAGTTACCGCGTTTTTCACGTCATAAATCCACTGTTTTTTACTTCCCACCTCTACTATGGTAGGGAAGTAATGGATTCAGTCCGAAAACAATATTTCGAGATTTTAACAGATTTTCACGTTTTGAGACCCTAGCAATCGTTTAAGATCATTTTCTGACTGATGTCTGTATGTGTGTGTGTATGTGTGTATGTGTGTGTGTGTGTATGTGGTCAATTTTTCGCCTTCGATATCTTAAGAACGGAACAACATACGGGCATGCCGATTGTTCTATTGTGTTTATCAGCCTTTAACTTAGATCTGATTAGATTTTGAGTCAAATCGGTTCAGTGGATCCTGAGATATTCAAAAAAACGTCCTCAATGTCACGTATTAACATAGGTAAAAAAAAATATAAATGAATTCTAGATGTTATAATATGAAAAAAATGTAAATATTTTTTTTCTCTAAAATGTATAGTTTTCGAGAAAAAAAATATTTTACTAAAAAAAATAAAAATTGTACGTAAATCAAGGTAACCATGATTTTTGCTATATTAAGCTAGCCATCAATAGATCACCAAACAAAAAAGAGGGCCATGCTTTTTTCAAAGAATAAAAATTAAATTGTGTTTTAAAGACCACCAACAGCTAAGGTTATTTGGGCCTAGTCAAAGAATAAAAAAAAAGAGTGTTTATTTTTTGCAAATATTTACTAGGTGGGAAGTATAGGACTGGTCATCAGTCGAATTTTTTCATTTTCAAACTTACACCGTACCTTCAATAAATCTAGCTTTTATACTTAACGTGACCCATTATAGTCGGTTGACATATTCTAAACTAAACAAATGATACTAACAAAGGGAGACCAGAGCTGAAGTGTCGCCAATTTTGAATATTTTTATCATTCCAACTCCACAAGTAGAATGATACTAATTTAGGTCAAAAATCACTCTTCACAATTTTGCAATATTTTCCCTGCTTGTCTGTCAGCACGATACCGGTCGTTGGCTGAGCGGATTGAAACAAAATGTTGGTAGGAAAAGCCCTATTAACGATTTTACAAGAAAATTTTGCAAAAAAAATATTTTTCCAATCCAAGTTTTATAAATATTTTGAAAATTAAAAAGTCAAATGTTCTTTTGCTCTGAAGTAATTGACTCGTTAAAAAGAAATGAGTTTAGCTGAGAAGCTTTTTGTGGCAAAAAGCATGAATTGTCATGACAAATTTGATATTTCATCAAAAAATCACTAGACACTAAATATAAATTCTCATCGCACTTTCCGAGTACAGATCGAGCGAAAAAGTTGTCAAGCTGCTCATAAATAGATAGGTAGTAGATTGTATATCTAGTGTCGTAATGAGGTATATTACTGACGAGTTAGTGACATTTTATTAAAAGCAGCATATATAGCGAGACACGAATCATAATATCATTAATCATTACGCACGAGATATATATGGTATTTTTTGCCATACCTACTATAAAATAGCTGCTTTTCACTTTTATAGTAAGCTTAGAGTAAGTAATAGCGAATGGATCAGGGCGAATAAACATTAATCACTATGTGGAATATACGTTTCCACACATCAGCCTGTTAAGTGACACATTACAGGCCGGTATATTGTGATGAAGTACCTTTTCTCATCACAAACCTTCCTATTTTATAACCTTAATTTACCTTATTTTATTTCTTTTCACTTCTTGGTTCTCTCAGTTACGATAAGGTCGGGCACACTTTTGAAATTAATTTTTATAAACACTGAGTGATAAGTGTAGCTGTGGTTAACGGATTTTTAAGTGAAAACATTTTTTGTGTTTCCAAACAATGACACCTACCACGGCAACGGAAAAAATATAAACAGATTTTTTCATAGATCGAAAGGAGCCTTATGGCGATCGGACGTGTATTTTTGAGTTCCTCGAATAATCTTTCCAAGATTCTATTTTTTAGCTCTTAAGTTTGACGTTAGAGTTAATAAAAACATAATGGGTTGGTTTGACGTAAATAACATACCTTCGTTTGTTGTATCCAGTTCATATTAGATATTATTAGAATAAAAACCGCCGGTAAATGGTAATGTATTGAACTAATCTTTCTTTCCTTAATTTAAGCAATTTATCGAATGAATCCTTATTCATTATTTAATTTTAATTATTAATTTTCACTTTCACACTGTCCAAATGGCAGCTCGTTTATTTTCGGCGTTCGCCGTTTTTGTGTACTTCGGTGTGGTGTTACCAACCTAAAATGGTTGAGTCAAAACTTCCCTACTCTAACCTATATGTTTAACCTTGACCTAGAATTTAAGCATTACTTGTTGACGAACAGCTGTTTAGCAATTAGCTGTATTTTGCAATAATTATTTTCATGTACATATAAAAGTAAATCTAATTTCTTCACATCCTTATATTATTTATTTAGTGAACCGAACATCGATAGGATTATCTGGCTATTATAATTAACCTCTGGGATTTCTGAATCGATCAAATGGGCCTACAAATTAACATAACTGCAGCCACTGATCGATATCGCTCATGCCCGGTCCACTCGAGTTCTTTTTTCCTGCCATATTTTTAATTTATCCAGGTGGGAGTTCGACTACAAAAGACGAGCGCACCCTGCAAAGCTCACAATATAATATAGTATATGTGAATCAGCTATTTAGCCTATTTTATAGTGGATATGGCAAAAACTATTTTTTTTGCAACTTTTGTTGCATCCGAAAAAGTTCTGTTTCCTAGTTTTGCAATAAGGCTAGTCATAATGATTAAATTTGTATTAAAACATTTCTAAACGCGTATTTCTGTAGACAAACTCATTTACATAATATAAACAGTGCTGAAATAGTTTTTTAATAACGAATACACTAAAAATGTCTGCATTTACATAATCTAATTACTATACTGGACAGCACCACTAGTGGTGTCTCCTCTGGGTTCGTTAATTTATATTTGATTAAATGCACTACATTTTTAACTCAATACGTGAGAATTATCTCAGTTTTTTTGAGAAAGTTTTATAAAAGCTATACAATATACATAGTCTCGGTAGGTGTCTGTCTGTTTGTCTATACCGGCTAATCTCGAGAACTATTAAATGGATTTGAATTCTGTTTTTACCATTCGATAACTTATTTCTTGAGCAGGGTTTGGGTCTATACTAGATGCCCGGCCCGGTTCGTCCGGGTACAAATCGGATTGAATCCAAGATGAATTGAAAACAAATTTATGTCAAAAGCGGTGTGCAACATAATATTATACCTACTCAATAATAATAGGTCGCGGGAAGTTAATATTATATTCGAACGAACGAGCGAAATAAGTGGGTAGTAACGTATATTAATTAATTATAATATAGAATCGAGTGAACTAGCGAAGCGCGTGTACCCGGACAAAGCCGGATAGGGCATCTAGTATCTTACAAGCTTTTAGTTATATTACAATTTGTGCTGTGTTGTGTATAGAATGTTTTACAAGAAATATTTGACCAAACTGGACACATTTCCTTGCGGCTTGTTTTTTTCCATCTCACCATAAAAAACTGAATTTTTGTCAAATAGTATCATTACTTGACAGACAATTACTTCAAAAGTATAACAATGCAACGTTTATTTCTAATTGTTCAATAATCTTTATATATATATTTCTTCTGTCCGTGTGTACGTGACTGAACTCCTCCTAAACGGCTGGTTTGATTTTGATGAAATTTTGGGTGTGTGATTAAGTCGATTCGAGGATGGTTTAGATTAAAAAAAAATTAAAATCGGTCAAGCCGTTTTTGAGTTTTTATGAACTCCTTCTAAACGGCTGGTTTGATTTTGATGAAATTTTGTGTGTGTGATTAAGTCGATTCGAGAATGGTTTAGATTAAAAAAATAAAATCGGTCAAGCCGTTTTTGAGTTTTTATGAGTTTTTATGAATACTAATGTATTAATAAATCATAATTCCATCATAAATTCATACCACCCGGGAGCGAACGAGCGAAGCGAGTGAGTAATGTAATTACAATATTCAAGCGAACGAGCGAAGCAAGTGTGTAATGTAATTATAATATTCAAGCGAACGAGCGAAGCGAGTGAGTAATGTAATTATAATATTCAAGCGAACGAGCGGAGCGAGTGAGTAGTGTATTAATAAAATTCGAGCGAACGAGCGAAGCGAGTGAGTAATGTAATTATAATATTCAAATGAACGAGCGAAGCGAGTGAATAGTGTATTTATAAAATTCGAGCGAACGAGTGTAGCAAGTGAGAAAGTGAACGAGCGAAGCGAGCGAGAAATGTAATTATAATATTCAAGCGAACGAGCGAAGCGAGTGAGTAGTGTATTGCACCTGGGAAATTCCTAGCACCCGGGCGAAGCCAGACCTAGCCGCTAGTTAGTTCTATAAAAATGGTATCCGAACGTTGAACTAGCAAAGATTTAACATTATGTCTGTAGTAATTAACGACCTTTTGATGCATTTGTTAATTTAAAACATTTCATAAAAGAGATCGAGTTGACGAACGATGATAAAAATTTGACAAGAAAAAGACACACTGATCGAAAGTAACGAGGGTGAAAAGCAATTCTATAATCTATTATTCAGTTTACACAGTGGGTCGCCATCTACCGATATCCAATTATTGCCAACCTTTTCTGTCAAAAATCTCTTCTTCTACTAATTCTCTACTTCTGCTACTGCTTCATTTCACAAACATATATATATTGTCCCTTATTTCTTTTTCCTTTTTTTCTGAAGTTCAATAATCCTAGAAGGCCATCCGTTACCTCCCAACCTTAAAACGTGACCATACGCTATTTCAGGATTATTTTTTCTACACGCTCAACTAATTGTATTTCCGTATTTATTATCCCTTCGATATCCTCTTTCCTGGTCTTTCCTCTTTTAGATTTCGTTGCGCACATATTGCTAAATAGTTCATTTCCAGTTTCTCTGCTGTTTTCATTACCCATAATTCACTTCCATATATTAACACACTGTTTATTAATGTCTCACATTATGTGTATTTTTGTAATTTTAATCTTGATAATATGTTCTTATTTTCTTACCGCCAGCTATTTTCATGTAAAATAGCACTCCTTAACTATGCAAGCGATGCCTCAAAAATAATTTATTAGAAAAATAAAACACTTATCAAAAGCGACAACTGATGCATTCGAGAAGTGACACGTTTTTCGACCACTGGTCCAGTATGGTTTTCGGAACGCTTAGTAAACATTGCCACATGTTCGTATGGTGCTGATTCATCTCCCAATGGAATGTTCAATTTAGAGTGCCTGCAGCTTCATCGGTCCTACTGTAGTAGAGCGTCGACCGCTCAACATTCAACACAAGTCTCCCTAAATTGCCTGTGTAACATTTATACCTACCTTTTTTGTTGCACAGGCAACCTTTACAAATTTATTGCTTGTATTTTAGCATCACCGTAGCGTATATTCAAAATAATCGGATTTCAAATTGCGAGGATTAATTTCAAAACAAAAAAAATCTCCAGTTGCTTTTATTTAAGAGCATTTAGTAGTTTGCATTGAACAAACTGCAGTTTTAAAATTTTGTGAACGTAATTTTTTACGGTAGATAAGTTTCGTTTTATTAATTAATGCTTCGCTCGCATTACTGTCGATTTTGATGGGAACCTTCTATTAACACTTTCAGGGCTGGGTATTAATTGAAAGAGTAACAAGTTTTATCAAAATCAGGTCATACGTTCTCAAGTGATGCCAGTGATAACAGAGAGATAAAAATTCCGGAAAGCACTCTCTCCTAGTCTATAGGTATCCTAGAAAATAAAAAACAAAAATAAATTTTAGACAATTTATTATTATTATTATTTTGAATAATAAACTGAAAATGCAATTTTATCAGTTCTCAGTTTAGAATTAGAGAATGGGGAGGTCGGAATAAATAAATTAAAACAACGTACCTAATCTAAACAATGACGTCCCAATGAAATTTTTTTAATGTCTTTATAAAATAGTGAAAATCGGTTATCTTCAGTTAGACTTATTTTATGGTTTTAGATTTTGATTAAATATACAAAAGTGTAAAGGCCAAAAAGTTTATAAAAGAAAGATAGAGAAAGGTTTCTTAACTCTTTTATTCTAATAGGGTACTTACATGAAATTTTTGCAGAAAATATACGTCAATTTTAAGAAACTTAAAAAACTTAAAATCTAAGAAAAATTGAACTATTTGTTGAAGCGTAATAAATTATTAAAGTGGCTATGCTATTTAAGCGACATAATAATTAGGTATCTACAGACTCAATATTGGACGAGAAATCCAAACGTCCACCGAGCTGAGTAACTTTGAGTTCGTTTAAATATCACAGCAACTTTAAAAAATTATTGGGCTTTAACGAATCATTCAATTTTTCTCATACTTCACAGTTTTGTTCAAATTGACGTATATTTTAGTGCTGCACAATAAAAAAAATCTGTAAATCGGTTGACCCTGCAAGTCATCCCTGGAACTTCCCGCTATTTTGAAGCGCTTTGAGTTCGAAGCGCTTGATAATATACCCAAAAGTAGATTTTGAGCTCTTCGAGCTCAAAAATCTGAAAATTGCTGATAACAACACTATTTTAATTTTTGAAAAGCAATAACTTTTGAACGCGTTGTTCGATTTTGATCTTTAAAACGGCATTCGACGCAGTTTTTAAGCTCTAAAAATATTGTAAGAAGTACAAAATCAATTGGTTGAGAAATCTCGAAGTTATTTTGAAAAAACACTTTTTTCGAATTCTGTTGACTACGTAATCTCTCGAACGGATTAACCGATTTTAATCTGCTTAGCGGCATTCGACGCAGTTTTCTGAGTAGAAGAGCTGATTAGATTATGAAATCAATCGGTACAATATTCTAGAAGTTATTTTGAAAAAACATCGTTTTAACAACTTTTTTTTCGGTTTTTTTGGAATTTCTCAAAATATATTAGGTCGAATCGGTTCAAATTTTCAGGAAATCTAAGTTCAGTAGAACCATTTCGAATGCCGCAAATTGCGATTCGATCGGTCAAGCCGTTCAAAAGTTATGAGAGGTTTACACACACACACACAAACATACTGAAATCATCGTAAAAATAGTCAGAATAGGTTCCTAGGATCACAAAACGTCGAGATCTGATGAAAACTCGATTTTCGAAAATCGGGGTAAAATCAATAACTTCCCTATTTTTGAAAACTTTCAATTTTTTTAGCGGGAAGTTAAAAAATCCCATACACGTAATTACAATTTACTAAAGTAAGTGGCTCGCATCTAAACTGAACTGCATTGAAATATTAATACGCCGTTTACCATAAACATATTGTGTTTAAGGGTAAGTACACTCGACGATCTGATGTATTGCATTTAACTATACCATAAGTTTAAATTAGTTTTTTGTCTGTGTTCAAGTTATTTATATGTTAAATGCAATCAACTTTTTTTTCAAATTTATATAGTCAACGTTGAATTGCAATTTTAATAGGATGTTAAAGACCGTGGTGTTATTTTTTATGATATAATCGATGCAGTGGATAAATTGTATTTTTTTTATTGTTTTAAAGTGAGTTACGATACTTGCATCGAAGTTTTTAAGTTTAAACTATTTTATGCGAATTGTCTGTTGTTATATTTTTTGCTCAAATTTAATTAACTTTTTTTCTATACTGATTTTAAAATATCGTTTTTTTTTGTGAAAATACAAGTTTAATGAAGTGTATCTTTTGCAGTTTTATTAGGATGCATCCATTAAATTACATTTACCTTTTGAAACTGTTTTTCTTATTGTGTATACATTTTAAGTACTGCATATTTTAATTAAAAACTAATTATAATTGTAATCTTTAATTAAAAGAGATGTCGAATAAAGAAATATACAGGTATAAAACGTTAAATTCATATTTTCCCTGTTATTTTACATTTTTACTTACTATCGAATAACATTCCAAGCTTTTAGTTGGGTTTTATCTTTTTCAATTGTTTATGTTAATCTTCATTCCTTTTAAGTAAGTTTTGAATTTTTCTAATATAATTTCAGTAATAATGTATTTACAGTGAAGGAAAAAAATCAGATCTTGTAGAAATATGTGACCATAGGAATGTCGTTGTTTATGTGGTGCCTCCATGACTCTATTACAAACCCCCAATTCACATGTTAGCATTTGAGAACTGCCAAAAGTATCAGCTTAGCTTTTAGCTTATCAAAATTAATAATACACTGAAAACATGAATTTGTACTAAGCCCAGATAACTCTGGAAGTAGTTGGTCTTAAATAACTAACGTAATACTAATAATCAAATAGTGGAAGAAAGTTTTCCTGAGGTTATACTTTTTCAAAAAAGTTTAATCTTTTTATATGATCATTTTCAGATTTTTATTCTGCTTGCTGTGTGCCTGTTCCACATAACTGCTAAACTCCTAATCCAATTTCAATAAAACTTGGTACACCTATATAGGGCTCCTCAACTCAAAGGACTATATTTTATATCCGATTTCACTCGTGTTAACATAAAACCTACATTAAATAAAATAAAGTTTCTGTTAACGTGTGCGATGCCGCGGTTAACGGCTAGTAGTTTATAATATTAAGGGATTTGCTGCATCAGTGTGCGGTATGGTTCACAATATAACCTTAAGAAATGTCGTCTAGCAAAATAAAGAATGGACAGAGGCCGAATGATGATATTGATTCGGGATCGGTCGGGAAATACCTTTAAAAGAGAAGTTTAATTGAATCCGGATGCATGCGTATACAATGTGTTCACGAAGTTGATTATCCTCAGTTTCGGAACTGATTTCAATATTTGGTGCTCTGTTTCGGAATTCCAGAACTAATTTTGATATCGAACACAAATCAGCAAAAAGTGCGAGCTTATTCGTTCTTTCGCAAAATTATTGAAAGTATATCAGGTCAGCATACTCTGGACCAAAATTACTGCGATGGAACCTTCATAAATTGCGTTCTCAAGGTGAAAAATTCGTTTAAAATGTGTTTTTTCCAGCTCTTACTCTAAATGGTCTGAAAACCAGATAGGGTAAAATTGCATACCAGTAATTTTGTATAGAATTCTTATAAGATTTGCTACAAAACAGTCCACGACAGCATAATATGTCTAAAGTCAATAGTTTAGAAATTATGACATAAAATCATGGAACATTCTGTATATTTGTATGTATTGGATGGAACGTGTAAGGGCACTTATCAGCTATCACATCCACTATTTAGTACAGATGTGACAGAGAGCGGAACTGTTGTGTGTCGGTAATGGTGGGACCTTTTAGTGCAGGACACTGTAATTACTGTCGTTAAAAGACTGGCCAGACCAGTCACAAACGCAATATTAACTTTATCTATAGAAGTGTTTTGCCACAAAAACATTTTTGTCTCAAATTCTTGCGCCTAAAACTTGAAGATATATTTTTTTTATCAACGCAAGTATTGTTTAAATGGTGTAAAGCTGATATTTAGGGATTGACAGATTCATTGAGTTTTTTTTTTGTTTTTTGAGGTTAAAATCTACTATTATATTATGTTATCAATACCTCATTAGCGTTTGAGTGCTACAGTGGCACTAGCATACACACAAACATACTCATAAAATTTTTGAATATAGACGAACACATCTTCCGCGGTCGGGCGAAAATAGTAACGGTATCGTTGCCTCTAGTTTCGTTTTTCCGATGTTTTCCGGGATTTTGGATAATTTGTAGGTATAATAAATACTGACACCGGAAGAAAATATGCTTTCTGAATTTTTCTGTCTATTACTCAAAAAATAGCTCGACCGGTTTTGATGAAACTTGGTACATTATCAACCATTACCTAAACGTACGGTATTTTTACAACGCTAGTATTCCAAATCTAATTCAAAAATATGTATGTTAACTTTGAAGAAATGTTAATGTGTCAAAATACTAGGCAATAAAAATACAACTCCCTATGGCCAGAGTCACCGTCGTAACATCTTTACTGTTGCTTATTGAAAAAACATTCAACATCTGGTTTTGTTGTAGCTCCATAAGTCTGTTTCCATTATTAATGTACAAATATTGATTTGCAGAAAGCGACGTAGGAAAACATTTATTGTAGGTATAACATGTTTACTCTCGCATATACGATGTATATAGGGCAAGTGAATTTAAAGTCCTCCGAACCCAAACAATCGGCTTATAATGGACTTTCTAGAATTCATCAATCAATCAAAGTATGCTTTCCAAACATTAGACAACTAAAGTGTCCTTTTCAGAATTCACTAGACAACGTGTTAATTTCCGAAATTCATTAGGCAATCAAAATGTACTTTCCAAAATTTATTATTTCCTTCATTCCAGGCTGACGTTGCATGCACAAAACACCCGCGTTCGTGTAGACGACACAGCCTACCCATTTTTTCATATTAAGAAAGGACTATCTTCCAATTTCCATATTAGGCCGAGAGCTAGTGACAATTTTTTGGTGTTATTTATTCAAGGCCTTATTTTATGAAGATGTTGAGGAAGGCATATTAAAGTGACCTGAGTAAGGGATTTTGCTAGATAGCGATATGGGACCGCCCCCAACATGTAACAAAAAAATGGTCACAATTATAATTGATTCAATGCTGAAATTGTCTGTATAGCTTTCCGGTAACCCGATAATGCCATAATAATATTTGCAGATCGATTGGTCGCTATTAAAAGGGTGGCAGATCACCCTAAACGTGTCACGTACCCAACTAACTTTAGATTATTAGCTCTAGGTTCAAATTTTAATATGTTGTTACGGCGACTGTTTTAAGCATATATTTCAATTTGCAGAACAAAATGTCGGCATTAATCCCGTCTCTTAGAAGGAAACTTGCTCGCCTAGGTGTTTATATCGTTCTGCAAGGGGGTTAATACCGACATTATGTTCTGCAAATTGAAATATAATATGCTTAAAACAGTCGCCGTAACAACATATTAAAATTTGAACCTTGAACTAATAATATAAATTTCGTCGGGTACATGACATTTTTAGGGTGACCTGCAACCCCTTTAATACTGACCAATCGATCTGAAAATATTATAATGGCATTGTTGGGTTCACCGACAAGCTATACAAACAATTTCAGCCTTAAAGCAATAATAATTGTGACCATTTTTAACTTCCCATTGGAAGTTATTGTAATGGGTCCGAAAATCGAAATCAAAATGTATAACAAATTTTTATGTTTCAAGGTCACTACACTATTTTTACACTCTTTTTAGAAAGATGTCTGTGTGTGTGTATGTGTGTGTGTGTGTACGTATGTACGTACGTTCGTACGTATGTGTCCATTTCTTTCTAAGACGAAATCTCGAGAATGAAAAATGAGATCGACTACGTTAGGGTGCCAATCGACGCGTATTAACGTAAATATGATCTTAAACCAAATAGACTCCAAAAAAGTAGATTTTACACAATATCTCGCGAATAAAAAATTATATCAACTTCGTAAGGATGTCAATCGAGACGTGTTAACGCCATTTTGATCCAACATAAATTTTAAAAAAATCGGTTCAGCCGTTTTTTTTTTTTTAATTATTGTAAAAAATAAATAATAATTATGTTTTAATGATTAAAATGATTACTTTTCTGTGTAATATCTAATTTAATTATTATTATTAAATATTTGTCAAACTGGGAAGTTCTTCGTGTGGACCTCAAGGGTCGCACTTTAGTCCTAATAAACGACCCACCTCACGGCTTGTTTTGTTACATGTTGGGGGCGGTCTGCATCCCTCCCACACCGTTAACTAGCAAAATCCTTTACTAAGGATACTTTAATACGCCTCCCTCAAAATCTTCACAAAAATAAGGCCTTGAATAAATAACACCAAAAAATTGTCACTAGCTCTCGGTCTATATCACACTGTGACATGGACAACCGAAACAAACTCGCGATAGGTCAGATAAAATCGAATTTATATAGTTTGTTTTACGTATAAATCTGTGTAAAGAAAACGTTTTGACACATTATTGTATACGCAATCTATGTAAAAATTTCTCCTTTTTCATATTACTGAACCGATCTAACTTTTGAGAAAACTATATAAGCAAAAACACTTTTTTTACTTGCTTCTCTCTGGGGCCAATAATTCAAAAATCGGGTGACGGTAGGATCAAATAGACTATATTATTTATATTGAATAGGCTTTTATATAAATAAATAAATTTACACATTCACTTTTGACAGATAATTAGATTAACTTTTATTTTAAAATAAATAATGACAAAATACAAAATCAAGTTCTACTGCAGCCAGTTAGCCATTTGTTCTATATCTCTGTTCTGAATTCTGATCAATGGTTGTCAACTGTTTTTACTTCCCACCTCTACTATGGTAGGGAAGTAATGGATTTAGTCCGAAAAAAATATTTCGAGATTTTAACAGATTTCACGTTTTGAGACCTTAGCAATCGTTTAAGATCATTTTCTGACTGATGTCTGTATGTAGTGTGTGTGTGTGTGTGTGTGTGTGTGTGTGTGTGTATGTGGTCAATTTTTCGTCTTCGATATCTTAAGAACGGAACAACATACGGGCATGCCGATTGTTCTATTGTGTTTATCAGCTTTTAACTTAGATCTGATTAGATTTTGAGTCAAATCGGTTCAGTGGATCCTGAGATATTCAAAAAAACGTTCTCAATGTCACGTATTAACATAGGTAAAAAAAAATACAAATGAATTCTAGATGTTATAATATGAAAAAAATGTAAATATTTTTTTTCTCTAAAATGTATAGTTTTCGAGAAAAAAAATATTTTACTAAAAAAAATATTTTACTAAAAAAAATAAAAATTATACGTAAATCAAGGTAACAATGATTTTTGCTATATTAAGCTAGCCATCAGTAGATCACCAAACAAAAAAGAGGGCCATGCTTTTTTCAAAGAATAAAAATTAAATTGTGTTTTAAAGACCACCAACAGCTAAGGTTATTTGGGCCTAGTCAAAAAATAAAAAAAAAGAGTGTTTATTTTTTGCAAATATTTACTAGGTGGGAAGTATAGGACTGGTCATCAGTCGAATTTTTATATTATAGAATCTTAGGCTATTACAATGATAGATGGAACCTTAGATACATAATATAGGTAAGTATACAACATAGGCTCCGAATGAAATCGAACAAAAAAAAGTTTTTAAAATCGTTTCATCCGTTTGGGTCGTACGACTGATACAAAAAAGCGTGACAGACTTACAGACGTATAAACAAAGCGAGTATATGTAGGAGCTTTAGCTTACGATATTCGCGTCTAAAAATTATTGATATTCAAAAACTTGAAAAAGAGCCTGTAGTTTGTTCAAAAATAAAAATAACATACCTATTGCTTTTTTTATGTACCCGTAAGTTTCGTGACCTTTGAACTTACTATACGCTCAGTTTTCAAAGAATATTGACATTATTATTTGTGTTTTGCAGCGGCAGATATTTTAAACAAATCCTATAACTATGAAATGGATGCATTTAAACTAAACTGCAAATATACATGCAAGAATAATCGATATTTGTTATACAAGAATGTAAGTCTGGATTAAAAGTAGGTAAACTTCGGGTTCATACAAATAAGCTCTCTTCCCCAGAGAGCAATGTACGTGATTTCCTGTAACTGAGTGCAGTCATTTGTTCACAAAGCTTATTTCCGTCCGTTGCATCCACAGTTGTTTATTTTTTGTCACGTAATCCATGTCAGAGCGTCTATGTAAATAAGAAACGCTTTCAAGTTTGTCGCAAAAAAATTTTGTTAACGATCTGTACTAAAAACCGGTCAAGTGCGAGTTCAACTCGCGCGCAGAAGGTTCCGTACAACTAAGAAAGGAATAAATTAAAATAGACTTCATTAAATTAAATTTATTTTTTTTAAATAATTTTTATATTAAAAATTCCAAAATATTTACATTATAAAAACAAACAAAAAAAAAAAAACACGTGCCGTGTGTTGAGAAAGATAAATAAGCAAACGTCATTTTTTTGTAAATTAATTTTCAATTTGCAATTTGATCGTTCTTCTATTCAATCAGTCAGAAATACAACTTTTACCAAAAGTCGTTAAAGTAAAGAAAATTTAGATCAGCAAGTAGAACAGTCTGTAGGCGATGCAGAATCGCGACGTGCGAGCAAAAAATCAAGGCAGCTTTTGTTTTTGCCAACCCGTGACGCAAAAGATGGTAAGTCACGTCGAATTACGATAATGCGCGGCTCCAAGTCCGTAGACAGATTCATTTTTGTGCGTGTCACCGCAAATAAATGTCAACAAAATATAAACATTAATACCGCACAACGCAGTAGAACTAGCTTATAACTATAATAATAACAAACTTATTTGAACTTTTGTCTTTCAAGTGGGACTCTATGCAAATAAAGGCTTGTATTTATTTCGAGACTGGAAACACAGCGATACAGCAGGCTTTTTTGTTGTAAGTTTTTGTCACATATTTGATCCCATTTTATTACCCTCGACTGTCAAAAAGCATAGACTTTGTAATTTTAATACAGTTCTATTTTAGTCGTGATACGATTTCTCATGAAATGACAGTAATTATACATCTACTATAATATATTGTGGGATCAAAAAGTGCAGAATGTTTCAAAGAATGTCGTAGGTACCTACAAATTTATAATAAGTAATAATTGTTTATGGATCAAACGGCCAATATAGCTTTTTATAATAATAATGTGCAATTAAACAGTTGCCGATTTCATAATTATATATAACTGGCGGTCCCGTCCCGGCTTCGCCCGGGTGGTATGCAATTATGATTTAATAGCGGTCACCCATTGCTCCGCTCACGTATATTTAGTGGTATATTGTAATTTGTTATCCCCCCGCGAGAATCTCGCCCCTGCGTAGCTTTCTATTAGTGAAAGAATTTTTAGAATCGGTTCAGTAGTTCCAGAGATAAGAATTTATGATTTTTTAACCCCCACCCTCCGCGAGTACTTCCTCGCGAGAATCTCCCCCCATGCGTAGCTTTCTATTAGTGAAAGAATTTTTAGAATCGGTTTAGTAGTTCCAGAGATAAAAAATTATGATTTATTACCCTCCCCCCCGCGAGTACCCCCTCGCGAGAATCTCTCTCCCTGCGTAGCTTTCTATTAGTGGAAGAATTTTTGGAATCGGCGTATTAGTTTCAGAGATAAAATTTATAACCCCACTTCTAATGTTTTTGAAAATAAAATACAGCCCATGCTACTCGCTGATAATGTAGCTTTCTATAGGTGAAAGGATTTTTAAAATAAGTTAAGTAGTTTTTGAGTTTATCCATTACAAAAAAACATACAAACAAATTTTACCTCTTTATAATATTAGTATAGATTTTTAAATTACTGACTTTTATAAAATACCCAAAAACCCGAAAGAAAATAAAGTCGTTTGTTATATTTTTTTGAAACAATATGCAATATTTTATGTGATACGACAGTATAGGTAGGCGTGCGTAAAATATAGACTGTGACGTCAACGTAAAATAATGCATATTTTATGCCATACGAGAAATATGGCCACGAAGTAAATAAATAATATTGGATCATGGCCAATATTTTTAGCTGTCAGTGAGATTTCGGTGTTTGAAATTAAAGTTGAATTTGTTGTAATTTCAAATATGTGTTACAAAAAATAGTCTATACGTCTTGTAAAATTAAGTATACTAGATGTATAAACTACTATTATTACCACTCACAATAGTGACACATCTCATAAAATCACATATTTGAGATAAATGGGTTTAAAGTTTTCATAACTATCTATATATATATATATAAAAAGCATAATGTTATATAGAATACCTATAAATGACTTCCATAAGAGTTCTGTTAATAATTTTATTCAACACATGCACGCTTTTAGTGTTTTTTTCGTGTCTGTAATGCGGATCTTAAATGATCGTCATGATCCATTGTGGAACGATTTTCGATGCTATAATAAAAAACATTTAAAAAACCCGCAACATAATAAACCATTATGTACCTCTTTTCGACGCTATAATGAAATATGGTTACTATAGCAACGAAGTATATAATAATTGTTATATATAATGTTTTTATTAAGAGATATACTGCTGTCAGGTGTTTGACATTAATTCATTTAAAGTCTAAAACCATGCATGTGTTGAATAAAGTATAGTGTGCAACGTGTGTGCAAAATTCTAATGCGTCAGCCGCGATGTTTTCAGCACTCATATTCGGCTCGTGATGCACGCTCGCCTACTTCTCGTGCTGAAAACATCGCGCCTAACGCATAAAGATGTATTTACTACATTAGTTACACAATAAACTAATATCTTATTTATATGTTTTTTCCTTTCTGTAGTTTTGTGCCATTTCTTAATTATTGTGCGCAACTACTGCAATAGCGATATTTCTGCTATCTAGTGGTCAAATATTCAATTAAAAAAAAATTGTATTTTTTGAGTTGCGCGACTTGTGCAGCCCATGAGCGATCTTCGGTATATTAATTTCATATAAGTTATGAAATATGTTTCATATAATATTACGTAGAACAAACTATAATGCTGCTTCGATGTAGGTCTGCCTTGATGTTTTGTACGTTTCACTGTCATGTGTAAATGCACAAAAGATAAACAGGCCTCTATCTCAACATTTACACGCAAAACCACTCGTACACAAGAGTATCCCTTTCAATGCTGTAAGGTAAAATCCAATTTCAAAACTTCGAATCAGATACGATTTTTATCAACAAAATTCCTAGTAAACTTTGGAAATTAGAAAATGTCAGCCACGACCGTTAGCAAACTAGGATTTTACCAGTGAAAATGCAGAAAATATTAAAAGTAAAAAAAATACTTCCAATCTATAAATTCCTTCTTCTCGACATCTCTTGAAGGAACGCACAGACGAATATAAGTTTAGCTTAAGAAATATTGATTACAAAATTTTTCCCGGGCGACAACAACAACAGCAAACAACAACAACAACAGAGAAAGTAAGTTAATAAATATAAAATTAATAAAAGCGTTGCAAAAAAAGATACGAATATTGCTTTTTACATTCTCGTGACCATAGGAGAGTAAAAAGTATTGTACCTATTCGTCAGAAAATTCGACTTCGAGATTTTGATTCTATTATGATACACTTTCAATACAACTTGATACGTTTTTAACATAAATATTTTTTAACTCGTAGACTTGTCAATGGAACAAAACCGAAAAAGATTTCAAATAATGCCATATCCGGATGGGAGAAAGTCGTCAGAAGCGTACATTATACGTTATGAATCATCGCTCCCTACTTTCGACAATAATCTAATGTAATTTGGTTAAAATTTTTTTGCTGAAAAATACACTGGAAATGCCTTTTTTTAGTAATGCTCCGGCAGAAGCAGTTTTTTTGAGTTTTTAAAGAAAAATTAAACGAATCCAGTAAAAAAGGTCACATGTTATTTGGTTATCATCATAGGTTAGACGCATCTAACCTCTCCGATTATTATGTGTAAAAATTTACCAAAATCAATAAATAATATTTTAATATACCTATTTCAAATAATCATAGCTACGTCAAGACATACAACGTTGCCAGCGTGAGTTAGCCTATCGGTATTAAGAAATATTTACCTGAGCGTGACCCCAACAGAGCATAAACAGAACGACAATGTATATATACAAAAATATTCGTTTTTGTTGTAAGTTGTAAGTGAAAAATATCAAACAAATAAATAAATAAAACATTTGGAATATATTCTTATCATATAGTAATTGTAAACATATGCTTCAGAGAATATCTATTTCATTGTAATATAATCATTATTAAATGTTTTTTATAATTTTCTACAAAATACTTTTGTCTCCGATTGTTCCGGACCGAACCTTATTAGTGTATTTGCCATATTATGGCACATACACTATTGGCGTCGGTCGGATGGCGGGACCTAGGGGTCGGACCAAAATTTCTCGACGTTTCATAGCCTCCAGAACACTTTGGCACCATTTTTGGAAATGTCTATTTATATATGTATATATATATATATGTGTGTGTACGGGCTATAACTTTCGAAAAAGTTAATTGATTTTGACGAAATTTGGTAGGCACGTTGGAATCCATCACCGCACGAAGCCTATTTAAAATGGGCCTAATCGGACCATTTTAAGGGTGGTTTTTAGGGGTTGAAAAATGTTTTTGGGCCCAAAAATGCCGAAAAAATTCTCAGAATCGTTTCAAAATTGAAATTTAACCCTTTAGTAACGATTAAAATGTTCTGCTAAAATTTTAATAAAATCGACCCGACAGGACCGGACTTACAAATTTTATGAAAACACTGGTTTGCGGAAAGTGCTTTACTTACTGAAGGGTGTATTTAATTTGGTACCGAGGTTGCATTAGAATAGAATAGAATAGAATAGAATGGAATTTTATTGTTTGTGTTTAACCATAAATATGGTGTACAAAAGGTCAGAAATAAACGTTAATAATAAGGCACATAAAATTACATAGGTTAAAATTGTAAAATACGATCATTTAAGAAATCGTGATTGTTATAATAACATTTATTAATTAAAAGTTCTTTCATTTTTTTTTTAAATTTAGGCAGAGGTAACTTTTGCACGTGTACCGGTATAGTATTAAATATATCAACTGCCATATGATATACATTCTTTGCAATAAAAATATTGAAATTAAGAAAAAAATATTATTTTAAGGGATGTATTAAGGGGTTAAATTTTTTATTTTGTTCAAAAACAAACTTAAGTTTACATAATAAAGCCACGATGCCAGTATTAGCAAATACACTATATTGTCGGCAGGGTTTTGGCACTGCGACCCGAGTTTTCTATTATATCTGAATAAATGAAGGCTTGCGCTTTACATCAAATTAATTCGACCTAAAATCGATTCATTGCAGTTGTACGAACTTTTGTTTCTTTTTATGATCTCTAAAAGCACCGATAGTTCCGTGTCGTGCTGGGTTGAGCCGAGTCGATTCAATGCGCGTCCTGTTTTAAAATGTCCGTCAATATATTAAAACGTTATGTACTCCTATACAAATGCTGTAAGGCTGCTAATGTAAATTATTTGACCAATAGTACCCAGAGGCGGACTAGCAGTCTTGGCCAGAAAACGATGGGTAATGTCGTCATAATTTAAGATACCCCTCTCCTCAAACTGACGTTTCCACCACCACGTCGTAACTCTGTTCTGAGCTGAATAGTAAAGTATGAACCAGTTCTCTGTAATTATTTTTTTATTTTTCAAGTGCAATACATTTTTTTGTTTTTGTTAACGCGATACTAGTCAGATGTGAGATATTACGTGTTTTGTTTAAAAATTATTATGAACATGTAAGAAATTATTAGTCATTAATTGTTCTATTTTGTATTTTTTTAGTGAACGCTATAATACTAGTCAGTTTTATGTTTTGTTTAATACAACTTTGTTTAATGAGAATAGATAACATATTTTTGTAATTTATTTTTTAATAAAAAAAAAGAAAATTATTTTTTTACATAACGTATAATATACTAAAAGCAATTACGCACTATACTAAATCCCTCACTCTTCGTCCTTCAGCCAGCCAATGGTTTGCTATTTTAAAGCAAAAATATATAAAAAAGTGTGTGTGTACGTACGTGCGTGGTCATTTCTTTTTAAAATTGTTTTTATTTTACATAAACACTCCAAAAAAGTTGATTTTATACGAAATCTCGCGAATAAAAAATTATATCGACTTTGGATGCCCATCGAAGCATATTGTCAATATGATCTGAAAGAAATTTTATCAAAATCGAACCAGCCGTTTGTTTTTTACGAAAAAAAGGCAAATTGTAAATTTTACAGGAGGCTTAAAAATGCTTCATTTACGTCAAATGTTTTTTTCTTTTTAATAGAGGTGCTACAAGCATTTGAAAGTGAAGCCAGTCGCCATTTTTACTCGGCCCTCATTTTTATATGAGAAGAATAGAATGATATTCCCAATCTATTACGTGTTTGGCCGCCATGTTTACTCGGCCCTGTGACGTCAGACCTGGCTTCAACTTTCTATAAGCAGTAGTATACAGTATAGCTCCTCTATACATTTTACCCCAGTGATCAATTGTAACACTTAATAAGAATATCAGCGTCAGCAATCAGTGCTATAATAATACTTTTAACCAGAATATTTTTTTTATTTATTTACAAAAAACATGCTCAGCGACAGAGGCTATTTGCATGTAGTATACAGGTAGGTAATAAAATAAGTTAATTAAACAGTACTCTAACACTTCACTACATTATTAGTATTTCTACATATATTGAAATTAAAGTTACGTTTAAGAATTTTGTATTTATTTTTAGTGTTCCGAAATTATAGCATAGAGCCTAGATTCGATAGTTCCAAGAAACGCAGGACATTTAACCAGAATAGTTTTAAACCATTACCTACACATTTGTAAGAAAAAACTGACACTTAGAAAATGCGAAAATACAAAAGGCTATCAACAAATACAAAAATAAAATAAATACCAATTACATTTTGCCTTATCACTCCTCCTAGAATTTGTTTGCAGTTAAGGTCCAGAGACGTCTTAAGACTTTTTGAGGCCCTGGGCCTATGAACAAAAGAAGGCCCCCCTTTTTATCTCTTTTTATAAGTTTGTATAATATATTAAGAAATTTAGCTTATGGTAGGCATAAATAATTTACTAATGGTTAATACTGTATTTTAGTCTATACTCCTGAAAATGGATAACTTGGCTGCACGATTAGTTAAATTATCTCCTCCTACTTTCCCAGTTTTCACCTCACTTCATATTAAATTTGTGACACGGTGCTGCCCATATCCACGTGTCTTGGCCGTCCTAGGCCGTTCAGTACCAGCCGCTCCTTTCTGCGAAATGTGAAGTTGTACGAAAATCGGCATTGCGTTTGGTTCAATCCGCCAGGAATATTGTGTTTCTGAGTTATATATTTCCTGTCTCTTATAGTTCTAAGACCATACAGAGTTTTTTCAGTGCACGCTGCCGTGCCGCGCTTGCCGCGTCCCGCACGTGCTTGAGCTAGATAGCGGGTGCAAATTGGTCGCCCCTAATATTTAGCCGCCCTAGACCTGGGCCTAGTCGACCTTATGGAAAGTTCGCCACTGTTAGTACCTATACGTAAAACACTCTAGCATAAGACATTTAGCAATAAAAAAAAACACAACGTTGAAATGAAAAAGAAATAAACAAATAAAAAATTATGCAATATTTTTGTGTGCGTCAGTATATTATATACGCGGAAAGAAATTTTAAATCGTAAGATTCGAATGTTTAGAAAAAGAAGGCGTAGTTAAATAATTAGTTTTCGATATTCATTACAGACTTGAAAATAAATTCCAAAGTGAAGGTACATGAACTTAATATTGAAAATAAATCAAAATTCATGCCTGTGATGTTTGAAGTTTTCGACTTCAGCTGTTTCAATTAATCTCTTCACCTTTCTCCAGCAAATCGTCAATTAACCACGTCCTGTAGGAGTTCTCCCTATAGGCGCTGCTCCCATGGAGTGTGCTTGAAACTTATTTAAAATCAATTGAATATAAGGCGTCCTATTTCGAAATCGGTTTGCGTCATTTGTAAACGATGACATAATTTTTAAATGTTCTTAGCTGTTTTATTAGGTCTTTGAATAAGCAATATTTTTTCCATTTAAATATTGTCAAAGTAATTCTACCTAGGTTCCGGTAATTTAATCTTTGTCACAGATTCAAACCATATTTCTCAGCACATTTGGAAAACTATTTTGTTTAATTTTTTAAGACCATCAACTCCAGGCTTACTTGATTACTTGAGTTTAGTACCATTTCTTATTTTGAATTTATTATTATAATCTTTAATAATATTTTAAAAATCCAAATGCTACTTTCACCAAGGTTTCGGATAAAATCACCGGTACTGGCAGTATTTAATTTTTGTCAGTAACAATGGTAATAGAGACTTTGATGACCTCAGCTGTTGAGCGTCTATAATTAATCTGCAATATTTTCAACAAATCAGTGACCTAGACTTGCAATTAATAGTATATTCGACCTTAGGCCGAATAGCTGAATATTCGGCCATTTGTGCAGGCGGCCTTCATATTCCGCCCGGACGGATTTGTTGTTACTTCTATAATAAAACTGCATTTCTTGCGTTGCTTAGAAGGAAGATTTATTAAATAACTTCTTATTAAGATTATTGGTTTCATTTATTAAAACTTGTTTGATTTGGTCGACTTTAATCATGATTAAGTAAGTATAAGAATTGAAAAACTACTGAGAATGTACAACATTCTAAGATTTTTATTTTAATAAAATGTTTTTTTAGTGTATTTGCCATATGGCACATACACTATTGGCGTCGGTCGGATGGCAGGACCTAGGGGTCGGACCAAAATTTCTCGACGTTTCATAGCCTCCTGAACACTTTGGCACCATTTTTGGAAAAGTCTGTTTATATATTATGTATATACGAGTATATATATATATATGTGTGTGTGCGGGAATAACTTTCGAAAGAGTTGATTGATTTTGACGAAATTTAGTAGGCACGTTGCAATCCATCACCGCATGAAGCTTATTGAAAATGGGCCCGATCGGACTATTTTAAGGGTGGTTTTTAGAGGTTGAAAAATGTTTTTGGGCCCAAAAATACCGAAAAAATTGTCCGAATCGTTTCAAAATTGAAATTTAACCCTTTAGTAAAGTTTAAAACGTGGTGCTAAAATTTAAATAAAATCGGCCTAATAGGACCGGACTTACGATTTTTATAAAAACATTAGTTTGAGGGTATGGATTTCCTTACCAAAGGGTGTATTTAATTTGGTGCAGATGCTATTATGATTAAAATATTGCAATTAAGAAAAAAATATTATTGTAAGGGATGTATTAAGGGGTTAAATTTTTTATTTTACACAAAAACAAATACGTAAATACTTAATAATTAATTAATATCCATTAAAATAAATTAAGATATTAAATACTGTGTTTTATTTCGGGGAAACTCGCCCGTTTAGACACATAAAAAGAATCTAAACTCTATACGGTATTCGGCCGACTTACAAAAAAGTGGCCGAATAGGCCGAATACTGAATATAGTTTCCAAATATTCGTTGCAAGTCATTTCAAACTATTCAATACTTCTCGCACGTCTAATAGATCGTTTCAGGGTCACAACAAGATGCCAAATACTTCTTCCAATATACAAATACTTCTTCGCAATTTTTTTAACACTCTTACGATCGGTTTCTGATTCCACTTTTAGCTTTAAATTCAGATTTAAGAATGCCATTTGGAGAGTAGGTTCGTGGGTTCAACTTAGCCTTATTGCACTCTTTGTACTAAGCAGAAAGGTACGAAGTACGAATCCACGAACCTACTGGTACGAGATTATTTTTTTTTTCATTTTAAAAGGTTTGCGTCGGGGTTTTTTAATTATTAATTTAATGCTTATTAAAGACTAGTGACCCGTCTCGGCTTCGCCCGGGTGGTATGAAATTATGATTTAATAGCGGTCACCCATGACTACGCTCTGCACGTACCTATATTTAGTATACTTATTGTTAATTTGTTAAACCCCCGCGAGAATCTCTCCTCCTACGTAGCTTTCTATTAGTGAAAGAATTTTTAGAATCGGTTTAGTAGTTCCAGAGAAAAGAATTTATGATTTATTAGCCCCCACCGCAAGAAATTCTCCCCCTAACTCCCGTGAGAATCTCTCCCACTGCGTAGCTTTCTATTAGTGAAAGAATTTTTAGAATGGGTTCAGGTGTTCCAGAGATTACTTTTTCACTTAGGCGAAGCCGGTGTTTTTTAGACAAAATGTAGCCTATACTATTCCTCAGAATGCAATCTATCTCCTTGCCAAATTTTATCGAAATTTGTTCCGCGGTTTAAGCGTGAAAAGGTAACAGACAGAATGACAGAGTGACAGACAGAGTTACTTTCGCATTTATAATATTAGTAAGGTTAGTAAGGATGAAACCATAATAAGAACAAATGCTGATGTGAGATTTTAGTAAAATTCTATCGTAAAGTATAGGTACCTACCTACAAATCCATGTAAATAAATCGTGTATTTCGTATGTATAGCATTCCGTGGTACACACGCTCTATATTACACTTCTAGCATTGTATTATAATATAAAAATGAATCAAATATCCACGTTTGACTGTGAGCAGTCTTGTTTTAAAATTACTTAAAACTTTTCCATTATCATAAAGTGTGCATAAAAAATTTACTTTCTTTATGTATTATATACTAAAATACATTCCTGAAACGAATTTTATTGATTTGTTTTAAAATACCACGAAAAAATACTTCCTTACACATTTTAAACTTAAATTATTTTTCATTTACTTTCATAAATAACTAGGTTTAGCTTAGTTATAATATAGGATAATTTCCATTCATAAAAAAGAAAAGAGAGTTAAAAGGTGAGCAGTGATGCCATTGTTGTGATTTTAAATAGAATTTGACTATAATATTTCGAACGTATGTACTAAATAAGTGGTCGTAGAGAAAATAGCTTAGTATGTAAAATTTTCGGAA
This sequence comes from Mongoloraphidia duomilia, assembly GCA_039654895.1. Lineage (NCBI taxonomy): Eukaryota > Metazoa > Arthropoda > Insecta > Raphidioptera > Raphidiidae > Mongoloraphidia > Mongoloraphidia duomilia. The sequence goes on along the minus strand of CM077517.1, from coordinate 37,583,076 downwards.
ATTTTTTTTTATCTCTATTTTTTACTGATATCACTGAACAGCTCACATAATATCACCGAATTTTTTATAAATTCTTAGCGTTATTTTTAAAAATGTCCTACAGTTGCAACAGAATTTATCGGACTTTTGTATTGACAAGTTGTGATCTAGTGGTTTATTTTCTTATCTGAATTTGTTGTGTTTTAATATAGCGTACACTTTATGATTATAATGAACATAGTTAATGACAAAGTGTGATTTACCATTATCTTAAACACGTGTCTGAATACTTACTCGTAATTTGTTTTTACGTCATTTTTACATTTTTTGTAGGTACAATTAATATTATGCCAAATAGACTCGAAGGGTCAAGAATATCTCGAAGTGTATAATCAACAGTGCTCTGTCTCTTTTATTTTCAGCGACTCACACGATTTTCAGTGACTCACACATCCACTGGGGGATTAATAAGACGTTTTGAAAATGAATCGTTTTTATATACAACGTTACAATCGAGGTTACAATATTATAAATACAAAGTTAAATAGGGTATTTGACTAAAAAAATGTTTTGTGTTATATTAATAGAGCAGTAAATTCTGAACAAAATGACACACATCACTTCATTCTGATTTCAAATTAGCTCAAAAATAATTTTTGAAATATTTATGTTAGCCCCGCCCGCTAAAAATTATATTATGACGTCATATTTTTATGAATGTACGTTTATATCTACCAACTTGATGCTAATTATATCAGAAACAGAGTGTTGAAAAATACCGTTTTGTACCTATGTGAACATGATGTAAACAATCTAAGCTCCGTTGCTATGAATACAAAGTTAAAAAATTGTACCCTAAAAAATACTTAGCCAATGAAAAGTTTCCTGATAAAAATACACAATGTGTATGAAAATTTCAGTGAGAGGATTAAAACGTCATTTTAATAAAAATCCTATTCATTTAAGTATGAGAAAGTAATTGTTTGAAAATATACGTATGAATATCACACTAAATGAGTATCACACTAAATGCATACCTTCTGGTTGTGTATGAAGACATGATGAAAATTACCGAAAATTCAACATAAAAGGTTTTGCCATGTGCCCTCGGATATGTAACGTCCTCTTATATTAAGAATGTAAAGGGAGATGGTTATGTTGAGAAGGGTAGCGAACGGCGCGGCGGCGAATTGAAAGGTTGCCGCTCAGTGTTGCCAATGATCAAAAGTGGCTCCCACTAGATGACAGATTGAAAACCACCAGAAAACCACTAAAATTGAAAATGCGAGTGTAGCGACGTAGCGAGCAAAAATGTCATTGACAATAAGCAAAATTAGAAAAAAATTGTTTGGACAAATAAATTTTTTTTAAATAATTATTAACATTTCTTGAGCATAATGTTTCAAGTCCCAATTTCTATATAAAAATACATTATTTTTCTTTTCAGATTCATAATATTGATGGTAAATTTGTCATAAAATGTGTATTCAAATTCTTTAAAAGTGACTAATTTTTTACTTATAAAAAATCAGAAAAAAAAATTGCGTAAACAACTACTTTATTTCCTGATTGAAATTGATTTTTTATAAAAAATAAATACATATAGGAAACATGCCACGTGACGTCACCCGCACTGAGAACGACATTGCGCGGAGAAATTCAAACTTTGAAGTAGTATAATAGTAGTAGTAGCATAACTTTGTTGTTTTTAAAAATATTTCAAAAATTCTTTCGGCATTAATTTTGTAATTTTTAGAACTATGATTTAAGACAAAAAAATAGAAAATGGAAACTTCCTGGTTGTCGATGACAACCTAAGCTTATTTTTAATAATGGGGTATTTTGAATCGATTATTATAATATCTCGAGATGTTATTCAAAATCTTTCGAAAGTTTTTTAGACCTTTAAAAATATCTTTGCACAATGAACTTGCAGTGTAAAGTCTTCTACAATGATTTCACAGATTATAGATCATAGATCATAGATTATAGTGAATACTTTCGTCTTTTATCTTCCTCTGTGCAATGAAGCACTGCATGCAGGTGATTCTCTCAGGTCCTAACAAAAGTTGAATATCGATTATTTCAATGTGACTAGTAAATTACACCTCCTTGGTCAGTACTCTCAGTTGTCGCGTCTCACTTAATTGTCATTAGTTTCAAATTTCAGTGTTACTAAACTAACATAAGAAATTCAAATATTTCAAAAAATTTTAACACCAATTTTAATTACGAATAATTGAAAATACTCCAATACCACCAGATCTCACCAGAAAATTTCACAATACCACCAGAAATCCCACTGCCACTAGATGACAAATTTTTGCCACTAAGTAGGTAGCTGATTCCACCAGATCTAGTGGGAATCCCACCAAGTTGGCAACGCTGTTGCCGCTGTGCACAGAACAGACATATACCACTACCGCAAAAGCAACTCGCCAAACGGTCAATTTATCAAATGTTGGTGATTTACAAATTTTAATAGATATTTGATAAATTTAACATAATATAACATTATGATGTTCTTTATTATATTCATATAATATGTGGCTGCAATCCAATACTTTTACATTTATAGATTAGTTATATAAGGTGTTTCTAAAATACAAAATATTAAAACCTTACAAATTGACGCACACTTCCTCTGCGTTTTGGAAGGGTAAAACTGCCCCTAAAAATATGATTTTGATTTTAATATTTTGTATTTATGACACTTAAAAATCATTTAAATCCGAGAAGTTGTTCTTGTTACCGATTCAGAGATATATCAATATGTGATTTTCTTTCAATAAAATATAATATAGTACATATTATACAGACCATATAATATTTACTTACTTGGTTATGAAATTTCGAATCAAAAAATCATGTTTTGAAGTTTTCAGGAAATACAATTTCAAAATAGAACCAATTTGTATTTAATCGTATTTTTAATTTAATTTGTTTTCAAAAATAATATTTTAGTTTTTAGGCGCGATCTTAGCGAAGCCAGAAGCGCCTATATACACTCGCTTTGTCTGTGAATCTGTCACGCTATTTTGTGTCACGCGTACAGCCCAAACGGATGAACCAATTTTCAAAAACTTTTTTTTGTTCTATTCATCTCGGGGTCTATTTGATCCTAACGTCGCCCGATTTTTGAATTTTGGCCCCAGAGGGGAGCAAATTAGAAAAAACGGTGTTTTTTGCTTATAGTTTGCTCAATTTAAGTCAGATCGATTCGAAACCTGTCTTAAACGAAAGAGCAGAAAATTTTAGATAGATTTCATGTATAAAATTGTGTCAAAACAGTTTTTTTATACAGATTTATATGATTATTAAACGAAATAAATGCGACTTTATCTAATAAATCGCGAACTTGTTTCGGTTGTCCTTGTCTGTTGCACAGTGTGATATGGATATTGGAAGATAGCGTATGCTCTGTCTTATATTGCATTATTTTAATATAGTTATTCAATTTTTTGACTGCTGATGTTTGAATTTAAGTTTAAAAACCCTGGCCTACTGTGTTAAAATGACGTGTAACTAATTATTGACGTCGATCGGATGGCGAGACCTAGGGATCGGACCAAAATTTCTCGACGTTCATACCTTCCCGAACAATTTGACTTTCTCTGTCTGTATGTCCCTTTGTACGCTTATAACTCGAGAACCACTGATCCGATTTACATGATTTTTTTTTCAAGTAAATAACTTCTTATGCGACTGCGAGTTTTAAAATATTCTGGAATCACGCAAAAGCAACTGAACTGATTCTCAAATAAAAACGTATGTTCTGGCATCACGCAAAAGTAAGTAGGTAGTAGATGCTTTGTTTTTTAAAAGGTGGTTTTATTTAGCTTGATCCCGTATATTTGTTACAAATCTTGCGACCGACTGAGTTGAAATTTTGCACACATGTGTAGCTCCGGTGACAAAACAATATTATGTTAACTAACTGACCGGCCCGGTTCGTCCGGGCGTAAATCGTACTTTTGAACTTTCACCCACTTCCTATGATCCGATTGAGTTGAAATTTTGCACACATGTGTAGCTCCGGTGACAATACAATATTATGGTAACTAGCTGACCGGCCCGGCTTTTGTCCGGGTGTAAATCGTACTTTTGAATTTTCACCCACTTCCCGTGATCCGATTGAGTTGAAATTTTGCACACATGTGTAGCTCCGGTGACAATACAATATTATGATAACTAGCTGACCGGCCCGGCTTTCGTCCGGGTGCAAATCGTACTTTTGAATTTTCACCCACTTCCTATGATCCGATTGAGTTGAAATTTTGCACACATGTGTAGCTCCGGTGACAATACAATTTATGGTAACTAGCTGACCGGCCCGGATTTCGTCCGGGTGTAAATCGTACTTTTGAATTTTCACCCACTTCCCGTGATCCTATTGAGTTGAAATTTTGCACACATGTGTAGCTCCGGTGACAATACAATATTATGGTAACTAGCTGACCGGCCCGGCTTTCGTCCGGGTGCATATCGTACTTTTGAATTTTCACAGGCAAAAGGTCTTTCTCCGGTAACGTTTCAGTGGATCGGATAAATGTTATAAAATCAGACTAAGGAGATAAAGCATACTAAAAAATTAAAAATAAAAATAGATGAAAAACTTTTAAGTTAAACGGTTTTATAAATGTACTAAAATGAAAAAAATAAAATTTAATTTAGGTTCATAAGTATAAAAGCGTGGGTCGTGACTGTAATAAATTATCATAGAGTTTACGACCTACGCTTTTATACTTATGAGCCTAAATTAAATATTATTTTTTTCTTTTTAAAACATTTATAAAACCGTTTAACTTAAAAGTTTTTTTTTCTATTTTTATTTGAAGCTATGCTTCTTAACGCACGTTTCAGATGGGGACCTAAATAATAAAAAATTAAACGTCACGTCACGAAGTAGTGTAACGTCACTTTTGTAAAAAATATCCGATCCTTTTGAAAATTAATATTTGAGAGTTCTATAGGACACAAAAAAATAAAATGGCGTCAGATTTCAAAATGGCGGCCATATGTACTTTTTTGTAAAAATTATCCGATTCTTTTGAAAATTAATATTTGAGAGTTTTATAGGACACAAAAAAATTAAATGGTGCCAGATTTCAAAATGGCGGCCATATGTACTTTTTTGTAAGAATTATCAGATCCTTTTGAAAATTGATATTTGAGAGTTTCATAGGACACAAAAAAATAAAATGACGTCAGATTTCAAAATGGCGGCCATTATATATAATTTTTTGTAAAAATTACCCGATCCTTTTGAAAAATGATATTTGCGAGTTTTATAGGACACAAAAAAATAAAATGACGTCAGATTTCAAAATGGCGGAAATATGTAGTACTCATTTCTAAAAATTATACGATCCTTTTGAAAATTGATATTTGAGAGTTTCATAAGACACAATAAAATAAAATGACGTCAGATTTCAAAATGGCGGCCGTATGTACATTTTTGTAAAAATTATCCGATCCTTTTGAAAATTGATATTTGAGGGTTTCATAGAACACAAAAAAATAAAATGACGTCAGATTTAAAAATGGCGGCCAAATGTACTTTTTTGTAAAAATTATCCGATTCTTTTGAAAATCGGTATTTGTGAGTTTCATAGGACACAAAAAAATAAAATGACATCAGATTTCAAAATGGCGGCCGTATGTACTTTTTTGTAAAAATTATCCGATCCTTTTGATCCTTTTGAAAATTGATTTTGAATTGATATTGATATTGATAAATAAAATGGCGTCAGATTTAAAAATGGCGGCCATATGTACATTTTTGTAAAAATTATCCGATCCTTTTGAAAATTGATATTTGAGGGTTTCATAGAACACAAAAAAATAAAATGACGTCAGATTTAAAAATGGCGGCCAAATGTACTTTTTTGTAAAAATTATCCGATTCTTTTGAAAATCGGTATTTGTGAGTTTCATAGGACACAAAAAAATAAAATGACGTCAGATTTCAAAATGGCGGAAATATATTGTACTCCTTTCTAAAATTTATACGATCCTTTTGAAAATTGATATTTCAGAGTTTCAGACGCAAAAAAATAAAATGACGTCAGATTTCAAATTGGCGGCCGTATGTACATTTTTGTAAAAATTATCCGATCCTTTCGAAAATTGATATTTGAGAGTTTCATAGAACACAAAACAATAAAATGACGTCAGATTTAAAAATGGCGGTCATATGTACTTTTTTGTAAAAATTATCCGATTCTTTTGAAAATCGGTATTTGAGAGTTTCATAGGACACAAAAAAATAAAATGACGTCAGATTTCAAAATGGCGGCAATATGTACTTTTTGTATAAAAATTATCCGATCTTTTTGAAAATAGATATTGACGAGTTTTATAGAACGCAAAAAATAAAATGACGTCATATTTTAAAATGGCGGCCATAGGTATATACTTCTTTGTAAAAATTATTCGTTCCTTTTGAAAATTGATATTTGAGAGTTTAATAAGACACAAAAAAAATAAAATGGCGTCAGATTTCAAAATGGCGGTCAAATAATAACTTTTTAATTGTATTGTTTATATCTTTGATAAATTCGGTTTTATATACAATGCGTAAGAAACATAGCTTCTGTCGGGTATCTTACGACACCTCATGACTTTTTTTATTTAGCAGGTTCCGAGTTTCGCTTAATAGTCAACCGTTGCTATGGAAAATTGATTAAAAAATTCACTGCACTATTTTTTCTATGTAATCCAATACATATTTACATTAGGTCTTATGGCCATAGCCTACTACAAAATTGATCTTCTTAGTGTTATTTTCCCTATGTTCGGTAAAACCGTTTACACACAATACCTACATGAATATCGCGCCTTGTAATTCTTGAATTACTTGTATGCTCCAAAATTTTTTATATTAGTAGGATTTGTATAAATGCATGTGGTGGAAGTAACGTGATTATATGGTGTAAGAGACTTGTATAATTGTCGTTTATTGTTAAATTTCCAACACTCTTTTCCAATCACTCTTTGGAAATTTAAACACTTGATTAGGATTTCATTTGTTACATCAAACACATTTATCTATTCATGGGAAAAATAAAGCTTCAGAGCTTACCGACAGAGGTTTCACGTTTACTTACGCTAAAAACATATTTTTTATATAGGATAAAAAAATAGATACGTTCCTCACCCCAATGCTTTCTAATATATTTGTTTCGATTAAGGGTAAACTTTAACCGTTTAAATCCATACCATTGATTTGATACAAAACTGATATTTATTCTGCATTGACTTGGTTTAAAATTGAATTGAATTGTGGATTATAGACACTCGACAACAGAGGTCATTAGCGTCTGAGACTTAGGTTTTAAATGACATTAAAGTTTTATAAGATTCGGTAAAGAATATTTTTCTATAAACACATATATATTTACATATCTTTAAAATTAGCTAAGTTGGGTCCGAGGCACATCCGTTGTCCTGATCCTTATATCCTGAAGATCAATCTTTCTTGTGTGCCCGTTTTATAATATGTGTTTGTAAAATTTGTTATCTTTAGTTAAACTTCTATGGTTTTAGATATAGTGGCTGAATATACAAAAGTATAAAGGCCAAAAAGTTAAAAAAAAATTCGACTGATGACCAGTCCTATACTTCCCACCTAGTAAATATTTTCAAAAAATAAACACTCGTTTTTTTATTCTTTGACTAGGCCCAAATAGCCTTAGCTGTTGGTGGTCTTTAAAACACAATTTAATTTTTATTCTTTGAAAAAAGCATGGCCCTCTTTTTTGTTTGGTGATCTACTGATGGCTAGCTTAATATAGCAAAAATCATGGTTACCTTGATTTACGTACAATTTTTATTTTTTTTAGTAAAATATTTTTTTTCTCGAAAACTATACATTTTAGAGAAAAAAAATATCTACATTTTTTTCATATTATAACATCTAGAATTCATTTATATATTTTTTTACCTATGTTAATACGTGACATTGAGAACGTTTTTTTGAATATCTCAGGATCCACTGAACCGATTTGACTCAAAATCTAATCAGATCTAAGTTAAAGACTGATAAACACAATAGAACAATCGGCATGCCCGTATGTTGTTCCGTTCTTGAGATATCGAAGGCGAAAAATTGACCACATACACACACACATACACACATACACACACACACACACACATACAGACATCAGTCTGAAAATGATCTTAAACGATTGCTAGGGTCTCAAAACGTGAAGATTTGTTAAAATCTCGAAATATTTTTTTCGGACTAAATCCATTACTTCCCTACCATAGTAGAGGTGGGAAGTAAAAATAAGCCAATGGGAAGTAACTAGGAGTTATGTAAAAAAATTTTAAATCGTAATCTATTCACGCAACTTATAAACTAAACTCTTGAAGTCTAAATTGACTTTGCTTTTTTTTCTATTCTATTTTTTCTATTTTAAGAGCACACACTCAACTATTGAGCCAACTGTAACAACAAATTACTCAAATTTGCTCAATATAAGGCGTGTGTTCTTAAAAATTGTTAAGTATAGATAAAATGTAATCAAAATTCCATATAAAGAAAAACACATTCAATTTAGAGAAATTCCTACTTCTACATATTTCACTGCATGAATGACAAATGAAAAATCAAAATTTTCAGAAAGCTGTAATTCCATAACAAAGCGTTTTCTCATACTCTTCCATAGGAACTTTTTTTCTTAAAATCAACGAAGGAATCAACTTCCGAACTTTATCTGCATTGTTTTTAACCATCCTGTATTTTAACGAAGATACTTCTATGTATAAAAATTTATTGTGACGACAATACAGAGTAGGTTTTACTGTTGACGCATAAAGGCACAATATCAGATTAATAAAAAAAAAATATAATATCAAACATACTGTCATCTGTTGAGGGAACTTATAGACTGAGACCCTTGAAGTCTGCAAGCTTTTGGACTTTATCAAGTGTTAGCACGACCCTGTTCTGGTTTCTGGCTTTTGATATCAACGCACAGACAGAAAGAGCACCTTGCGTAAAGGAGTATTGTGTAATATCAGGGCGGTACTCGGCAGTGGTGTGTCACTATGTAATGTGAACAGCAGTGCGAGTGGTGTGGGGTGATGACTTATTATGCCCGTATTCATAATAATCGGCTTAATATGAGATTATCCTTTATAAATTCTATATCAATTACAAACTTTGTCTGAAATTGTAACGAAATTGAGACTTAGATGTACAATAAAATTAAGAAAAATCGCAGGATAGTGGACTAAATATTTGTTATGAAATTATACTAACATTTGTATTATTATTATTATTGATTGTTAAAATTTATAGTCAACATAATTTGTTACCATGTTACCATGTTTTTGTCTTATGTACCCTATCTTATGTTAATTGCTATGGTTAGTAATTAATATTAATTTTCATAAATATTGTTATTTTTTGTACTTGAAAAAGTCTAAATATATAGACGAAACGTCGTACATTCAATTAAATAAACCAAATATTTAGTCCACTATCCTGCGATTTTTCTTAATTTTATTATAATCACGATGGACACGATTTCTAATATAACTTAGATGTACAGTTTATAGGAACTTAGATCGACTTAACCATTTTCAGGATTTTTGTCTGTCTGTCAGTTTATTTGTTCTGAGTTAATTTAAAAACTACTGAACAGATTTTGACAGAGATTTTACTATATTGTTTGTTATAGATCAGGGAACAGGATAAGAAGAAGCCAAAAAACCGACATTAACGCGAACGAAGACACGGGTAAAGCCTCTATAAATGGATATTGTAAATTAAAGATGCTCGAAAACACAGGTGATAAGCGTCTGAAAAGCCTCTATATAAAACCAAGCTACTATGTCATTTAATACGAATTTTGCAGTATGACCTGTGTTTGTGTTTGAAACATGACATTTTGCATTCAAGTCGATGGACTATAAATACCGACTCTAGTAAGCTTTGGTTCTGCTGGCAGTATGGTTTGGCTGGTTCTCTCTCTGCTTTCCTCGACTTTGCTGATGCGCCTACCTAATCCTGACAACTTTTCACAACCCACATGGCCTCGAGCTGCTGTCTCAAGAACATTCACACAGACTTGACAGGGGAAAGACGTTACGTTTTGTTTTTACTCAACTTCTGTGTGATTTGATTAATTTTTTAGAAGGGGCGTTAATTTTTCACCTTTAATTACTGCAGAACAGGACATAAAGGTAAAATGAAAATGAACTTTCTATATAATTCGCGTTTTTCACAGAAATTATGTTGATATTGTTTTTTGTATTCGCAAACGTTTTTTTTAATATATTATGTTGAGCGTATAATTTTGGTTTATTTTATTTTTATTAGCTATTTTGGAAATAATAAATGACTATGAAAAATAACGTCTAAACTACAATTTTATGACTGAAAAACTATTTATTTAATTTTTATTTAAACAGTTATTTGTGACATTTTACGTGTTAAAATGAAAATAATAAATTATCTACCTATATTTATTGTCCGCGACAAATTGCGGAGAAGTTAGTGTCTGCACAGAGATAATAAACAGAAGCCAGTTGAGTCTTCTAACGCTATAGAAACAAAAATTTAACAAAAATAGAATTTTCAAATCAGAAACTTAAAACTTATATTATGAAAGTTAAATTTAAATTTTTGGTATAATTATTCGAGTTTGCAAGAGTCGTGTAACACTCGTGTTGTGATATCATTAATTATGAGAGTTAAAAAAAATGGCAAGAAGTTTAATTTTTTTAAATTGTATAAAAGTGATCCAGCTTTCCCCTACAAACGTGATTACAGTGTTGTTAACCATTGTACGGCCAAAGAGACTTAAATGATACTAAATTAATTAAATTAATTAATGACATAGGTACAGATTATGTGAACAAATAATCTCCTGTGCTCGAAACGTAATATTCTTTCAAGAAAACTAAAAATGCATTTTTGTTCTCCTCTGATATAGGTAATATAAATATAAGATTAACAGGCAGAAAATTTAGAAATAAACTCAAATACAGTACGTTCAGAATGTTTAGTGATTAAAATACCTTTGCTTATAAAAGTTGGTTTTGGGGTTTGAAAATAGCCGAGCATACAGCGACGCCGTTGCACGCCCCCAGTTTGATAATTCATAATAATTGAGAACTGGTAAGAATACTGAATTTTCAATTTATTTAAAAAAAAATTGTAAATTGTAATTAATATTAATTATAGAAATAACCATACCTGTCGGTGGCCTTAAAACAAGTTTTTTAGGGTTCCGTAGCTCAGAATGAAAAAAACGGAACTCTTATAGGATCACTTTGTTGTCTGAATGTGTGTTTGTCCATCAAGACCCTTTTTCTCAGGAATGGCTGAGGTATACTATCAAATTGAAATTAATATCAAATACTAAGGTCTACGAATCATGTAAAAAATTCAAGCTTCTAGCTCAATGCAATAAAAAGATACGGCCTTTAAAAATTACGTATTTCGATGCTGACTAAAGGTACGTGCAGTACGCAGCTGTGATTCTAGATGGTAGCATGTATGGTAGATGGTGGTTGAAATTATAAGCGCTTATAGGTTTGCACAATGAAGCTTTAAAACTAGCATTGATACAAGCTTAAATCGCGTTTGAAATGTCAGATAGCAAAGACGATTTGTGTTCTTTTGCTACAAAGTGGTATATTTTAAATACAAATTTGGGTAGGAGCTATCATGTCCACTCTATTAATAGAAAATGATCTAAACATGGCGAATTTCATCATTTATACCAAGAATTAAAATTTTACCCAAACCGGTTTTTTGAATATTTACGTATGGAACCTAACACTTTTAAATATGTCTTAGAAAAAACTCAAAACAAATAAAATAAAAACTGGCAAAATTTCACTTATTAAACTAGTCACATTCATTGCGAAACTTGTAACGGCCATTTGACAGTTGTCACACGTTGATTGTAGTAGTCAGCGCGCTGAAAGAATGGTGAGATACATTCTTGTATCTACCAGCTCTTGTAGCAGGGCTTATACCTGCTACACTCACTGCTTCGTTGTGTACGCTCGCATTTATATAACAATACATTAATTTAAGCAAGCTCTGCTATGATCTACGCTACCATCTAGAATCCCAGCTGCGTACTGCACGTACCTTAACTCACAAGTATGTACAAACTATCTAGAGGACAACTTAAAAACATGGACGCAAACCAAACTTGCGGTCTACCGAAGCACCATCTGACGGTGATGGCTGCAAAGGTAAACTATATCTGGGAATTATTACCTGACACACTTAATTTTTATTAAATTGTTATAACGGTACGGAACTCTCATGGCGTGAGTTCTAATCGCACTTGACCGTTTTTTTTATATTATGCTTAAATTATACGCCACTTTCTAAAACGGAAGAGACATCAAGTTAAATTTTATTTTTGTGTTTAAACAAATATTCTTTATACTATTCTTTGCTTTACAGCCTGACACCTGCAACTTTAGCAACTGCTTTTCTCGTTAAGTTTATTTGCTGTAAAATTTACAACTGGCATGTACGAAACGTTAAATATTTTATAGAGATACGGAGTAAGCTTTCATTAAATGTGAAATGGACATACGTAGTATTGGCCACTTGTAAGATCGTGTGCTTTGATGTAAAGAAACGTAGTGCTCGAATAACTGCTGCATTGATAGAAGATCCAATGGCTGTCAATATTTATTTTCAAATTCTTACAGGATCCACACAAGAGGAACTAGCATTATATTTGAGGCGGTATATTTTTAAGTGCGCAACATGTTTAGTTCATTCAATTTGGAATCAACTCAAGGACTTATTTATATGCCCGGTCTCAGTCAGGTAGATTGAGCCGTTATAGCAAACTCGTTTGTTGTAATAACACGCTCAAACTTTAAACTAAACAAAACTTCTATGCAGAGGCATCGATAGAGGCGACAATTATGGGCTCTCTTAAGAAAGAAACTAAAAAAAACTTCAGTAAAATTTCAATATATTGACATAAGAAAGAAATTATATACAATCATAAATTTTCATACATACGTTTACAAAGTCAGAACATGGTTACAAATTATCATCCATCGAACGAATCGAATAGCAAATGAATAAGGATAGAAATAGGCGTCATTCACAAACTTGACTCCTGAACGTAACAAGCTACTAAACTACCACCTCCAGCCACGTTCAGAAGTCACCACAACTTTACCAATAATCCAAATTCTATTTTCTATTATAAGGACGCCGATAATTTAAGTAACAAAAAAAAAGTTTTTAATTCATGACAAACGAACTTCAAAATAGAGCGTCTTATACACAAAATATAGCCAAAACTAAAAATAGATCGGAAACATATACCATTTACTAGGTCCAAAAAAAATCTCTTGTTTAGATCATAATAACTCAAAAGCAACATTTGCTTGTGTTAAACACAACGTTAGCTGCCACAGTACTGGGATCTATAAAAAAGGTCCATCTATTCATGAAAACAAAATAAAAAAAAAAAATTAATTAGGGAGTAAGGGCCTGCTACGCTGATTCCAGCAGTCCTTAAACTGGTTTCCGGTCAACGCTCGTGTGTCAGTTTAAGGTGCCGAAACCAATGCATCGGGACGTCCTGGATACAGCGCTCGGTCAACGTTCGTAAGCCGCCTCAGAACAAGAAGAGTTCCCTGAAACTTGGTTCCCGTCAACGCCCGTATGCAAGTCCAGGGGAAAGGAAGGTAGAAGGTCCTTGAAGCTTGTGTTCGGTCAGCGCCCGTATGCAAGTTCAAGTGGAGAGATCAGATGAGCCGGAACTACTCAATGATTTCAGTGATCACGTTAATTATTTAGGAAAATTTTAGTCCGTTACAACTAAATAAATTCTAGTCTAATCTAGAGTATGAAGAATTCCAAAGCTGGAAAAATCCACTACTGAGAGTCCAAAGCATAGTTAAGGTGTAGGGGTTACCTCTCCAAGTCTCCGATCCAATTTATATTACTACTGTCTTTCAAAATGCTTACTTTAAATTTTTCAATTACCTATCTATAATTGTGCAATTTCGGCAGAGAGGGGTCTTTATTAAACTCGAGATTAGAACGTATCGCTAAATTTTTATTTTTTTCTTACATGTTTTTTGAACGTCTGCCTCTAAAGAGAAAATAATGGACAGTGTAGTTTACACTACACACTACAGAAGTGAAAGTATCCGCCTTTATATTCGCATCTGTGCTTAAAGGCGGGTACTTATGTGTTGAGTTACGACAATTACGTACGCATATTGTGCTTATACTATGTACATTGTACACTGTACAGGCCATTCGAAATAATTCATTGCATGCTACAAAGAGAATACTGGTTTTAGAGACAAGCGTGATGGAGATACAGCCGTGTTGATTGTAGTTGTACTGTAACTGCTAGTAAGTAGACACACACACGCATCCACACAGCGTGCAGCGTTTGTCCGTCACGTCATGCCTCCTCCACACAATCGGCCATGATGGACAATCACAGAATGAGCCATGATTGTCACCACCATTGTGCATCTGTCCACACAATCGTGCCATTTGTTGAATTGTCATCTGTGCGACATAGCTATCGAAACAAATATGAATTGAGTGATCGACGAATGTGTGGAAACGCGCGCAATCATGGCCGAAAAACCCATACAGAGGCGATCACGCTCCATCATGGGCGATCATGGGCACTTTCAGGCGATTATGCCCTCCACACAATCGTGATGGCCTGTAATCGCCCATCATGGCCGACTGTGTGGAGGCACCATCAGGTCTTTTTGTTTGCCATTCAACAACATTTATGCAATTCATTCTATAGTGCGTAAAGAAGTTTCCCTTCTAAAGTCCTAATCTCAGGCGATTTGAAATATATTTTCATGTTTAGACTTTTAGAAGCGGTTGTGAATAAACATATCAGTAGAAAAAAATGCGTAACTAGAAAAACTGTTAATGTCGTTTCGGCACCCTGTATATTATACGTTCAACTACGTGATATAAAGATTTAGCGGTTTCCGACAGACGTGATTTCAATTTCAAATATAAGAAAAATAGAGAAAATATTGGCATGGAAGTCACTAAACATGCAATCTGTAATCAAACTATATATTAGATTTTATGCTTTTGAAAGCGTATTCTAGAAATAAAAGTATCATTAAACTCAGCTTGAATTACTTTCTTCATTTATAGCCTTTACCTATAATAGCTTCGGCCGTGTTAATGTCGGGCGCTTACGAATCTTTAATGTTAGTATTGTTTACAATATATTTTCACAAATAAAATCACCTTATTTAGTGATAAATCGTCTTAAAAATAAAAATTCGACTGATGACCTATACTTCCCACCTAGTAAATATTTGCAAAAAATAAACACTCTTTTTTTATTCTTTGAAAAAAGCATGGCCCTCTTTTTACTTCCCACCTCTACTATGGTAGGGAAGTAATGGATTTAGTCCGAAAAAAATATTTCGAGATTTTAACAGATCTTCCCGTTTTCAGACCCTAGCAATCGTTTAAGATCATTTTCTGACTGATGTCTGTATGTGTGTGTGTGTGTGTGTGTGTATGTGTGTGTATGTGTGTGTGTGTGTGTGTGTGTGTGTGTGTGTGTGTGTGTGATGTGTGTGTATGTGTGTGTGTGTGTGTGTGTGTGTGTATGTGTGTGTGTGGTCAATTTTTCGCCTTCGATATCTTAAAAACGGAACAACATACGGGCATGCCGATTATTCTATTGTGTTTATCAGCCTTTAACTTAGATCTGATTAGATTTTGAGTCAAATCGGTTCAGTGGATCCTGAGATATTCAAAAAAACGTTCTCAATGTCACGTATTAACATAGGTAAAAAAAATATAAATGAATTCTAGATGTTATAATATGAAAAAAATGTAAATATTTTTTTTCTCTAAAATGTATAGTTTTCGAGAAAAAAAATATTTTACTAAAAAAAATAAAAATTGTACGTAAATCAAGGTAACCATGATTTTTGCTATATTAAGTTAGCCATCAGTAGATCACCAAACAAAAAAGAGGGCCATGCTTTTTTCAAAGAATAAAAATTAAATTGTGTTTTAAAGACCACCAACAGCTAAGGTTATTTGGGCCTAGTCAAAGAATAAAAAAAAAGTGTTTATTTTTTGCAAATATTTACTAGGTGGGAAGTATAGGACTGGTTATCAGTCGAATTTTTTGTTTAGTGATCTAGTGATGGCTAGCTTAATATAGCAAAAATCATGGTTACCTTGATTTACGTATAATTTTTATTTTTTTTAGTAAAATATTTTTTTTCTCGAAAACTGTACATTTTAGAAAAAAAAATATTTACATTTTTTTCATATTATAACATCTAGAATTCATTTATATTTTTTTTTACCTATGTTAATACGTGACAGTGAGAACGTTTTCTTTAATATCTCAGGATACACTGAACCGATTTGACTCAAAATCTAATCAGATCTAAGTTAAAGGCTGATAAACACAATAGAAGAATCGGCATGGCTTTTTAAGATATCGAAGGCGAAAAATTGACCACATACACACACACACACACAGAGAGACATCAGTCAGAAAATGATCTTAAACGATTGCTAGGGTCTCAAAACGTGAAAATCTGTTAAAATCTCGAAATATTTTTTTCGGACTAAATCTATTAGGTACTTCCCTACCATAGTAGAGTTGGGAAGTAAAAACTTTTTAACAAAAAAAAAACCTCCTTAAAAAACCACTAAAAAGAGGAAAATAATGAAATTTTGAGGTCTGCGCCAATTTAATAAAATATGAAGTCGGTTAAGAAGTATAGTAATAGCCCAGGAAATGAAAGGAAAAAAACACCCGATGTCGCAAATAATTCCAAAGGAGCTGGATTTAGCACAGATGGTAGAACACCTTCAGATATGTATTTTTACAAAAGTCCCCGATTATCCCCCTTGTGCTTCCTCCGCCATCCCCTTTTGAATATAATTTTGCAAGCCTTACGGAAAACGCTAATATCTCCTTAACCAATGTCTGAAATCAGACGACTTTTTTTTTGTTTTGTTCCTAATTAGTTACTCTAAAAAATTTCCCCTCTTCAATTTTGCGATAAAATCAATATATGCTTTGCAATTTATTAATAAAGAGAAAATATCAGTTTTTAAAAGAATATTTCACAAAATATTTCCATATAACTTTTTGCTAAGCCTGTTAGGGTAAAAGTTGTTCAAGTAAAATTTGTAGACAATATTTGTAGCTTTAAAATGATGTATATATTGATAGACTTTAGTTAATTATAGGGCAAGTGGACTGTTAATAATGAGCGCAGCGGTCGGACGCATAGCGATAAAATTAAAAAAACTTATGGATTGTATTTATTTATTTGTAATAAAATTATTTATCTAACATTGAAGCGTTTTTGGGGTTCCGTAGCCAAATGGCAAAAAGGGAACCTAATAATTTCATCCTGTCCGTCCGTATGTCGCAGTCATTTTACTCGGAAACTATTGGCACACTATAGATGAAATTTGGAAGGTAGGTGTTTTCTATGAACTGCTATACAATGGTTAAGTGAAATTACGAAAAAAATGGTGGTGGCACACCATACATGTAACAACTGAGGGATAAAAAAAATTCTCGTGCACATAAGCGTGTGGGGTATCATTAGATAGGCCTTCAAAAATGATGTAGAAGTTTCAAAATGACTTTTTTCTTTAAGTCAACAGTTGGCATGTAAATGAAGTAGAATTTATAAAATACTTTCAACGAAAATCGGTTTGAATAAGAAATGTTGTGTAGTTTTTGAGATACATTGTACCTTGCAAAAGGGGGGGTATAAGATATTTTTTGCCATATCCACTACAAAATAGCTACTTACGATGTATATATATCGGCCTTTAATGAGTCATTTCACAGGCCGGTGTACGGAAAGTGTTTTACTTTCCGCACTAGTGCGGGAAGTAAACGGTTGCCATAGGAACTTCTGTTTATTCGCTCTAAACGCCTGCGTGCGTCTGCCATTACTTTCTCACGAACTTCACGGCATACTGTAGAAGTAAAGATGGCAACGCAAATGAACTGTCAAATTTTTTTTAAATGAAGTGAAAAGTAGGTATTTTGTAGTGGGTATGACAAAAAATTCTATATATATTATATCTCGTGCGTAATGGTATTACGGCTCGTGTGACTGTAAAAACTCGCTATCGCTCGTTCTTACATACTGTTACTGTTACTCGCCGTAATAGTCCATTACTCGCCGTAATAGTCCATTACACATCTAGATATACAATCTACTATTTGTTTGCATATATTCGTGCCAACATGACACCGGGACAACTTTTGGCAGCCAAAAAACCACGAAATTTTAACATTGTTTTTGTTTTTTCGAAATATCTCAGAAACGGTCGACTTAAGCGATTCTTTCGCTATGTAATGTTTCAAATAGGATTACATTTCCTACAATTTTCATCCCTACAAATTTTCCGTGGTAAGAATAGTAAGCGCGCTACAGCTTCTTGAAAATTACGCGCTTTTTGTAGCCTTAGAAACCAATTGTTAAGATATAAGGTCCTTTTCAATAGCTTTATTTATTGTGTTCTTCATCGAATTTTAAGTTGAAAATACACATGTTCATAAAGCAAAGAACACCCTAAATTATGATTTTTGTCCCATATCGATATCTTCAAAAATTTAGAAGCTACAGCATGTCAAAGCTGAAATCATCATAGAGCCTTACATTTTTTTTTGACACGCGTTACGAGTACTTTCTATACCGAATAAAAAAATGTCCGTCTAGGAACCTATAGAAAATTTAATGTCATAAAGAATTATTTACGTCCAATCTCACTAACTTGCGAAATTTTCAAGTTATAAGAATTTATGTACATGTTTTTACCTTTTGACATAAAATTGAAACACTTGTTGCGAAGTGCTCTGTAGAGTGACCACTTTCAAATTTTTTAAATTTTTTTACTCACTTAGATAACCCATGAATAGGTCTACAGCTTCTATATGTAAACTTAATATTTCTCAAACACTCTTCTTAGTAGAGCACTTCGCGTCAAGTGTTTTAATTTTATGTCAAAAAGTAAAAACATGGACATTAATGCTTATAACTTGAAAATTTTTTTTATTCGGTATGGAAAGTACTCGTAACACGTGTCCAAAAAAAAAGTAAGGCTCTATGATGACTTCAACTTTGACTGGCTATAGCTTCTAAATTTTTAACGATATCGATATGGAACAAAAATCATGATTTAGAGCGTTCTTTGCTTTATGAACATGTGTATTTTCAATTTAAAATTCGATGAAGAACACAATAAATAAAGCTACTGAAAAGGACATTACGTTTTAACAATTGGTTTCCAAGGCTACAAAAAGCACGTGCGATTTTCAAGAAGCTGTAGCGCGCTTACTATTTGTACCACAGAAAATTTGTAAGGATGAAAATTGTAGGAAATGTAATCCTATTTAAAATGAAAGAATCGTTTTTGAGATATTTCGAAACAGGCTCATCAAAAAGTTATATGCAAATATTTTGTGAAATATTCTTTTAAAAACTGATATTTTCTCTTTATTAATAAATTGCAAAGCATATATTGATTTTATCGCAAAATTGAAGAGGGGAAATTTTTTAGAGTAACTAATTAAGAACAAAACAAAAAAAAAATTCGTCTGATTTCAGACATTGGTTAAGGAGATATTAGCGTTTTCCGTAAGGCTTGCAAAATTATATTCAAAAGGGGGTGGCGGAGGAAGCACAAGGGGGATAACCGGGGACTTTTGTAAAAATACATGTCTAAAGGTGTTCTACCATCTGTGAAAAATCCAGCTCCTTGGGAATTATTTGCGACCTAAAACCTTTATTTCCCGGGCTATAAGTATAGTGATAAATATCTTCTTTTTAACCAACTTCATATTTTATTAAATTGGCGCAGACCTCAAAATTTCATTATTTTCCTCTTTTTAGTGGCTTTTTGAAGGAGGTTTTTTTTTTTGTTGAAAAGTTTTTTATTTTTTACTTTTTAGCGTCAAAAAATGACATTTACCTTAAAGGAATCACACACCGTTACTCACTTTAACCGACTTTCTTACGCTGTTTGATGTGTCAAAAAGTGACATTTACTTTAAGAAATCACATGCCGTTACTCAAATTTATTAAAATCAGCCGAACTACAGAACCGATTTTGGTGAAATTTCTATGGGACAAATCTGAAAGTATATCCTTTCAAATAAAAAAAAATCAAATCGGTTTATAAATGACGGCATTCTGAGGTAACAAACATAAAAAAAATACAACCGAATTGAGAACCACCTCCTTTTTTTGAAGTCGGTTAAAAGGAGGTTGTTTTTTTTTGTTAATCAGTTTTTTATTTTTTACTGTTTAGTGTCAAAAAGTGATATTTACCTTAAAGAAATCACACGCCGTTTCTCACTTTTATTAAAATCAGCCGAACTACTGAACCGATTTTGATAAAATTTCTATGGGACCAATCTGAAATTATATCCTTTTAAATAAAAAAAAATATTTTCAAATCGGTTTATAAATGACGGAGCTCTGAGGTAACAAACATAAAAAAATACACCGAATTGAGAGCCACCTCCTTTTTTTGAAGTCGGTTAAAAAGATGTTTCGACTTGTTTTCAAATTAGCCAGAGTTAAGGTAAGTATATGTTTTAAAGGATAACTGAACTGCGTGATGTGTAATGTGTATAGTGGGATTCACAGACCCATTCTACTTGTGGTCCGTAGAGAGAAATCACTGAGGGAAATGTACAGTTTCTAACGAAAATGTTTTTTAAATAATTTAAAAATTTGAACACTTTTCCTAGCCCTGGTATTTTCGATAGTTGCTATTCGTCGTTAAGTAGGTACATTTGACATTCAAGTGGCAGATAAGAAAAGGTGTTAATACTGTGGAAACTGAGTGAACGAGAATACTTCATCAGAACACTGCCTCCGGGATCAGAAACATGACATTTGTAACCGTGTTGAGAATTCCCCATGCATGTTACAAGGTAACACCGACAACCGTAACACGTAGGCTAAGGTAACTTCAAGTACAGCTGTAGAGATACCTTCAAATGTAATACCGGTATACTTTTGGATTAGAATGGTACGTTCAGCAGGTAACACACTTTAAAATGCTTTGAACATCTTTTGGTTTATTTTAAGCAGTTCATATTTTTCAACTCTATGAACCGTTTTCCAATTATTCATTAAGAGATGCTCTATATCATATAATGAAAACCGCATCAAAATTCGTTCAGTGGTTCTCGAAATTAGCCCGAACCATAACAATTGACAGACTAGACACCGAACGGGGACTTTATTTTGTACCACATAGAGATTCATAGATCCTATTCCTGCAATTTTCATCTTTACAAATATTATTTGGATATAGAAACTTTATTTCGGAATTTTGTGAAATGCTTTTCTGATTGCTTTAGCACTCTGTAAACTTGCAAAAAACTGTGTTTTGAACGGAAAACCAAATTGTGTTTTCGAATGGTATAGTCTCAGCTTTACGAAAGCCGCGTAATAAATCGATTCGCTTTTGCCTAAAACAACCGGTTCCTTTAAATTAAATAAATAAAATAAATAGAATACATAATAGAAAATACATAGCTACAATAAATTAAAATCCTTTGCACTACATCGGATTGACAAACTGATTTGAAGAAGTGCATACTTTACGGGTTTCCACTTTTTTTTGTCTTTTTTGGGAGCCGTCTTAGGCTTATTTGGCTACCTCTTAATCTCTTATACCACCTAATCTAGTATTCTCGTTCCTTGTGTTATTTTAAAATGTTTGTGATGAACCGGGCATTCGTAGCTTTTTTCAGATGAGGTGACTTTCGAGTTTACATGAATATATAAAATTTACCCAACGACATTTGATGACTAACAATGCCATCCTTTAGAGAGTACGGTTCCATATCACACGTAGCAACATTTCAAAACGTTGTCCTTCTATATGGCTGTGTACACACCTATGACGTTATTGTGCTTACGAAAATCGCTTTAGATCACGTCAGTTATCTTATCGTCGTTTTCAGGATATACACACAGTGGGACAAAGGAAATTTAAATGTTATTTCTTACTTTATAGCAGAAATATGGAAGTTATTCTATTCTACATCTAGCAGCCATTTACTTAATTAGGTATAAGATATTACTTCAGCCAGTGGCTACAAGATTAAACACTATTTATATACTATGTTAGCAAGATGTCATCGGTGAGATTTAGTAAGAAATGTTTCTATATCAAAAACTGGCATTCTAATTTATTTTGCTCAAATCTGGTATAGAGTACTTTTCCTGGTAATCTTATAATAATGTCAGCTAATGAAACTGTAAAAAATAAAAAATAATTAATAATATATTACTGTTTCCTATTAGAAATCATTGCCACAAACACAATGACATTTATTTCATTAAAAAAAAAAGTGTTTACGGAGATATAAATTTTCAAATTTTAACACCTATTTACGTCACCAGCCTCGTCGCGTTGGCTTTAAAACCACGCCCTCCTATTTTCCCTGTACACTGATTACAGCGTCGCTATCATTCAATTATCAATGTGGGACATGTATAATTATTCGGGCTGTAGAAATGGGTCGTAATGTTCGGAACTGGTGACGTCAGCTGCTCGAAAGGAAATATTATTTGTATTATTCCTATTTTTCACCTTGATTTAAGGTATCTTTTTAATTATTGAATTTACGACAACAAGTATATCTAGTAAAGTTGTATAGAATTCGATTCTAGACAAAAAACCTCTCTACAAATTTTCTGTAAGATGTACCATTACGGAAATACAGTCCAAAACCTGTTAGCACCCCTTTTTCAAGATGGCGGCCAAATGGGGTGGCCGACGACCCCGAAAACTTAATTTTAAACATACACCCACCGCCCTAAGCAACGAAAAAAAACCTTGTCCTACCCAAAATGCAAGGTTAGCCTAAAAAATGTAACATTTAATAGGTTTAAGAGAGAATGAAGCAAAATAGTGTAACGGATCTAGCGCACCGTTTGACGTCAACCAACATTCTAGATAATATTTAATCGCGCAGCTTTGAACGCAGGAAATATTCTGACGTGGCAATAATGGAGAAACAGCCACCCTGGGTTGACAATGATTTGAAAAGATTATAAATACTAGTGAATCGGTATCGGGGGGATTCTACTCGGGAAAGTCGACGAGAGAGGACACAGACCAGTATCTCTGACGGTGGAAGACGGCCTCCTGGAGCGAATAGCTGGAAAGTGAAGCCGACACAGACGTGAGGCCTCAGCTGGTGATACCGAGAAGCTAAGTGTCGGATGTGCCACGACAACTTTACGAAGGGCCTTAGGAGACCACTTAGGCGACAGAAGAAGTCGGGAAGACGGCCTCCTGGAGCGAATACCTGGAAAGTGAAGACGGCACAAACGTGAGGCCTGAACTGGTGATACCGAGAAGCTGAGTGTCGGATGTGCTGCGACAACTTCACGAAGAGCCTCAAGAGGCCACTTCGGCGGAAGAAGAAGCCGGAGGACATAGACCAGCAAACATGTTTGCAATTGCTTGTATAAATCACGGGTCATGAGGAAGACCATTAAGTTAGCGAAGATTGTTTGTTAATTTTTCGTCTTGTATTTCGTCAACATACCTATATAATTATTTGACCAACTTCAATAGTTTATTGTGAAGCTGTTTTAAGTTCTAGCCAAAAAAAAACCAAGGGCATTATTGAAATTATACGGAGCTCATTCCAATGATTTAAAAAAAGTCGTTTCCAGGTTTATTGGAAGGGGAGACTTAAGGTTATTCAAGAGATATCCAAGTGTGCCATGATGTGTTTTCCATAAAAATACATCTCATCAGTCTTCTCTTGAAACGCTTCTAAAATGCAAACAAAATTCACTGAAGTGTACATTAAATATGCATTTAAGAAATATGTCATTTCAATCAATTTAACAGAATTTCATAGAGTTTCTACAAAGTTCATAGTGACGATATCAGTTTGCATTTATCGACATTGAGTTTTCACATTTCTTCGTTCATAACATATCTCCAACGGTAAATTCCAGAGGTTTTTAACCGTAAATGCGAAAGTATAACACGTATCAAACCAAAACTTATTCGCGACATAGCGCCACGATGGTCACAGTTGGAGTTTGTGACACAGAATAAAAAGTACTTTTTTTAAATTTTTAAAGGACGAAAACACGACTTTATTCACAAATTTAATTTAACAAGTTATAGTTTTAACATGAATAACGTCTAATGTCTCATACTGGGGTGGCATTTTAGAAACATTAGCTGTAACGGAAATGGTCGGCAGTGGTTGACATGTGAAATAAAACACAGAATGTATAATATCATCAGTGAGACGGTTTATTGGTGATTCGTTCCTATATTTTGAGTGAATGCGAGGTCAGTTTTCTACCTCTGTTGTTTTCGCACTGCGCCACATCACCGTAGATAGTCTAGATGCGTTTGGTGGTTATGATGATGTTAAATAGTTTAGTCAGCCAGGCTATGGCTATCGGACCAAGACCTTTCCATAAGTCTACTGGGATCACATCCGAGCCTGTAGCTTTTTGGTTTTTCATTTTAACCACCGCATGCTTAACTTCCGTCTATCTACTTTGGGTTAGTGTTTAATGTTGTAAAAATTCAACTTAATTCTTTAGATTTGTGATTTCATATTTTTTTTTTGAAATTTTAATAATTTAATTTACCTAAGTTAAAATTATTTATTATTAATTAATTATATAATAATAATGTATGCACGGGTATTTTGCAGAAAGTTGGTGGTTAATTTATACTTCATTAATTATTAAATACTTATTAGTCCAGTCACGAGAGGAAGTCCACCTTGCGTTTTGTGCAGCAATTGATTTTATTTTTTTGTGTCCTCAAGCATGTTTAGGAGATGTCAAATCCAAATTTGCGACCTCTAAAACATGGCGGGGGAGTTTTGGTGGGCTAAAAATCACGATTTTTTTGCACTTTTTTCAGTTTTTTGCTTATAACATGGAAACGGCCGGTCCTATCGAAAAAATGGTCCTACTCAAAATTAAAGGACACGAAATGTACTTCAAAATGCACTAGTCAAATAAGTTTCTGTTACCATTTTTACCGGCTCTGCAGAACTTGGAAAATCGCCAAAATTTACCAAAATGAAAAAAAGCATTTTTTCAAGCCTTTAACTATTGAAAAACTCGAATGGCCTATAACTTTCCTTAATAAACGGGCTATCTAACAAAACATTTTTTTTTAAATCGGACTGGTAGTTCCTGAGATTAGCGCGTTCAAACAAAAAAAAAACAAACTCTTTTTTTGTTTGAACGCGCTAATCTCAGGAACTACAAGTCCGATTTAAAAAAAAAATGTTTTGTTAGATAGCCCGTTTATTAAGGAAGGTTATAGGCTATTCCCAAAGGGGTAAAACGGTGGTGTAAAATTTTTTGTTATTACAAAAAATCTTACACCCACGTTTTACCCCCTTTGGGGTTAAATTTAAAAAAAAACTTGTATATTCTATAACCTTCCTCAATAAACGGGCTATCTAACAAAAAAAAATTTTTTAATCGGACTTTTAGTTCCTGAGATTAGCGCGTTCAAACAAAAAAAGAGTTTATTTTTTTTGTTTGAACGCGCTAATCTCAGGAATTACCAGTCCGATTTGAAAAAAATTTTTTTTGTTAGATGGCCCGTTTATTAAGGAAGGTTATAGGCTATTCGAATTTTTTTTTAAATTTAATCCCAAAGGGGGTAAAACGTGGATGTAGGATTTTTTGTCATTACTATAAATCCTACACTCCCGTTTGCACCCTTTGGGATTGAATTTTTAAAAAACTCGTATAGGATCTCATTGATTACTACTTTGCTTCTTTTACAGATGGTAGTTTATTTTTTATTTTGTTTTTCTAAGTTCTGTAGAGTCAGTAAAAATAGGAATAAATACATATTTGACTAGTGCGTTTTGAAATAAATTTTATGCCCTTTAATTTTAGGACCATTTTTTCGATAGGACCGGCCGTTTTTATGTTATAAGCAAAAAACCGAAAAAAAGTGCAAAAAAATCGTGGTTTTGAGCCCACCAAAACTCCCCCGCCCTGTTTTAGAGGTCGCAAACTTGGATTTGACATCTCTTAAATATGCTTGAGGACACAAAAAATAAAATCATTTGCTGCACAAAACGCAAGCTGGACCCCCCGTTTTAATCTCTCGTGACTGGACTATATTACAATATTGATTTAATACCTACTAGTAGAATCAATTTTGCATACTTACGCTATTTTAAATTTTTTTGTCAATTTAAAAGCTTTTTAAGACCACAGAACTTGATACCTACCTTTAGCAGTAAGTCCTATTCAAAACTGTCGTCTCAACGTAATATGTTGGACTCGCTCCAATAGAAAGGATGCATTAGAATCCTTTTAAGCAACTTACGTTGCTTCAATATCAAATGTTGAGTGAAAAATATTTTCAAACACCAGCATTTTTTACTCTAAATTTAAGTGTACGATTTGTTTACTTTAGTGTTAAACTTTTAAATACTTAAAATATAACATGTACGATAGCAATAATATCCATTACTACATATTATATATTTACCTTAGATATTATGATAATAATTTCCAAAAAGAAAAATCTTGAAAAAAGTAGGTAGTGCAATAGCCTTTACCTGAAACAAAAGAAAAAATATATAAATAACCAGAACATGAAATTAAAACTCATCATACTTTTTATTAAATTTATATTTTACACCCGATCAGACATTTTTTTTTTCTTAACCAAGTGACTTTAGAGTTTAGGGGAATCCCTCATGTATCAAACGCAAACATTTCTGAAGCAATGACACAGACTGGGATTACATAGCCTTAGATTTCCAAGCAAACTTAGGGCCCAGATCTTGGATAAAGCAAATAAGGAAAACTGTTAGTCAAAAGATTAAATCACTGTGTTCGGTGTAGAACGAGTTTATAATCTCGTATTATGTCATATGTAGCAAAATTTAATAACTGAGATATCTGAAAGTATTGACAATCCATTTGTTTAGAAATCGAAAGAGAATTTCAATTAATACGTTATTTTTTGAAGACCATTAATTGCCAAGATTATCTGAGTCTAGTGCAAATTTATATTTTCAGTTTATTATTATTTTTTATGATAATTTTACCCGTTCTCAGATCAGAACCTGGGAATTGGGGGCTTCTAATACACGAACTATGGCAGACCACATAAACAACTACCTACAATAAAATAAATAAGGATACATATAGAATTTTGCTGAAACGGTGACGATATTATAAACTACTAATTTTTCCCGTTTTATGCTTGATTTCTAGTACAACTCTGAATATACCTACCTAAAAAAATAAATTAAAAAATGTTTTTAAGTAAAACGCTTTTATTTTCAATAAAATTTTGCATAACTGTACTAAAAAGAAAAAAAAATTAATAAAGGTTCATCATTAAAAAGTATACGTCGTAAACTCTATGATTAATTATTTATTATTAATTACAGTCACGACCCATGCTTTTATTATTACGAACCTAAATTAATTTTTTTTCTTCTTTTTAGTAGATTTATGCAAGACAAGAATTTCGATCAATATTTTTTCGAAGTGAAAACTGTACAAAAAAACTATGTTAAATAGATATATACACAGTTTAAAAAAAATATCGTTTTGATAGATCAATTACGAATCAATTACTTTTCGATCAGGATCGATTTAAAATTCCTTAATGCTTTTCATGTGGCGAAATATGTGTGGTCACAATTATTTAAGATCATTGTCAAATCAAATTTTCTGACAATGTTTTCTGCAGCCCAGCATTAATGCTATAACTATTCCTGACAGACACCCTATTCCGTTTTTACAAGATTTCGAACAAAAAAATATGAGAATGGTATTAGAAACCGAGCATAAAACTGAATTAAGATTCTATAAGCAAATCCAAAACACAACCTAGCTGCAACATAAGTTGCGAACAAGGTCTGACAGTGTAGCGTTGTCGGCCATCAAACCCCAATATTTCATAGTGATATATTGCAGACACATTGTGTCTTTCTATGCTCACTTTACCTTTGCTGCTTGGCTCTCAGTCTGTCCCCTTGTCGTCGTACCTATCGTCTGAATTAACCCCACATGGTTGCCAAATCTTACATAACACGCCTTCAACCTAAACTTGGGTTTGAGAATAATCGTATAGATAACCCTGTCAGTTGATGACCTTTAACAAAAGCGAATTAAATTCTTCCTTAGTGGAACATTAAATTGTCAAAACAATCGTATTAATTGAAACAGCCAAATTCGTAAAGGTGCTGTTGTTTATACGGCGTTACTAGATTTAAGGCTTGGTTAACCCAAATCGTAATGCAGACGAACTACAATTTCCCGAGGGCCACTCAAAATTAAAAAAAACATAGCTTTGATCTGCCACGCTTAAATGGGACAGGCTGTATATTTGAAAATATTTTTAGGTTATACACCATTAAAATTTATACAACTTTTGTATTTAAACTTTTTTTCTATCTTCACCCAAAATCAATATATCGGCCGACAATGCAAGTCTTGGACACCCTGTATAAACGTTCCGTGAAAAATTATCTAAGTGATAGTGAAAACCGCATCAAAATCCGTTGCGTGGTTTAGGAATTCCATTACTCACTCTCTACGCTCGTTCGCTCTATACAGGGTGAGTTCGACCACCCGTATCAGTCGTTTTTTTCGAAAACGGTTAGTCGTAGAGAGTTGTGTCAAAAATTTGTATTATAAAAGCCCTAATAAAGAATCGAATGGTGATAATTTTTTTTCCCGGGAAGGTCGGCTTCCCTATTAGTTTGCTACAGAATGTCCAGAACTCCGGAATTATAAATGTAACGATAGGTCGAAAGTGTTATTATTGAAAATATCTTTAAAAAATAAGCAAGTTTTGTAGGAATTTTTTTTTTATTACTGCCACCCCTGTAAATTTCTATAATTATAAATATAAATTATTATATGTTCAAAACTCCGGAATTTTAGAAAGCACGATAGGTTGAAAGTGGTGCTGTTGAAAAGCTCTTTAAAAAATAGGCAAGTTTTGTAGGAAAAATTATTTAATTACTGCCACCCTGTTAAATAACAATCGTTTGAAATTATTAAATCATAATTTCATAATAACGATCGAAGTCGGCATTAAAAATCTAGCAGCCTTAGACATTGTCACAAGTGTTCAAACTGTCTTCCATTTACTCTTTAATACATACTACTGAGCTTTTCTGGTTATTCTGTGAGTGTACTTCTTCAGTGTTTAATGATCGATAGATAGGTAACTAGATTTTAAATGCGGACTTTTAAAAAGTTCGTTATTATGACATTTTAATTTAGTAATTTCAAACAAATATTACTTAACAGGGGTGGTAGTTATAAAAAAAAATCCGTACAAAACTTGCTAATTTTTTAAAGATCTTTTCAACAATACCACTTTCGACCTATCGTTACATTTATAATTCCGGAGTTCTGGACATTCTGGAGCAAACTAATAGGGAAGCCGACCTTCCCGGAAAAAAAATTATCACCATTCAATTCTTTATTAGGGATTTTATAATACACATTTTTGACACAACTCTCTACGACTAACCGTTTTCGAAAAAAACGACTGATACGGGTGGTCGAACTCACCCTGTATATATAAACCTTCCGGGAACAATTCCGTCATACATGATTTTTGCGTAACTTTAACCGTTTACGCAGCGCACGCAACGGAAGCTCTCAAAAGGAATAATTTTTCCCGTTTTTGCAACATTTTTCATTGATGCTCCGCTCCTATTGGTCGTAGTGTGATATTATATAGCCTATAGCCTTCCTCCATAAATGGGCTATCTAACAAAAAATTTTTTTTTCAAATCGGACTGGTAGTTCCTGAGATTAGCGCGTTCAACCAAACAAATATATATAGATAGATTGAAATTTGAAAAACAGGAAAAAAATTATGAAAACGGAAAATTCGCTCTTCTAGTCCTTAGAACTTTACAATTAC
The DNA here is from genome assembly GCA_039654895.1 of Mongoloraphidia duomilia. Lineage (NCBI taxonomy): Eukaryota > Metazoa > Arthropoda > Insecta > Raphidioptera > Raphidiidae > Mongoloraphidia > Mongoloraphidia duomilia. The sequence continues at coordinate 37,553,135 of CM077517.1, read as the reverse complement.
AGACTAAGTTACGATTTAGTTTATTTTTTTTTTAAGTTATTAACTTCTGTATAAATCATTAAAAACATGACTCTCTCATGATGTGGACTTTGTAGGCGCATTACTATATATACGAACACATCGATCGATACCCAGTAGTGTTTCTATTTTACAAAGTGCAGAATTTACCAATTTTATAATAGGTGCGTTTGGTATCAAGGTGTAGTGTAAAAAGTGTAAGCACTTTTGACACTATTACGTTTGTTATACAAAAGTGTAAAATAACTGATCTGTTTGTTATTTCAGTGTGGGACTAAAAGTGTAACAACTATTAGTCCTGACTTTTGAGCAGGTGCATGTAGTGTAGCGTAGGTCACGTGATATATGTCTGAATTGACAATCGCTTTGACAGATTTGATACTTTTTTCGTACTCAATTTTTTACATTTTTTGTCTCTTAAAAATGAAAGAGCTTCAAAATGTAATGGTACAAGATAAATATGGCAGTGAGTTTAACATTTTTACAACCAAAAAAAAATGTAAAAACTAGAAATAATGAACTCAGCCAATCTGTCATTAATTTATTTTGTAATGCGCATGTACAATCTACTCAGAATGTACACTAGCCCGTTTGTTACAAGTGTACATTTAGTTTACACTTTTGGTGAACTTTTTACACTTTTCAGTGAAAAATTATCTACACTACACTACACCTTGATACCAAACGCACCTAATATTAGGTTAGATGTTATCCGAATTAATCATTGACTTAACTTAAGACAACCTGTTAATACATTGCTCATGCCTTGCTAAAATAGTATGTTATCTCAGATTTCATTTTCGATATTTTAACGCGCTTTTGTTGAATGCTCTTCGAAAAAACACTTACTTTTTGTTATTCTCTTCTAATAAATAAACTAATTATTATAAGTTCTTCCATTTTTGCTAAATCAAACATACAAAGTGCAGTTAAGAGGTGTGTTAAAATTAATGGTGAGGTTTTCAGTCGCCGTTAATGACACAAGCATTAATAGCGGCTGTTATTAACATATTGCAGCAAAACATGCTTATTCTTAACAGACTCTAATTAATATTCACAACAGAGTTTTAACAGTCAACACCTAACAAACGTTACAGAATAGACCCATAAATCTGGAAAACAAATTTATAAGAATAATTACACTATTGTCGTTTAAGAATTCCGTGAACATTGCCAAGAAATGCAAATAGCTTTGAGCGATTTATTGTAATTCAGTCGAAATGACTTAATTTAGAAGCTCTACAAGTTTCTTTGCACATTTATTTAAGTGACTGTATAACGGAGAATGCTAAAATTTCCACCTGTCTCTTTCTTTGTAAGAGAATACGAAATAGAAGTGAAACAGCTATTTGCCGTGACGTTAGATAAATAGCTATTCGATACAGGTAAAGGTTCTTTTAGTTTTGTTTTATTGACAGTTTGGTACTTTTCAAATCAATCCCGCTGTTATATTCAATTTCAAATATCTACCATCAAATGCATGTTGATAAACGTTGCTGTCAAGTCTATATTCTCAATCGCTTTTGTAATTAATTATTTTCAGAATTGTTACCTCACTCAAAATTTGAAGGTAAAGTTTAAGACGTTTTTGCAATAACCCCTTCTTATAACACAGATGCATCTACAACATGGTTTCGTTCTAACACGATTCCAAAACTGCATCACGGAACATGATATTTTTATTATAACACGGTTTTTTTCTAATACAAATATCATAAATCTCACGTTGACACGGTATTTTTAAGCTTTCGTACAGGAAAAGTCTATAATTTTATATTGGATGTAATTTCTTAACATTTCTATTTCTTTCATGTGAATCCCAGCGGTTGATTTACAAACCGTTTTGCAAAAAATAATGATTAATAATACATCTCGTAAATTTAAGTATAAGACGCTCGTTGTATTGGCACTGTCGCCTACGGCTCGAGTGCCAAACTCACGCCTCTTATACTTAATTTTATGAGATGCACCTATACATTATATTTTGTAACACATATTTAATATTAAAATGTACTACATTGAACTGTAGAGCTTTATTGAATTAATGTCAAACACCGTAAAATCACTGAGCGCACTATTACATATTAACCAAAAATATTTATTTACCTCGTTATCATAGCAACGCACGCTAGCCATACTTTCCGTATGGCATAAGATATTGGATTATTGTACGCTGACGTCACAGTCCATATTTTATGCACGCATAGCTAAATACTCCCGTATGGCATAAAATATTGCATTATTGTACGCGCCCGATATATATTATTTTAAGCAGCCGACTAGAGGCACGAAATGTTGTACATTTCAAATATGCGTTATTAATAAAAATTAAGATCCTGGCAGTCATAAAAAATAAGAAATGTATTTTTGTTAGATGTTGGACGAACCTATTGCTTTTTTTCGCTGGTTTGTAGTTCCGTATAACACTGTTTTGGATTACATGAACTTTTATATAAATATAACTGACATTAATTTATACAAGGATTCGTTGAATTTGATCGATTATCTGTGCTCACTACCCATTCATATCCATATCAATAGAAATAAATAAAATTAACTTTGTCAGCAACTGTAAGTTTTTAACAAACTTTCATTTTAGGTGTATTACAGTTAATAAGAACACTTATAGACCGAGAGTTAGTGACAATTTTTTGGTGTTATTTATTCAAGGCCTTATTTTTGTGAAGATGTTGAGGGAGGCATATTAAAGTGCCCTGAGTAAGGGATTTTCCTAGACAGCGGTATGGGAGGGATGCAGACCGCCCCCAACAACAAAAAAAATGGTCACAATTATTATTGCTTTAAGGCTGAAATTGTTTGTATAGCTTGTCGGTGACCCAATAATGCCATTATAATATTTGCAGATTGATTTATCAGTATTAAAGGGGGGGGGGGCAGATCACCCTAAACGTGTCATGTATACCCGACGTAATTTATATTATTAGTTCAAGGTTCAAATTTTAATATGTTGTTACGGCGACTGTTTTAAGCATTTATTTCAATTTGCAGAACAAAATGCCTGTATTAACCCCCTCTCTTAGAGGAAAACTTGCTCGCCTAGGTATTTATATCGTTCTGCAAGGGAGTTAATACCGACATTTTGTTCTGCAAATTGAAATATATACTTAAAACAGCCGCCGTACAACATATTTGAACCTAGAACTAATAATATATATTTCGTCGTGTACACGTTTAGGGTGATCTGCCACCCCTTTAATATTGACCAATCAATCTGCAAATATTATAATAGCATTATTGGGTCACTGACAAGCTATACAAATAATTTCAGCCTTGAAGCAAAAATAATTGTGACTATTTTTTTTTGTTACATGTTGGGGGCGGTCTGCATCCTTCCCATAGCGTTATCTAGTAAAATCCCTTACTCAGGGCACTTGCCTACGTCAACATCTTTACAAAAATAAGGTCTTGAATAAATAACACCAAAAAATTGTCACTAGCTCTCGGTCTATTATGCTGGGTTTATCGTACAATTTTATTTTTTAAGCACGATGTTAAATGACAGTTGGTATAGTAACGATCAACAATTTGCCAAAATGAAAACGCAGCAACCAATGAACACGTTGCAATCAAAATTTAACAGCGTGATTAAAAAAACAGCCTGTTAAAATTGTACGATAAACGCAGCATTAGAATGAATTAACCATTTTCAGAATTTTTTGTCTATCTGTATGTTTGCCAGTTCGTTTGTTCCAGATTAACACAAAGACTGCTAAACCGATGTTGATCGAACTTTCATTATAGTGTTTTTATACGTCACGACATAGGACAATAATATATCATCGCGCTTCTACTAAAGGAATAATAAAACGACATTATCGCGAGCGAAACCGTAGGTAAAAGCTAGTGAACAATAGTGTCCCTACAATAATGACTATTTTCAAGCCCCCTTAAAATAGAATAATGAACCCATGTTCCATGCAATAATAAGTTTATACAACTATAGTACATTAAAATATAAGACGCGAAACTCTGTTGTCGAGCGTCTATAATTTACAATATCTATCCACAGCATTCAACTTAACAGCTTTATTGAATTAATGCCAAACACCGTAAATTCACTGACAGCACTGCATATACTAAAAATATTGGCCTTGATACAATATTTATTTACATAGTTACCATAGCAACGCATGCTACTATACTGCCGTATGGAACAAAATATTGCAGTACTGTGCGCTGACGTCACAGTCTATGTTTTACGCACGCCTAGCTATACTCCCGTATGGCATAAAATATTGCATTATTGTACGCATGTGATATATATTATTTTAAGCAGCCGATTAGAGGTACGAAATATTGTACATTTCAAATATGTGTTGCAAAAAAATGTTAACTCAACAAAAAAGGAGAAGAAAATAAACAAGTGATGACCGATCACGTATATTGGAAACATATTTTTATCGTAATCCATTGTGATAAATTTTCTAAAGTATTTATCTATATCAATCTATGTGGCAATTGAATGAATGAATAAAGCTCTCGCTGTAATGAATTCAAATTAGTCAAAGTGAGAACAATAAAAACCATTTCAATCCTTCCACGGAAAGCGTTGAAATTCAAATCGCATTTAACATGAAAAGCAGACGACTTTACTATTTTTTTATATTGATTAAATTCTTCTCCACGCTTGACTCAAAAATACTTTTGTTAATATGAAACCCTCTAGAATCATTTTGTTGTTGTAAATGCTTTAGGTTCATTTCCAGAGATATCAAAATGTTTTTCTTTTTTTGTGAGATTTGAAAGTTGACAACAAGATACATACTTTTGTTGTATTTTATCACCTATCTTACTGAAAGAAAAATATATATACAGGGTGGCACATCTTAAACAATGCAGTGAAATATCTCGTAAACGGTAAAAATGTTTTATACAAAAGTTATAGAGTGTCAAGGGGGACAGAAGTTTGTGACATCAGATTTAACATAGGTGGTACTGTGAAGGTCAGCTTCGATTTTTTAATTGTAACAGTGCATTTTTATTCCAGAATACGATACAGTATTTAATAGTGAACAGTAAATTATTAAGGTACATTTGAGCTAAAGTTAATAAATATTGAGATATTTTCAAATTAAATAGCAAATTTAGTTTGTCGATTCGGTTCTTTCATGAATTGAATTCAAGCAAAGAAGGCCGGTACATAATATCATGGCTATCTGCTATGCCATAATTTATCTAATTGTAGTTCATTTTGGCCGTTATTTAATTTCTAAATATGTCAATATTTAATAGCTTTAGTTGATATGGAATAAAAATGCATTCTGGAATAAGAAGGCACGGTTACAATTAAAAAATCGAAGCTGACCTTCGCCTGACCTTCACAGCACCACCCATGTTAAATCTAATATCACAGTCTTCTCTCCCCCTTGACATTCTATAACTTTTGTATAAAACATTTTTTTATGTTTTGTACCGGTTACGAGATATTTCACTGCATTATTTAAGATGTGCCCCCCTGTATTTTTCAAGTAGATACAGTCTTTTTAAGGACATCAACTTTCAGGTTGTCAGGGACCAGTGTCAAGTTCTTTTATCTTTAATAATAAATTGAAAATGTTACTGACGCATCCACCAGTTTTCAGATTAGAATCAATAGAACTGAGGGTAATAGACAAATCGTGGAAATGTCGTATAAATAATGGAATATCCAACAATATCGTAATTCTAAGGTTCAAATATTTTTTATCTGATTATTAAAAAATATTTACATTCGATGATGATAATTAATTTAATAGCTGATATTTTTTGTGTTTTCGATAATTTGACGTTTGATGTTTGAAAAACATAACAAAAAAAGTGGGTGTGTGCTTATGACCACACGACAGAAGTGATATATATATTTTAAAATTAGAAAATCAGACGTTTTCACTTCTGTCGTGTGGTCATAAGCACACACCCACTTTTTTGTGTCAGCTAAGTACTAAAATACTAAAATTATATTTTCAATTCATTCCACCTTGGTTTCAAAAAAAAAAAATTATTGTCAAAGAAAGAATATATCAAAAATAAATAAATATTGTCAAAGAAAGAATATAACAAAAATAAAAAAATATGTAAATAAATATCATGTAGAGTTTAGAAAAAAAAAATACGCCAAAAATTCTACGGTGCCATCAGGTTTCGAACCGAGGTTCCTATGCATACAACGCAAAGCCGTTGCCAACTACGCTACCGGTGCAACTGTACTGCGTACCGTTTTTATGATATAAGTATGTCAGCCGCGTCACATTTGGACTGCGAACGCGAACGCGCGATCGCAAACGGTTCACTTTATTTCACTACCCGGGCAAAGTGTTTATTTCACTACCCAGGTAAAGAGTGCCTAACGCGCCTAAGGGAGTTTTCACTTCAAAAATGTGTATAGTATTTAGACTTGAATATTTTTATATTGTAATTTTTTACCGCAAGTTTAACGCTTGAAAATAAGGTTTGGTAACAATTTATCCCGTATACCTTATTCCCTGCCATAGTGTCCTCCGACAAAATATCCGCTACTTAAAATGTCCTTAATATCCCTACTACTTTTTTCATCAACCTTCGACAAAAACTCTGACCCTGCACCCTTCGAACAAAAAATCTGACTGCACAAAATATTGATTATAAATTAATTAACTTATCAAAGAAATTAATATACTTATTATCTACTTTTTTTTCATAAAAAATAAATAAATATTTATTGACATAGAACTCAAAATTCCATAATTTGTGGAATTTTGAGTTCTTTGTCAATAAAGATTTTACTTTTTATACACATTTTATCACAATAAATTAAAAAAATTTTCGACCGGAGATATTTTTATATTATTTTCACAGGGAATATTTTTCGCAAGGGATATTTATTCATGGGATCAGATGACGAGTTATTTTGTCCAAGAATAAAATTTCGTACGTTTCCGAAAATAACCGAAGTCGTCGGAATATTGTTATTCATATGACGTTACAATGATTCGTCAATTACAAGATCCCAATTTTCAGGTTATAGTTTGCGAATTGGTGAAATATATAAAAAAGAATTTCCAAATGATTATCTTAAAAAAAATGAAATTTTAACTGATATTAGTCACAGATAATTCTATAGCAGTTGGTGGTCTTAAAATATGGAAGATACTTAATTAATTGCATATAATATTATGTTTACATATAATTTTATTTTACTATTATTATACATTTCAGTTACTTCCTACCACATAATATGAACGGGCATAGCTACCAAACACGTCACAAAATAGATTTGTATCCAGGAGCTAACATGCCCTACAGTGTCATTAACAATTTAATAAATATTTATAATAACGAACCAACGGATATAAAAAGCCTTGAGCTTAAAAGATATAAAACAGTGCTTTATCAACATCTAGTCAATAATTGCTTTTACAACGTCAGTAACTTCACTTCTCAGCCCAAGCATAAATAATACTATTTTAATCTGTAAGTTTTATATGTATTTTATGTATGACATATTCAATGGCTTCGGCCTTCTCTGAATAAATTCTATCTCTATCTATCTCTACAAAAATATCAAAAAAATGTTTCGAACAGGTATCCGATTGTGTTTTCTTTCGCTGTGAAATCAGAGATGAAAGTAGACGATGTCTTTATTTCAATTGTATGATCAACTTCAAATGTTTATTTTATTTTATACGCCTATTGTCGTTCAGGTTGATAAGGATGACAGCCATGTCCATATGCGCTTTAGTTCAAAGTTCAATTTTCATGACAAGTTTCACTAAAGTATAAGATCAAATAACATTCCTCCGAGGATAAAGCAAAAACATTTAAGTATAAAATAAAATGAAGTAAGAACAACATACAGTTTTGATGAAAAGTTTTGTTACTACTTTGTTCTCGGAATTATATGAAAATAATACCAGTTACAGCTTTTTAGGGTTTCGTATCAAAATGGTAAAAAACGAAACTTTATGGTGATCCTCCATCTGTCCGTCTAGTCCAGCGATTCTAAAAGATATTCCAGATTTTTCAAAAAAATTACGCAAAAATGTATTCAGAATGTCATTTTCTATAAGTATTAATTAAAAATCCGGGTAATTTTCCAGATTTTTTGAAAAAAAAAATATAAATTGAATGGAACGATAAGACGTACTGAGTAACGGATGGCCTCGTTGAAATCAGCGTTGCGATTTCTATAAGCACGTCGAATCTCAAAAAGGATCGAAAGAATTTTCTAAATTGCCTCAGGTATTTAAAAAAAAATGGAAAATCTCTTGGATCCTTTTCAAATTCGGTATGCTTATAGAGCCCACCCGTAACTCTGTACCTTTTATCGTTTTTAAGTTCCCATTGGAAGTTATTGTAATGGGTCCGAAAATCGAAATCAAAATGGAGAAAAAAGGTTTATGTTTCAAGGTCACCACACTATTTTTACACTATTTTTAGAAACATGTCTGTGTGTGTGTGTGTACGTCCGTACGTATGTGTCCATTTCTTTCTAAGACGAAATCTCGAGAATGAAAACTGATATCGACTACGTTAAGGTGCCAATCGACGCGTATTAATGTAAATATGATCTGAAATAAATTTTTTCAAAATCGGTTCAGCCATTCTTTCTTCTTAACCAAATTACCTCCAAAAAAGTAGATTTTACACAATATCTCGCGAATAAAAAATTATATCGACTTCGTAAGGGTGTCAATCGAGGCGTGTTAAAGTCGTTTTGACGCGACATAAATTTTATAAAAATCGGTTCATCCGTTTTTTGTTTTTTAATTATGGTTAAAAATAAATAATAATTATGTTTTAATGATTAAAATGATTACTTTTCTGTGTAATATCTAATTTAATTATTATTATTAAATATTTATCAAACTGGGAAGTTCGTCGTGTGGACCTCAAGGGTCGCACTTTAGTTCTAATAAACGACCCACCTCACAGCTTGTTTAAAATGTAACCATTTCAAAAAAACCAATCCTTTTGATAATCTGGAACATTACTCAGCTCTTTTTTAAATTCGGTATACTTATAATCTAAACGCTCAAATTGCCTGCATCGCACTTCTTATCGTTTCGCAGATAGAGCCATTTCAATTTTTTCTTTAATCTAGAAAATCGTCGATAACTATCGCGGAATCTGTTTATATTCATTAAGTAGTTATTTTTTTCATTATCCGGTTGAATGCATTGAAGAAATCATTCGAAATATTATTAAAAAATTATTTACTGACCGATGTCTAGTCGTGTCCCAAAATTATTAAAAATGAATAACATTTCGTTTATTTTTAGATATTATTAATTTTATCACTGTTGCACTTTATGAATATGGATGTTTTATTTAATTAAATCTGCCATTAATTTATTTTATTGACTACGAACCGTCAATTGAACTATCAGCTTTTTTTTATAAATAAAAAAAAAATTAAGCAAAATGATATAAAACTGTGAAAGAATTATTAAGATATCTTAAAAAATTATTGTGACCGTTTTTTTTTTTTGAGTGGCGTAACGTCATTTTTCCCGTCTGCTGCCAGCCATGTGGGATCCACCATGCGCGTGTCACATGCCAAGAACACTGTCGAACTGAAGTAAAGCTTCCTTTCAACTTTCAATGTTAACATTTTTTTCACAAATAATTTTATTTTGGACAACTACTAGGATTTAAGAAAATATTGCATTTTGAAGGTATAGAAGCGTCTCCAATATTATAGGTTGATCAGAGAATAGTGCCTTTGTCCTACCTGTTATAAATAATTAAATAATTATGCAAATAAATAAGTCTTTACATCATTTTAAAAGTGAAAAATGACGAACAGTCAGTCTGATTTTGGAAGCCTATGAAAAGAGTTATTTTTGTACTCACGAAATAAATATAATTTACTTTAAATACCTTTTCAACTATTTGATGAACCTTTACAAGTTACAGCACTGCCTACTTTTAAAGTGCGAGGTTAATTATCAAGAACAAATTCTACGAACCCTTATTCAAAAGTTACCGTGCATGCAACTGTTAGATATGTATCGAGGTAATCAGCTCGCAAATAATAATTCGTCACATAATTTGGTTGTATTGTTATTTAAATTTCTCTCGTGTCTGTTAAATTATTTACACATTCCTTTTAGACGCAAATATAATGTCTACGTGTGTATTTTATATGAATAACTAGCTGGTATATACCAAAACACACTTTGAAATAGTCGTGTATACCGAGGGTAATAATTAAGGCGATTAAAACACGTCAATAACACATCTTATAGGTGATTAAAAAATATATAGCGATGACAAGTACCTACTCGGATAGAATTAGATACGTAACTAAATTTAAGTAAAATTAGATACTCTTTTTAGTAAGCTTAGAAGTAGTATACAGATCTCAGAAGCCTTTAGCTTAGAGAAATAAAAGCAGAGATGCATAAATATCTAATAAACAATAATTTGTTTCTATAGTGTTGACAAAAATTGTTAAATTGTGTTTTAAAGACCACCAACAGCTAAGGTTATTTGGGCCTAGCACCAATCCATATTTTCAATTCATTGTATTTTTTTTAATAATAAATTGAAAATCCAATTGACACTTTTACCAGCTCTCGGATTAGAACACGGAAACTGGGAACTTGTAATGAGGAACCATAGCAACGCCATGTAAACAACAGCATTATACAGGCTCGGCCATTCTCAAGCCCTATAGTGTTGACGACTTCACTGTTCGGAGTCGGCACGGAAGTGCTTATATAACTTAGTACTTATTCGTTATTTGGCAACTATACTCTATTCTCGATAATTATAACCACAAAAAACTCGGGTCGCAGTGCCAAACCCTGCCGACAATACAGTGTATTTGCTAATACAGGCCTTGTGGCTTTAATACGTGAACTTAAGTTTGTTTTTGGACAAAATAAAAAATTTAACCCCTTAATACATCCCTTAAAATAGTATTTTTTTCTTAATTTCAATATTATTATCAATGCAACCTCTGTACCACATTAAATACACCCTTCCATAAGTAAATCCGTATCAACAAACTAGTGTTTTCATAAAATTTGAAAGTCCGGTCCTGTCGGGCCGATTTTATTAAAATTTTAGCAGCACGTTTTAATCTTTACTAAAGAGTTAAATTTCAATTTTGAAACGATTCTGACAAATTTTTCGGTATTTTTGGGCCCAAAAACTTTTTGGAACCCCTAAATACAACCCTGAAAATGGTCCGATCGGGCCCATTTTAAATAGGCTTCTTGCGGTGATGGGTCCCAATATGTGTACCAAATTTCGTTTCAATCGATTAAGTCTGTCGAGAGTTATCGTGTACACACATATATATAAATATAAATATATATATAAATAAATAAATAAATATATATATATATATATATAAATATATACATACATATATATATAAACATTTTCAAAAATGGTGCCAAATTGTTCAGGAGGCTATGAAATGTCGAGAAATTTTGGTCCGACCCCTAGGTCCCGCCATCCGACCGACGCCAATAGTGTATGTGCCATATTATGGCAAATACACTAATAAAATAGACAGTTGCCTTTTAACCCATCAATTTTGTCCCCTTTTTATTAACACGCTTATATTAGCTTCACCTGTATGTTTGCGTGCTTGCTTGTTTGTCAGTTTGTAACCGACTTCTTTGAACTTGATTTTGACCAACTTTGAATGGTCAGATTTAGTTTAAACTTTGTCGACTTATCAAGGATTGAAGACAATACAATAATTCAATAAGTTTGTCCCATTATCCTGACCAGGATCTCCAGGACCAAGAAAAAAAAAGCAAAAAACTTCAGATTGAACTGAAACTTTGCACACTTATCAAGGACCGATTACAATACAATAATTCCATAAGTTTGTCCCATTATCCTGACCAGGATCTCCAGGACTAAAAAGCAAAAATAAATTATAATTTAAAAAATCTAAAAAACACGCTTTAATGAACTAAAAAGTAAAAAATAATTAATTTTATTGTAAAAAAGCGTGGGGTGCTTTGTATCATATTTTCATACTACCCCACGCATTTAAAAGTTGAGAAATGGATCATCAGTTGAGATGGATCAGGGCTCTAATGCCTAAACTACCGCGTAAATGTCACTACTCATTCTAGCGGATTAGTACAGAACAGTTGCAATACGTATTAGCGCGACTTTATGTTTTCTCATTTAAAATGTGAGCTAAATAATTGCAATACAACGTGAAATTTCCTGTGGTGTGTAGAAGAGTGCACGAAGGTAGATTGTAAGTAATTTTGTTTATATTTTCTTGATATTACATAGATAGATATAGATAATAATAGCCATATATTTGGTTATGTCGACCAATGAACATAACAACTCATTCAAAATATTTAAAATTACTGTGTGGAATAGGCCTCATCCAACGAATAAAACACATAACACATTAATTAATACCCTCTGTTAAATATTATGTCTAGCCTCAAATAATCTTGAAAACACTGTCACTAAAACGGGACAGTTGGGTTAATTGCCACGGGGTTTGGTGAACAATTATCTTTTGTTTATTAATAAAACTTCAGAATGCCAACAAGGTGTACTTAGACGGAAGAACTTGCAAATTAGAAGAGAACAACAATTGAAGGATACCATTGAAGCCATCGATAACAATTACATGGACGTAAATGAAGCGTATTGAACCTAATATGGTGAAGACGGCCTAGAAAAATCATTGAAGTGTACCTCTGTCGACATTAGGAAAGGAAAATTTAATTACACTACAAAATCACATCAAAAATTGCAGATTATAGCTTCGCCTCTGCAAAAGACCCTGTGAGGCGCACGGTTTCGCTCTAACTCAGAAATTCAAACTGTAGCGTCGATTTATGATGGGTGACTTTGTTCTTGACAGATTATTCGGACTTGTCAATTCTAAAATCTGAAGCGTTAGCCCATTGAGAATTTTCTCGCTTAAGATGGATAATATTCAAAATTCGGGTTTAATTGAAATTCAAAACGTCCACAATAAAATAATGGCACATTGTCAAACATAATAGTAACAATTTATAGCCTTTTACTTTCAAATTTTATTCAAATGACTAAATTAAGCGCAATTGTCAAGAATCTAACCTATTTCACTAATCCTGTAACAACACCATTTGAAAGCTCAACTAAAATTCAAAAGCCCCAGAATTAAATAATGGTATATAATATGTATGTGTGCCTATGCCTCTTTGTAAGCATGTATATATGAGAATTCATTCCATTATAAGAAGATTAATTTGTTACAGTGCGCATGCGGGCAGAATGAAAAAGATCAGTGTGAGAGCACAAAACATCGTTTCACAACGCAACGGTGGCAAGCCCAAACGTCACTAACAGATGTGTATGTACAACGACCTGTGTATTTTCTATCTACCACTATAGTAATATTATGTATAAAGCGTTCCTTGCAACCGGTACACTACCGGGGTCTATTTACACCTCTATTAGACAGTTTGTTGATTTTTGAAGTGCTGATTTTTATGTCACTGTAGTTTAAGTTCCACTGATATATGTGCATCTCCAGATGGACTATGCAATGTTACCATAGTGATGGAAGAACATTAGAATGTCCGATATCTTGTATAGACCTTTTCCCGAGGCATGCGCCTGTGTGCCACCGACACGAAATAATTCCTCAGAGCCATGAAAAAATTATCGTTTAGGCATGCAAAATGACACGGGAACTCTAATCGACATGCATTCAAAATACAGTAAAAAAGTTGGGACGTTCGAGATAAGACATCGAAAAGTGATGTGGGAGAAAATTGCGGAAGAATTAAATGAATTAAAGTTGCATGTATTTGCAAATAATTGCTTAAACCGATAGAGGGTTCTCAAGAGAAACTACAAAAAAATGGTAGAAAACCAAACCAAAACTGGTAAGTTATTAAAAAAAATATTTTTACATTGTAGTCTGTGATTAAAAAAGTAGAAGTGCATAAAGGTGCGCACAGATCGGCCCAACGAAGGCCTACGAACGAGATTCGGCGTTGACTACCGCACGTTCGTTGGCCTTTGGAAATACGTCCATATCCCATTATATGCATTTATAGCTTCTTGATTGTTGGACGTGAATTCGCTTTATTTATATATGTTCTCGCCGTGCACACCGGACTAACAAAATCCTTTCGTTGGGCAAGTCTCTACGCACCTTAGGATGCCTTAAGATGCCCCGGGTAATTTCACGTATTTATTAATCCGCTTCAAATAAAGGTTATACAGGTTGATTCATTTAATGGTTTAAAAACGCCTTCTGAAAAAATTTACTTACAACGAAGCACACACAATCGTACAATAGCTGAAAATACTATACGACCAATAATATAATATGCATTAGCATTTATCCAATACAATAATTAATATTCTTGGTAGAGGGCGTAAATACTTTGAATATGAAGCAGAAATGGGAGAAATATTTGGAAAAAGAAGGAACGTCCATTCTGAAATTTTATTAGCTGCCGATACCAGGGACGATGCTATAATTATTATAGAAGAGGAAACGATTAAAGAAGATGTACAACGAGAAAAAGAAATTAATGAAACGACACGAACAAATATATACCTAGTAAGACCGCGAAAATTAAAAAAAAAACAACAGCGATTGAAGGTATTCGGAGCTACCGTGACTTTATTATTACCTTCCATCAAACACTCAGGGTTATCGTTTTTTTAGTGTATTTGCCATAATATGGCACATACACTATTGGCGTCGGTCGGATGGCGGGACCTAGGGGTCGGACCAAAATTTCTCGACGTTTCATAGCCTCCTGAACACTTTGGCACCATTTTCGAAAATGTTTATATATATATGTATGTATATATATATTTATATATATATTTATATATATATATTTATATATATATTTATATATATATTTATATATATATGTGTGTACACGATAACTTTCGACAGACTTAATCGATTGAAACGAAATTTGGTACACACACTGGAACCCATTACCGCAAGAAGCCTATTTAAAATGGGCCCGATCGGACCATTTTCAGGGTTGTATTTAGGGGTTCCAAAAAGTTTTTGGGCCCAAAAATACCGAAAAATTTATCAGAATCGTTTCAAAATTGAAATTTAACTCTTTAGTAAAGATTAAAATGTGGTGCTAAAATTTTAATAAAATCGGCCCGACAGGACCAGACTTTCAAATTTTATGAAAACACTAGTTTGTTGATACGGATTTATTTATGGAAGGGTGTATTTAATTGGGTGTACTGATAAAATCCATGTCTAATATTGAAATTTAGAAAAATTTAATTATTTTAAGAGATGTATTAAGGGGTTAAATTTTTTATTTTGTCAAAAAACAAACTTAAGTTCACATAATAATGCCACAGTGCCTGTATTAGCAAATACACTAATTGTCGGCAGGGTTTGGCACTGCGACCCGAGTTTTTTTTTTTTGGAACCGGCAGAAATATCAGTTGGTAATTAATAATATTTTCGATTCAGTTATTATTATTTTCTATAAAAAACTGAATATCCAGTTGATATGTAGACTAGTTCTTGTTTTATATTTTATAAAGTATTAAAAAATAACAAGTACCTTATAAATGATTCTATAATATTTCGATATTTCGGTGTCAGTGAATAGATTATAGAACATATTCTATTTGTGATTGAATAACTATTTTTGTTTGAACAAAAAAACTATTTATATTTATATTTCAAATAATTTTCAGTATTTGCATTTTTATTTAAATATTAAAAAAATGTATTTTGTTCAACACCCGCAAGAAATATGTAATTTCGTGGCTCGATTGAGAGTGGGCGAAATAATGAATTCCCTGACTGTTGATCGTACAGAGTGGGCGAAATAGCATTTTGCCCACGCTCATTACGGGGAACGTTTACGCAATTAGTCAGGTTACCCATAATTTCGCCCACGCTCAGCAGAGCCACGAAATGACATATTTCTTGCGGTAGTTGAGCAAAATATTGTGTGTGACTATTGGTCGAAAGAGGAGATTCCACTCGTGTGTTTTACCGCACTCGAGGAATCTCCTCTTCCTCCCACAAGTCGCACAATATACTATTATTTCAAATACTGAATTCAGCAAAGAATCTTTATTTGTATTTAAATACTTTTGAGAAGTATTTTTTACAAGTCTACTTGGATGTCCTCGCAACTATATCACTTAAGATAAGGTTTCTGTGAAAACCGACATTAAGAAGTCGCGGATAAGGGCTAGTCCTCTATTTGAATATTTTCTATTCATATTAGGCAGTCCCTTAACGTTGTTTTAACTATAGAAGTATGTATAATGCTGTTTACTTTGTCTGGATAAACACAAACTACGATATTATCAAGAGAAATCAACTTTACCTGTGCTAACTGTAAAAGTGAAATATTACATGCTGTCTGTTGTTGCTTATTCCCATTTGTGTATCAACAACCGTAGTCTGATGGAGGATCTGTCGGACTGAAATGAACAAAGAATAAAGAACTGTCAGTCCCTACTTCTTGGTAACGTAAAGTAACAGTACCTTAGGACCTTCGAAATAATAATAAAAAATATGCAACAAATCAACAACCGAACATTTCCTTGTGCAAGATTATTTTACAACTTTATATTGTGTGACTTTTGAATATGGAAATAAATTTATGTGAATTGATGTTTGTAGTTCTTAGAATGGAAATAATTTTATATACAGTTTTTTTTTTCAACTTGATATAAAGTCCGTCACAGACGCACGTATGTGTTACCTATTCAAAACCGCGCAATCGACAACGCCCGTTATTATATAGCACACACCACCAACGACATATTATTGTTCTTTTGAGTTTCGCTCATATAAATAGTTATATTAATATATCTATAGGTTTCATTTCACAAGAAGTTGATTCAAATTGTACCTTTTCGAAAAGGGGACATTCTGTTTTATAAAATGGAACCATTTTTAGATTGATTCGAGTTCACAATAAGTCCTAAATTGTAATTGAAAATCGCAAACAGCATTTGTCGGAATTGGTTTGTATAATGGACCGTCCCACATTTTTTTAGGGTTGGATTCTGCGTTACAAATAGATAATAAAACAATTTTTTTGAGAATTTTTCGGAAGCTATTTCTTTTAGAAAAAAATTCCCAAAAGTGTATATTTTTCAATGTAATTTTAAACATAGAATTATCCCGCAACGGAAATACGTCACAACTCCTGAGCTTTAGCTGATTGGCTGCATGCAGTTAATCACGCTCACCGATCCTTAGACTAGGTCCCATATATATTAAAGAGAGATATCTAATGAATTGAAATCAGTTATTGTTTATATTAGGTTATGTTTACCACAAATTGACAACTGACGTGTGACTTCTCTCCATTGACGTCTATGCTTCTCTGTTCATAGAGACATACCTGTTTTTATCTATGGGCGGATGTAACGTACATCGTCATACTATGGCGCCTCAACTTTCCCGTTTGAAATGATTACATATTGAATGCTATTATTAAAATATTTCAAAAGAAAATCAATAAAAATTTATTATTAAAATATACCAGCTAGAAATTTCGTAATTTGAAAGTACCGGCATTTTGCTTGCCTTCACGAAAGGGATAATTTTTTAATACGCTCAACTTGTGTTTTCCGCTGACTTCAAAGTGCTTTCATGTGAGCTTTCAAAAAGCGTTTCATGAATAGTGTCCGCACGGGATGTGAGGGTTCAAGCCAAACATATAATTGTTCCGGAAATAGATACCGTCGATCCTATAAGAAACAGGGGATGATATTACACGAAGCAGTAACTTGTGAAGGGCGGTAAGAGTTTGTGTTCTAAGAACGTTCTCTTTTTGTTTGTTTAAAACCGCGTGCGCTGTTAGAAACTGGGTACAGTGAACTTCTATTTCAAGCAAAAGAAATTAAACATTCATAGATTTCTTTCCAATTTCCAAAGTATAATGAAAAACTTGATAAAAGAACGTTTCTAGATTTATTTACGGAAAGCGATATAGCGTAGTGGTGAGAGCATACTCGCATTCGGTCTTCGGAAGGTACTGGATTCGAATGTCGGTGGGGGCAGATGTAGCTAAGACTTTTTCCTACTGTCTCTCGCCGAGAAACGGTAATTCCTGTACAGGCCATCTTGTTGAGGTTTCCCATAGTTTCCTTCAACAATTCCAGATAAATATCAAGATGGTTCCTTATACAGAGCCATGGCTGATTACCTGTCAAACTTCTATGCTCCATTCGCACATTGCTATTAATTGAATTGAAATTTAAAAGAATGCAGAAAATAACGGGAATGGTTATTTTATAGAGAGTTTTTCGTTATAGACTATGGAGAGTCTTGACTGTCTACAATAAAGCTACGAGTAGGTATATACTATCATATTATTATTATAATGATGTAATTTTAAATCTCCAGTTTAGTATTTTATCAATAATATAGGTAGATACACTGTGTCGACTATCGGTGCAAAAAGAAGTTGAATTGCATATGAGTGACAGATTTCTGGCTTTGTGTCTAACTCTCTTACGTCCCTACCTATTTTTTACTAATATATCCTAATTTCTCTTCGCACCGATAAAGTATATTATTGGTAAAAAAAAATTTTTTAATAAAACTTCCTTCTAAAAGGGCCGCTTATACATACATAGAGGTCAAATTGAAAACCTTCTTTTTTTGAAGTCAGTTAAAAAACAAGCCTCAAGTTCCCAGCTTTTGATCTGACAACTGGCAAAAGTATCATTTCAATCAATTATTAAAAAAAAAATAAAATTTATAAGAAAAGCTTTTATTTAAAAAAATGTAGGTACCTTATAGGTACTAAAAAGTAAAAAATAATTTTCATACATCTGGAAACTAAAAGCGTTGGGGCGGTCCTATAATAGTATTGCATAGTTATTTTGCTCAATTGACCGCCCCAAAGCTTTTGGTTTCCAGATGTATGCACATTTTTTTTTACTTTTTATTACATTTTTTTAAATAAAAGCTTTTCTTATAATTTTTATTTTTTTTTTAATTTAAATTTTAACTTTTTAGTCTTTAGAATGCCGTCGCATAGCTTATCGGATTCAACTCGTAATAAGCCCCTTCATTTGATAAACATATCAAGGGGATTGTAAAGAAAAAGGTAGGTACAATTCGCTATCTTGGGGGCGTCGGGCGTCCGCCATATTGGGTTAAGAATGAAGTCACATAGCTCATCGTATTCTACTTGTAAAGCACTTTCATTTGACATCCATATAATGGGGGTCGTGGAGAAAAGGTAATGCGCCATCTTCGGCCGGGGCGTCCGCCATATTGGATTTAGAACGAGATATACTATATTGTATTGTCACGGAACTTATACACGTATTTCAAAACTCTAGCTCAATAATTAGAACTAGTCGAAATTTTGATTGCAAGATTTGGCCTCAGTGAATCTTGACTGTGTCAAAAATGTCTTCAGAAGGGAACTGCTGTGTATTTTATATAGGCAATGTCAGACATTTTACTGACTGAACTGACGAGTATTTACTGTAGGCAATTTCGTATGAAATATTTACTTAGCAAACAACTTCAACAAATCTTCTTATAAATTTTAACACGCAATGCATATTTTAATAAGGAGGAACTTTCAAGTATATGTCTATATTCAGTAATCAACTATTTATAGTAATTAAGTGGAATTATTTGCAACATACTAATTTTAATTACCGCTTGCAGTCTTTGCTACATATTATTTGTTGAAAAGTCGTGAAGCAAGTTGTCAAAGTTAATTGGACGAATTATATACGTCTTAAAGTTCTCTAAAGAGATTTAAATTTAAATCTTCGTATCCTTCGATGCTGCATTAACGCTTAACCCTTTAGTGGCCGCATAGATCACAATTCAGTGGTCCAGTGAGATATTTTTTATCAATTTCCAAAAAAGTCTAATCTAAGTTTCACCTAGGTATTTGTCTGTTTACTGAAAAACGACTGAGCCGATTGAGACGTAACATTTTGTGTATTGTTCAGCATTTTTATAGCTGTGTTACAGGGAATTATTTAGACGCTAATGACCTCTGTTGTCGAGCGTCTATAATCTACCATTCAATTCAATTCTACAGGGCATTACAATCAGTAACTCTCCTCTTTTTTCACGTCCTAGCATATTCTGAAAACGGCCGAGCTGATTGAGACAAAACCTTTCATAAATTGTTCATTTTCAGAGAGCAATGTTTAGAAACCAAAACGAAGTTAAATTTTGACGGCAATGTGTAGATTATTACCGCTGATGCAAGAAGTCATAGCGTATTTTATTCAATTTTGCTTAGATCAAATATTATGTATAGTTAATAAGCTATTCATGTTACAAGTGCGGAAAGTGACAAATTATGGCGTGGGGTAGTATAACAGCCTCTGGTTGTGCTGTGTTACAACACAATTTCTATCGGCTCGTTCTGTAACTACCCCATGCCAAATAAGTCACTTTCCGCACTTGTAGCAATACAATATTCCTTGCTTTGACAGTTTACTTTTAATGTTTTTGACGAAAATAAATAACTAATTTATTTTATTTGTATCCATGGTACGCTATTAAAATACATCGTTTAGTAATATTTCATTACTGCATACTGTGCTATAATGAAAGTATAAACCATGGAGACTAGACGTGTAAATCATTGAATAATATTTCATTACCGCACACTGTGCAATAATGTTAATATTATTGCATAGTGTGAAATGATATAAATTGTATTCAGAAATTGACAGCTTAAGTGAACGCAATGCAGCAACATAAAAGTGAACTTTCAAAGCAAGGATTGCATAATAGTATATTGTGTAACTAGTGTGCTAAATACATCTTTATACGTCAGGCGCGATATTTTCAGCACGAGTAGTAGGAGAGCGCTCACGAGCCTTGGCGAATGAGCATCGCGAGCCGAATACGAGTGCTGATGTTTTAAGCACGAGTAGTAGGCGAGCGCACACGAGCCTTGGCGAGTGTGCATCGCGAGCCGCATACGAGTGCTGAAAATATCGCGCCTGACGCATAAAGATTTAGCACACGCGTTGCACACTATACTTTATATAACACATGCATGGTTTTAGAATTTAATTGAATTAAAAAAAAAAAAACAAACAGTTACATAATGGTTCATTATGTAACTAGTTGCATAATGGTTCATTATGTAACTAGTTACATAATGGTTCATTATGCAACTGTTTTTCATTATAGCACTGAAAAGCGTTGCATAATGGATCATTATGTAACTATAGTTACATAATGAACCATTATAGCACTGAAAAGCGTTACATAATGGTCTCTAGGCAATAAACGGCTATTTAAGGTTCGCAAATCAGATACGAAAAAACACTAAAAGCGTGCATGTGTTATATAAAATATAATAAATATTACGGTTGTTAACGTAAAATAAACTTTTTACTGGTCATTGAGTAATAATGAAAAGTTCATATTACATAATATACTTTCACATAGCTGAAGGACTGTGTTAAATGACATGAAAAATGTTTCATATCCGACAACGAATGGAAACAAACAATATGATTACAGGAGAAAAGTTTAAAATTAATTTTTAATTGATTGCATCGAGCTAGTTCAATAGTTTGCAGCTTCCAATTAAATCATGCATTGAATTGTTGGATATTATTCAGACAACGTACGAGTTGTATATCAGTCACACGTTAATATGAAATGGTGAGACGAACTAAAAGTTTATTTGAACTATATAGCCGGTATAATATAAAGACAGGTTGTTTCTAAAATATGTTCTTTAACGTTACTATTAGGATTTGGGAAGTCTCGACATTTTCAAAGTCCCAGAACACGAGATATCCCAGGATCAAAGTCCCGGGTCTCCGAGACTTTTCAAAATAAAATTACAATCGAGATCATTTTTGGCGAAATGTAGCAATAAAATCACAATTTTATTAAAAATCAACAATTATTGAACATAAAATCAAATCCTAACATTTCTAACGCTAATAATTAAAGTCCAAACAATTCGTAGGTTTATTTCTCATACTCAAAGATTCATTTTTTTGGTAATAAAATCTTCTAATTATAAAACAGATTTATTAAAGTAATCATACTAATCATCAATAATCATCATCTAGTCTCTAGTCATTAGTCATATACCTAACTAATATTATAATCAACTATCAATAATAGTCTTTTTCTTAAGTTTCTTAAGTTAGGCTTTTAAAGAAATCAGTGCATTAATAGTTTTGTCCTACAATCTGTTTCTGATTTTTGTAATAATGCCTCCGGGCAAAGAAAACACTTAAATCACATTTTGTAACTAAAATTATTACAATGCGGTTTCGATAGCGTGTCTCGAGCCTCGACCCGAAAGTCCCGAGACACTAGACAATTAAATTTGGAATGTCCCGGGACTTCGAGACACGAGACATCCCGGGACCTAAACTTTAGTTACCATAGCCAGCTCTGTCTTTCTACTAACCCTTGAAAATAAACACCTGCTGCTCTATTTTGAAAGTGTAAACATAAAAATTATTTCAAATAGTCTGAGATTAGGACGGGTAAAAACTGTGTGTATACTACGTACAGACCAACCGACAACTGCATGTTCGCAATTTTCAGTTAAAATTTTAGAACTTGTTATGAACTCGAATCAATCTAAAAATGGTTCAGTTTTACAGAACTGAAAATCCGCTTTTCAAAAAACTACAATTTGAATCGATTCTTTGCGAAATTAACCTAGATATAACTACTTGTATGAGCGTAACAGCTTGGCGCGCAATAATAATAATAATATAGAGCACATACCACTTGCTAGTGTTTAAAGCCGTTCATATCGTTTTTGTGTTTCAATTTGGAATATAATTTATTAGTAAAGTTATAGTTTCCACTTTATTCAGTATTCAACAGTATTGAAAAAATTCCAACTCTAAAGCATCTAAGATTTAAAAATTGTAAGTTTAGCAGTGCTGTTTCTTTTATTTGCAATCCTTAAATCACTAATTGGACAATTGGATTGCTGTGTGTTTTAAAGACCACCAACAGCTAAGGTTATTTGGGCCTGGCACCAATTCATATTTTTAATTCATTATTTTTTTTTTAATAATAAATTGAAAATCCAATTGACACTTTTACCAGCTCTCGGGCTAGAACTCGGGAACTTGTAATAGAGGAACCATAGCAACGCCATGTAAACAACAGCATTACTACACGCTCGGATATTCTGAAGCCCAACTGAATTGTTAGATTCACCCGTCCACTCGGCGATAAAGGTACGGTTCACTTATTTGTACAACTTTCGTTCACCTCTTGGGAAAAATGGACCAGAGATGCTGTTAATGGACGACCTGTACGTAATGCGGTGAGTTGGACTATATATCGGTGAACATCTACTGCAGTTTTCCTTTAATTACTAGTTCTGTAGTTGGCTGCGGAAGGAAGTCGCATTCCATTGTTTGTTGAAGTTATGTGCATGAAACCATAAATTGCAATATGACCGTGAACTACCAGCAAACACAACTAGAAATCGATCGATCTCGATAGGTATCTATTCGCTGTTTTTTAATAATTGTTACCCGACTACGACAAACCCAAAGACAACAATATTATTCACCGTAATGTTTGTGTCTAACAATTTAGCGTTTAAACGTCAGGTTCCACAAATAAGGTACCAAAATAATTCTAAACTCTTAATTTACTAATATGTAATGTAATCAACGGAATTCAAGCGCGACTTTAAAATTTCTATCTGAAAATTAGCAAAAATTCATAAGGATTATCTGGGCGTAGTCATATTTTTATTTTGTCATTGTTTTTATTAATAAATAAAAATAAATTTTCATCTTGAAAATTTGAACTTGGGAACTGGAGGCTTTTTATAGACAAACCATGGTAACAATAAGTAGCTCAATGATCTCGGCTCTCCTCAACTTTTAAGAATTCTAATTTCTGAGAATATCTGTTGTGAAACAGACAAGGCGATCCTGAATATCTGAGAAATTTTCTTTAATTAAAGGAGATGTCTTCAATTGACTGAAAGATCCAGATAAAAATGCAATTACTGTAAAAAATTTCGCATTTGTTAGCTGACATTTCGTTAAACATGTTAACATCTTTAGATATTTCATGAAACGTTAGCTATAAATGCGAAATTTACTTCAGAAATTGCATTTTTATCTGGATCCTTCAGCCAATGAAGGCTACCAGACTTTTTTTTATCACCTGGCAGCGTTTGTGTTTTTGTATTTCTATGGCCTCTCTGTATATTCGTCGGCAATAACTCAACATCCTGTCTATGGCTCGGGTTTCTTCGAAGAGGGTCTTATGATTGTCCAGAGTCAAAGTGTGTTCGGCTATGGCAGATTTTTCTGTTTGTCATAGCCGAACAGACTTTGACTCTGGGCAATCATAAGATCCTCAATCATTTAACGGATAAATCTCAATTTTGTATTTATCTTAATATTTATTCCTTAAAATGGACAATTTAAAAATGACGTTTAAAAAATAAGTTGCTTGCTACCAGCACCATCTAACTAATAAAAGATGTATACCTCACTTCCCACTAGCGCTATCTGATGAATAAAAATATGGTATCCCTCATTGAAGACATCTCCTTCAACGAAAATTTCTCAGAATTCTTATTATTTCATATTTAAAATGAACCGCAAATAATATTAAAATATTATTTCACACAATTATAAACACAGTAAAGTTAAAAAAAATTATAAACAATAAAACAAATCAATTGTAAGGTTTCTTTATAACCGCTATTAAAAAATGTAATTAATATTTTTCTTAAAAAACATCATCTATGTTATTTAAGAATACTTACAAGTATGAATTGTAAATTAAACATTGCAATTAAAAAGCACATAATTTGCAGTCATCAGACGTCTTCGTGTACGATAATGTTTCTGTGTAATGCTTTTTCCATTGCCTTCATTTGCAGTCACGCAAAACGGAAAAAACGCAATAAAAACTATAAGGAAATACAGCATGCATTTTTCAAGCTTAGATTGATATTATGCAACGTTCATTCGTTTTTTCAAATAATTTGCTATATTATTGTAATGGCGTGCTAACGACGTAGTATCGGAGTATTTTTTAGTTTGATTTGTTGATTTGATGTCGAGGAAAATAGTAGGTATAATGTACAATCTACCAAGGTATTTATGAAAATGTTTGTACTTCCTTGACCAATAAGCTTGTAATTACAATGAAATTGATTTTTATTACAATAAAGTTTCCTTCCTTTCAATTACTTTATAATATAAAATTATTAGTATTATACCATTTGGATTGCACTTGAGTTAGGGCTTTATAGGTGTTGTTAAAATAGACCTGGTAACAAAATAGGTCTAAAAATTGCAACTTTTACGGTCTCTAAAACCTACGATTTTGATAAAATAAATAAAAATAAAAACACATTCATAATCTACTCAAGCCTTTTTCAACGATACCCCACAAGAATATAAGTACAAAACAATTTTTTTTATCCCCGTTTGCATATGTATGGGCGCCCCTCTTAAATAAACCTTTTTAATCTTTTGTTATTCTCTTCGTCTTTGGGCCGTGGCTATACATAATATTATGTGTGAATTTCAAGTCCCTATCTCATCTCGTTTAGAAGTTAGAGGCCTTGTTCCGTCTGGTACGAATCCCTAATAATTATTATAATATGCATCCTTCAAAATTTATATTGTGGTAATAAATTAATTTAAATAAATGTAAAATATTATTAAATTAAATTTATTTTATTTTTCTCGAATAGAAATCTGAATTTGAATATTAAATTATAGTTGAATCGGGAAGTGACTTTTTTATTCAATTTATAGTACCTAACTTCTCATTGGAAGTTGTTGTAATGGGTTCGATTTTGCAAATGAAAAATGTTGACGTATCTGCATTTTTCAAGGTCTGTAGAGTTCGAATTCATCGTTTTTAAGAGATGTCTGTGTATGCGTGTGTACGTACGTTCGTACATACTAGTGATGAAAAGAATGTCCATTTTTAGGCATTCGCCGATATTCGCGAATGCGAATATTCAGATGTCAAATCTGACACCATTGCAAGGTTACCTTAGCGAAAAACTTAAGTTATTTAAAAAAAAAGGAATAAGAAAAAAACTTTTTTAATAAAAATGCTAAGAAATTAACATTTTTTGTCTTATTTAATGTAATTTTCATATTTGAAGAAAAAAAATTTGATTTTTTTCTGATATTTATATTCACAAAATATTCGCATAAATTTTGCGAACGCCAATGTCAATAAATATGCGAATATTCGTTACATCAGTAGTACGTACGTTCCTGAACTTTTTTCGTCTCGCATATCTCGACAACAAATTGAATTGGCGGTTTTTTTTTATAAAAAAACTACTGTAAAATTGTTGTAAAATGTTAATCTGTATTGCATATAGTTTCTCTACGGTAGACTGGTCCTCTAAGGGCACTCAATGTTAACAGTTAGCAGTGTAGTTTTACCCACACACCAAGCCTCTTTTTTTTAAAAGAATGAGAAAACATCATAAACATTATTTCGCTACTAAAAATAAAAATACAAAAATATTAAAACTGCAGAAAATCAATAAAAATAACTAAGAAAACTGCACCACAATACTGAAATAGTAATGAAGTTACTCTCAAATATAATTTAGTATTCCTTCAGAGATGCACCTACAAACTCTGAATTATTGGCAAGTCTCGAAAACTCTTTAATTTCTTACTGCGTTTACACTAATATACAATTCTGTATAATAAATTATACCTGATGGAGTATAAAATCTGGTCTCCAGTGTGTATAATAATAAAAATATTTTCATTTTTCAAATACATAATACACATCAAAATAAACCGGATGGATCATAAAGTTTACTCGGAAAAACATAAACGTCACCTTCTTAAAGGTTTACTTCAATGGGTATTTTGAAAAGTTAACTTGTGTCGCCGAAAGTAATTTCCATTTGATTTGTGTCGTCGACTTTCGGCGACACAAGTCGACTCACAGAAACTCTGTTGAGAAAAAGAAATTGACCTGTGCCAGCCTATAAAGAGTATGTAGGGGCAAAATATGCAATTAGTTGCGATTTACAATAATTCAAAATCTCGACCCAAAAACGTCATGCAAAAAAAGAGACCATCATATACATTACACATACACATCCATACGTCAACGGCGTAGAGGAGTAGGGGCGCGGCGTTTCGTAACGTCTTTTCGTCACACGTTTAACTGCATGGATCTGATTAGCTCTACCGTGCGTAAATACGTTTAACTTAAAAAATACATAATAGGTATTTTACAGAGTCGTTCTGTTTCGCGGTCGTTACCCTCATTACCCTAATTTATCCTAGTTTATCCTAATTTACTCTAAATCACCCTAGTTTACCTTAATTTACACTAATTTAGGTACTCCAATTTACAATAATTTACCCTAATTACCTTAATTTACCCCGATTTGCCCTAGTTTACCGCAATTTAACCTAATTTAATGTAATTTACCCTAATTTTCCCTAGTTTACAATTATTTACCCCAATTTACCCTAGTTTACCCCAATTTAACCTAATATAGCCCAATTTACCCTAATTTATCCAATTTTACCCCAATTTACCCTATTTTACTCTAATTCAATTGACACACACACGTAACACGTAACACGTAACTGTGAACAGTAGAGAGCGGGATGACGTGACGTAACATTCAAGCGATTTTACACCCGTGCCTATAAAGATGTTTCACCTCAAAAACTAATATTTGTGTTGCATTTTTTGCAAACGCTAGTCTTAGGCTGCTCCTTCATCACCAGCTTCAATGCCATACGCAACTTCAACGCTATACCGCGACGACATCAAAACAAGAGTAACTTGTTAGCATTAGACAATTACGAAATTTCATTTGAAACAATCCGTAAAGATCTCGAAAGGCGTAAAGTCGGTAATGTTGTATTCTTGTATTACTAGTGCAGGGGAGCAGCTTTTAAAGCGGGTTTATACGGATTAATTTAATTGCATTGCTATTTACACGTTTCAATAACCCAATCTACTTTATTGATTCAATTTTATTGATCAATGGAATTGATCCAAAGCTCGCCTTTACCGTAAACGAACACTATCGTTTCGTAATATTATCTTAAAGTTTTGAGATTTTCCTCGGTGGGATGAGGTTAACATGTTGAACACCTCTGTAGAACTGAAAGGTCTAGGTACAGGAATATACATACGTTATAGGTTATAAATTGGTTCACGCCAATAAATTTATCGAAGTACTAGTTTGACCATTATATTAGTATATAAAGGAATTGTTAACTTTATGTAGTTATCACACAATTTGAAAGCTTTACTGTTTTAGACCACTGATCTTCAGTTATTGGACAGCGGATAGACGTTAGTCCCTCAAACCTCTGAGAGGCGGCAAAACATACTTAGATGAGATGTATTGAGGGGATCGTTGGGTAACAATTTGAACAAGGAAATATGAATTATCACAGTTAATGCACGCTAAGATATTTATCTATAACGGTAAGTATATTTTGAATGTGTTCTTTCTGATATCATTATATATGGTTTGAAAAATATCAAATCAAACAGCCCGCCAAAAATTAAATATCAGTTTGTTGCTGCACAAGTTAGTTTCACACAATGGGTCGCTGCTCGCTATCCATTAAAAGGAGAGATCAGTGTTGTGACCCTTTGACCTATTAACCATACCTTTCAATTTAGATATTAACAATGCTTGTTACTACATGTAAAATTGATAATTCTACGGCGTCAATTTGCCTGCTATACAGGTCTATTGAATATAACCACAATTAAAAAGCAGATCTTTTTAGAGCAAATAAATATGGACGCTACATCAATATTCACGCTATTTATGTGAAATAAATAACTGTTCAAAAATAGATCGAAAAATTCAACAGAGATCGCCTCGACAGTTTTGAGTAGGTAAATCTGTACAAATATATAAGGTGTTTAACTTAAATTTGGAACCTAATTTTTACAAAAGTGATTTTAGAATAATTTAAATAATTTGTTTTAAAACAACCCTTACAACTAGGGATGTAAGAGCAAAACTACACGGGCGGATTTTCAATGGCGTTTTTAACGCGGCGAATTGCATGTCCACATCTAAACCGTACCTACAAACGAGTGAAACTAGACGAACGGACTATACGTTCGTCGGAAAATCAGCCCGTGTAGTTTTGCTCTAAAAGTTTCGGAAATTTAGTTTGAGTTAAGTGTCAAAAATTAAAAGAATAATTCACATATCTTTTTTACCTGCAGATTGCGTGCGCATACCGTGTTCATAGATGATCCGATAACTAAGCAATAGTCTGTCATCGGTTGTCACTTGTCACTGACTGCCGCTGGATAGGTGGCAGGACATGGTTTACGTGCGCAACCATATTTTTTTCTTTTTCTTTCAGAACAAGCAATAACGATTTCACGCTCTTATTTCGAGAGATAGGTTCGTTTAAGTGTTTTGAAAATAATTTTTTACTGAATTTTTAGGATGATACGTTAGACTTAGTAACTGATACATTAGGTACCATCAACAACAGACCGTTGACGACATTTATGAAAATGGCGCGTTTCTAAATCGTTCAAATATTAGCACAGTTTTAACATGCTTTTCTGACATACTAAGTCTAAAGTCTAAAATCCTCGCTAATAACAACATCGTTTCAAACAATGTTCATAAATCATAATTTCACTATAAAATAATATTACTGATGATGCCCAAGAAGGCGAAACGTTTAATATAAATATAACTCATTCAAATAAATAATTTGGCTGCAAAAAATTTTCCACAAAAAAAACCTTATAATATCCTCAGCCGTACTAAACTCACTACACATACTAAGTTAATTTCTGCATTGTTTATCAGCCTTAGAATTTATTATATAAGGTTAAAACAGATTGTATAATTACTTTTTATTTGACTATATGCTATTTTCTGTTAATTGTAAGAATTAATTCAATTTAGTTTTGAGATTAAAAAATTAGCGTGTGCACGTTCGCCTTTAGTGTAAATTATTATGAGAGAGATTGTATATAAATAAGCTTAGAGTTTTACATACCTACCAGTATTCAGTTAGTACTGAAATATTCCGATCACGTCTCCGACGTGTGGCGGCGCCTTGTTTGCCTCCTGCTGCATATTTTATAAATAAATAATAAAACAAAAAATAAACGTCAAACAGAAGAAAGGAAGTACAAAGCTTACATGGCGGCTGTAAAGGCGTTGTTTGGTATAAAAGAATCTGTACGCATGGCCCCTTTTGTTGTCACTGTGCAGGGTTGCTAACATCAACTATAAAAAAATCTTAAAGTTGGTTTACACGGCGAATTTTTGTTGAAAAACTATTCGTCAACAACAGATTTGAACTGGGCTGCCATTCTGCTGTAGGGAAACTTCTTTGACAGGCTCCAGTCCAATTTTTTTACACTAGGTACAAAAAAAAAACAACAATTTCTATACTTATCGCTCCTACTTTTTTAAAGGCATTTTAACCGCGTGAAACACCCGCCTACCGAACATATGCCCGGTTGTCCGTCGTTCCAGTACGAATTTGAGACGAAAAGGTAAAATAACATCGGCCAACACTATTATTAGCTACAATGTTCATTCGAATATTTTATTAATAGTAGGTACTTTACACCTGTCATGTTTTGCGCGCCAATTGATTCACCCTTTCTGCTCGTTGCCTTACACTAGATTCGTACGCAAGTTGAATATGTTTGTTTGTTTGTTTTGGAACGAGAATAGACCCTAGAGAGGGGACAAATCAGCGTTTACTTCTTCTACAGCCTCGTAGTAGAGCTAAAAAATTTAGCGATGAATGGTGATATTTTTGAAAATTTGTTGTAATTCCTATTTTTCTAAATTAAAATTTTACTTATTTCGGTATACCTATGTAGCATTTTTAAATGAACGATTTTTTATAACGCATTATTGATTGCTACTGTTACCATATAAACCAATCTTGTCTATATTGCGTCTTAAAATAAAACTGTATATGTATTATTTTAGTGAGGTAGCTTAGAGCTGTATTTCAAGATAACCGATACCTGGCGGATAAAAGCACCAAATTTGGTATGATGATACCTTAGGGCATACTAATAAATGTTAGCCTAGGAGCCATCTGAGATTTCTAAAAGACAACTTTTGGCGGCCGAAAAACCACGAAATTTTACCACCTTTATTACTTTTTTCGAAATATCTTAGAAACGGTCGGCTTAAACAATTTTTCCACTATGCAATGTTTTAAAGAGGATTGCATTTCCTACAATTTACATTCCTACAACTTTTCTGTGGTACTAATGGTAAGCGCGCTACAGTTTCTTGAAAATCACGTACTTTTGTGATGATTTCAACTTTGACTGTCTATAGCTTCTCAATTTTTAAAGATATCGAAATGGGACAAAAAGCACGATTTAGGGCGTTCCTTGCTTTATGAACATAGTTATTTTCAATTTAAAATTCGATGAAGAACACAATAAATAAAGCTATTGAAAAGGACATAACATTATAACAATTGGTTACCAAGGTTACAAAAAGTGCGTGATTTTCAAGAAGCTGTAGCGTGCTTACCATTAGTAGCACAGAAAAGTTGTAGGAATCAAAATTGTAGGAAATGTAATCCTCTTTAAAACATTACATAATGGAAGAATTGCTTAAGTCAACCGTTTCTGAGATATTTCGAAAAAAGTAATAAAGGTGGTAAAATTTCGTGGTTTTTCGGCCGCCAAAAGTTGTCTTTTAGAAATCTCAGATGGCTCCTAGGCTAACATTTATTAGTATACCCTAAGGTACCATCATACTAAATTTGGTGCTTTTATCCGCCAGATATCGGTAATTTCACTAAGCCACCTCACTAATTATAGTCAATGTAACAAACAATGTCTCTTTCTATTTAATTGTAAAAGGCCGCTGAATATTTGCTATATTAATTGGGTTTTTAAAAGAATTTTTTTTTTTACTTAAATGGAAGGACCACATCAAGTTTTATAGCAAAACTGTTTTTATTTAATTTTTTTGCTTACTAATTAAAATGTTATATTTAAATAAAAATTAATTTTTAAACTCAGTTCCGATAACGTGCCGAAAGAATCCGAACGCGTGTGACGTCATTATGTTATCTATGGTCTTTGTATCCATGGTTACCAAGTTAAAAATTTATTATTTTTGATAGTATGTGTAATACATATACACAAATACCAACAAATGCAGACACATTTTAACATAATGACGTCACAAACATTCCTGGCGCGTTTTGAAGTCACGTGATATTTTTTAAATTTTTATACATTTTAATTAATTTTTAGTAATTTATCTATAGCTTTAAAAAAAATTTTCTTTTCGATTTTCAATATTATTTATGTTAAATTATTAGAAAAAATTAAAAAATTAATAATTTTTTTTAAACTTAAATACCTAATTATTAGTATTCAACTGTTTGCATTCTATTTCATTTCCATTTTTATTTTTTGATGTTTTTCAGACGCACAGCATTTATTGTCGAATAAATGTTTGCAGTTTAAACGCACCTTTAGCGTTTCTCCACAATTCAATTTTATCTTGCAATAACATTTTTATGCAAATACAATATGACAAAAAACTTGAAATAAGAGGATCATGGAAAACCAAACTCAAGTTTTAGATCTGTCTACATGGCTTATATTCAGTAAAATAAACAAAAAATAAAGCTTAAATATTTGCGCAGATTTTTAAAATTTTGAGACCATTATATGCTACTAAAACTTTTAGAGAAAATTGATTTTTTAACATATAATCTTAAAATTTGTAACTGTATTTTAATTTTTAATGTTCCGTACCCAAATCGGCAAAACGGAACCTCGTCTGTCTGTCACAGGCGTCTTTCTCAAAAAGCGTTTAATACAAAGAGTTGAAATTTGGCACACTAGTTCTAGGAAGTTAGTTCTAGGAAATTAGAGACCAAATGAGCTCTACCATTGAATCAGCATTGCATTATTTTTTTAATGTAAACTTTTTTAACATTTGTCCAAAATATCTCTTAAAAGTTAAAAATCGCTGTTCCTCATCCTATCTCAAAAAATATTGCACAGAAAAATCTAAAAAAGGGTATGTCTGTATCGCGGATACAGAAAGATGACGTAAATACCGTTAAACACAAATAATTATTGTATTCGTTGTGATGGAAAGGATTAGATCGCACTTTTATTTATGTTCGTAAAATATAATAAGCTAGCGGCCCATTCCGGCTTCGCACGGGTGAAATGAAATCATGATTTAATAGCGGTCACCCATGGCTCCGCTCACGTATATTTAGTATGTTGTTAATTTGTTATCCCCCCGCGAGAAAATATCTCCCTGTGAAGCGAAGTCGAGCTGATGGTGTTTATAGTACTAGTAGGATTCCGCCTATACCCACGCCAAAACGCAAAAGAATTTCAGAGTTACGTTTAGTTACAATCCCACAGGAGTTATCTCCCCCCGCGGGAAATTTATCAAAATAAAATATTATAATCTATATCACTCAAGGATAGTGTACAGCTTTCTATTAGTGAAAGAATTTTTAGAGTCGGTTTAGTAGTTCCAGAGATAAGAATTTATGTAAGTTTGAATTAGAATAAGAATAGATTTAGAATATTTCGAATAAGAATTTATGACTTATTAGCCCCCCCCCAACAAGAATTTCCCCTCTTGCCCCCCGCGAGAATCTCTCCCAATTAGTGAAAGAATTTTTACAATCGGTTCAATAGTTCCAGTATTTCAGCGAGAAAATCTCCCCCTGCGAAGCGAAGTCGCCTGTCGTGGTCCTCGCTTCGCGTACTTGCCTACAGTTTATAATATTAGTATACTTATAGTGTATTTTCATATCCCTAACTTGAGAAATGATAGGTTCCCCATACAATCTTTCATCCACTATTTCACCCCCTGCAGTTTTTTTTTTGAGACAAAAGGTAGCCTATGTCCTTCCTCAGAATACAGTCTATCTCCTTGACAAATTTTATCGAAATCTTAACATAGTTATACATGCTGTGTTTGGTTTCACATGTTTCCCACTTCCGACTATTTCCATTTCATCTAATATTTCTAAAATGCCATCCCAGTATGAGACGCATTAGACGCTATTCACGTCAAAATCAAAAACATTGAAAAACAATGAACGAAAATTATCAGCATTGCATTATTTATTTAATGTCAACTTTTTTTAATATTGTTCTAAAAAATCTCTTAAAATTGTATCTCCAAAAAATGGCCCATAAAAATCTAAAAAAATCATGAGGTTTTGGACTTTTGACCAGTTTTTTTTTAATCCGATTGGAATTGGATAATTAGAATTTCATAAACAACATTTTTTTATTTTTAGAATTGTTATTATCGAACGTCAAAAATTGGATATTGTGTAAAAAAACATTGAATTTTATTTTGTCGCCTCCCAAAAATATGTACAAAATATACTAGGGATGTATTTGTTTACTTATTTTGAAAACCTAGTGAATAATTTCTATGAATTTAAAAAAGCCTGCTTAAACATACCTGTTTATTATTATTATTTTTTTTTATGAAAATAGACAATCTCTAATAAGATTTTTAGTTGTTTTACCGAAAAAATAACAATCAGAAAAAATTTTTCCACTAATAATTTGATGCAACAGCTTTTTAATTGAAGCAAAAATATTCCAGCTACTTGATCTATACCACTTTCATTTTCTTGTGATAATATAAATATAAATGTAAAGAAAATGTATTCCTTTAAATTTTAAACTTGCCGCGCTATGCATAGATAAAGTAGTGAGCGATTTACTCCATAGAAAAAGTGATAATTGGAAGCTGTGTACCAATAATATTAAATTATTAAAATATTTTAATCAAGGAATTTACATTTCGAATACAAACTTTAAATGTCGTTTCTTTATATTTTACAGGTAGGATTTTGTGTAAATAATGTAAATAAACACGTGATTAATGAAATAAAAACTTTATATTTTACAAAGCCACGCAATACAGTTTATTGAATTTGTTGATTCCCAGAAGAAATAATTGAAGATCTTATATAAATATAAAATTATAACTCGGTTAAAGTATTATAAGAATCAAGTTTAATACGTTGTCATATTTTCCAATGATTATAATATTAATATAATAATAGTTTTTTTATACGGCTGTATGCAATTGAAAGATTTTTTCGTTGGAGAGCAGCCAATTATATAATTGTTTCGAAACATATAGGAAAAACTCATTTTATCAACCAGTGGTCACAGTCAGGATTCTAACCTGAACCTTTCCAATTTCGCGTCGGAATGAGCTTACAATACTCAACTGTGACATGATTGCTAAATTAATATTCTCCATATATGCTTCAGAATCAATAAGATTTTCACTACATGCGAGTGTCAATTCATATCTGCTAATTCAATAGCTATGATATGAAGTGAATCCTCGTACCAGCGAGAGCCCAACATGAAAGTGAAAATTATTTCGAATTCTCTTTAATGGGATATATTAATATATATTAAATACATACCTAGATATATCAATGCTATAAACCGTATTACCACATAATATTCTAGAAACAATCATATCTTGTAGACATCATAAGATAATCTACATATTAGATATATACATATATAAAACACGATATAGAAATCAACCAACGAGTTGATTTTCTTTAAGATAATAATAGTTTTTTATACGGCTGTATGCAATTGAAAGATTTTTTCGTTGGAGAGCAGCCAATTATATAATTGTTTCGAAACATATAGGAAAAAATCATTTTACCAACCAGTGGTCACAGTCAGGATTCTAACCTGAACCTTTCCAATTTCGCGTCGGAATGAGCTTACAATACTCAACTGTGACATGATTGCTAAATTAATATTCTCCATATATGCTTCAGAATCAATAGCTATGATATGAAGTGAATCACTTCATATCATAGCTATTGAATTAGCAGATATGAATTGACACTCGCATGTAGTGAAAATCTATTGATTCTGAAGCATATATGGAGAATATTAATTTAGCAATCATGTCTCAGTTGAGTATTGTAAGCTCATTCCGGCACGAAATTGGAAAGGTTTAGGTTAGAATCCTGACTGTGACCACTGGTTGGTAAAATGATTTTTTCCTATATGTTTCGAAACAATTATATAATTGGCTGTTCTCCAACGAAAAAATCTTAATATATATAATAATCTAATCTATACCTCGATCTATGCATATAATAAAATCGCTAAAATCTTAATATATATAACAAGTGTTTGCACGGCAAACACTCGCGAGAGAAGCTTCGCTTCTCAGGAAGCTGCGCTTCCTCTTAAAAAGCCTTCGGCTTTTTCTGAATGAGTATTTGGAAACATGCTTTGTGCATAGAAATTAAAAAGTATAATTTTTGAATAGTGAGTACCCACTAGGATGGTGTTGGTTTTGAAACTGGGTACGCTAATCATAGCTGCTAAAAAGTTATGTATATTGCATTATATATTAGATTTTACAGTAATGGATGCAATTTCAAAACGGTGTGTCTACAGTGTGTTTTTTTTCAAATTAATTGAATGAAAAGGGACCTAAACGGCCCTTATCTGAATACATCGAAGCGTCACTTATTCGGTCTTCTACACTCTACAGGTGTTTTATAAGTTGTACAAATGACCAATAAAAAGTACCTTTATTTTTCAAAATATGAAAAAATTCCATTAAGAAAAGTTGTTTAGAAAATTAGAATGCAATTTCCCAATAGGTTCTGGCTTGCAGCTGTACTTACCGATAAGTCGAGAAGCAACAAACGGTATGAGTGGAATTCAAATTGAACTTCAATTTCTACAGACTAACATTGCAAAACACGCATGATTTAGTAAATAGCTGCATCTCACGCATGGCGGCCGTACTTCAAAACGCATTTCAACAGCGCAGGTCACGATTTGAGCCTACCGCCATCTGTTGGTCGCTTGAGCGTACCAACAGACGATAAACATTGAATTCTAGTTACTTTTTAGGGATTGTGAGTTTTAGCTGTCTTTTAGGTTACAACCTTGTCAGCTATTGGAAGTGTCAAATACAAACCACGGGCCCGATGCAAACTTATAAATGGGGTTTGATCTCACATGGTATGGTATTTTACATATATAATATAATATCATTTTTAGCAATCTAAACATAATGTCATAACTACTAACTGTACATTTCATTTCTTTACAGATACATTCAAAATATTATGTAAATATTGTCATGTTATTTACATTAAAAGTATGCATATAAAATGTTGAAAACCTAAAGGTTAGGTTACTGATTCATTCAAATTATTATCGATTTCCCCCAAAACTAAATCGAAACACTGATGCCTGAAAAGTAATAAACGTTTTTTCTATAATATGTAGCGATGACACATCTGTCCTGTGATGTCAACACGAAAGGTCAGTTTCACCCGATAAAGGAACCATCGATCTTTCTCTAGCAAATATTGACGACTACAAATTACATCATCCATATTCTACAACATAATTGGTCCGAGTCATTCTAGTGGAAAAAACACTCAGACCATTACATTAATTTAAGTTCTTAATTTAGTTCATAAGATTAATTATTCTTAGCATAGTTTTAATTTTAGTTTATAAATATATAATATTTTATTAATTCTTTAACTATTAATTCGGAACTTCTGCATTCCCGTTTCTTTTACTTTCATTCTTCCTTTCTTCTTTATCTATTTACTTATCTTTGATTAGTGGTCTTTAGACAATGTATTAATATTTTCTGTTTTTTATTAATTTACATTTTATATTTACGTATTCTTCCTTTAATCTTTTATATAACTCGGTATATGATAAGGTGCCAATAGAACACCCTTTGTCAATCAGTATCCGAATTATACCTCTTTTCTTGTCACCCTGTGGGTTCATTCTCCGACCAGGGATACCTTGATCTTCATTATTTGTTCCGTTGTCCATATACGAATATTGCCAAGTTCGTTTGTTTTATTTCAACCGGTTAATGTTTTTTCATTCTTTTATCCGATGATTATTGTCACGTTCTCCCTGGTTATATTTTTTTTAAATCACAGGACAGATGTGTCGTTGCTACATATTATAGAAAAAACGTTTATTACTTTTCAGGCATCAATGTTTGAAAAGTAATAAACGTTTTTTCTATAATATGTAGCGATGACACATCTGTCCTGTGATGTCAACACGAAAGATCAGTTTCACCCGATAAAGAACCATCGATCTTTCTCTAGCAAATATTGACGACTACAAAATGAACCGTACAAGGTATTAAATAATATAATATATAGCAAAGATAGGCCTGTTTCGTGACAACCTGTACAAAGCAATAAATATTCTATTCTGTATGTCCGGGCTCTGAGTTATCGTCGTAATTCTCCGAGTTACTGTCAAGCGTGCCAAAATTCGGCTGTCGCGGTGACTGCTCTCACCTGAAGAAACGGAGGATCGTGCGAGGATTTTTTTGAATATCCGGAATAAACGTCGACAACATTTTTTGAAAAGATTGAGAATTTTATAAATAGATAACTTTTTAATTTTTACTAAAATTTATTAAATTAATACAAATAGGTAAAAAATAAATTATTATTCTATAATACAATTTACAAAATAATCTTATTCGTTCTCATACAAACATTAAAAAAATCCAAAAGTGCGATTTGCACCCAGACAAAAGCCAGCCCGGTCAGCTGGTTACTATAATATTGTATTTTCATCGGAACCACATGTGTGCAAATTTTCAATTCAGCCACTAAAAAAGCAGATTTCCATATTATAGGTATAGGGAACCCATATAACAGTTAGCTTATATAACATTTTCCACTAAGATACTGTTTTCAAGTATTTTCTGCAGCTCTGTTACCAATTATAAAAATGTAATTCTAAATCTATTTGCACACTAAATAACTGACTTTCAGTTTGCATGTGTGCATCTGGTAAATAATAAATACAAATTTATGACAGATCTTTTTCTTTAAAATAAAAAATTGCAATTACGAATACAAATGATGAATGAAACTTCCACGATTAGTACAGGCTGCAGATTCATAATGTAACCCTGCCATATCGTGCCAAGCAACGATCTACGGTATCGACGTTTAGATCGGTCACAATTATTTTGAATAAGGAATCGTGTGTGAAAGAGTATCGGATTACCCATATTTTCGGATTCGAAACTCCGTTACATCTATGCTTCATTCAAAACCAATGTTAGTGAGTAGGATATATTTGTGTTCTTAAGCTCGGGACCTCTCAGGAGTCTCTGCATAATGAACCATTCGCTTCATTTGAACATAACTGATTGGATCACCATAGCTCTCATATGAAGCCCTAAAAATATTAAATCAACATTTTTATTATTTATTAATAATTACTAAGGGAGATTAATAATTGTGGTTAGGCCGGCCGCACATTTCCTACTATCGGATCCGATTGTCGGATCCGGGTGTCTAACGCTCAAATATCTATAAGATTATATGACCATATCGCACACTTACGATTTGATATCGGATCGGACGTCCGACTTTCTTGAATTCTTTTTGTATTCAAAGGATGTATCCAACAGCATCGTTTTATTATTTGTAAATGGTTTTAGAAAGCTTAACTAATAATTAATGCTTCATTTGACACCAATCAGTGAAACCACATAAATATTAATTAAAATAACTAATACCCATTAAATATGTATACTTATAGTTTATACAAACCTTTCAAGTAGATTTTTATTTTTTTTAAATTTCATAATAATTGTGTTGGTTGGTACGTCATAATTTTGTAATCGTCTTAAAATACTGTCACCCAAGAAAAAATCCATGTTTGTTAATAAATTGATCCATTATTATAAATAATTACTGTTTACTGTTTAAATTTAGAATGGAATTTTTACTGTATAGATGGCACGGAATAACCAAGGTGTTCCGTTAAAATATTAGGATATGCGAAGTCAGTAGTAGCGCGTTCGTCATAAAAAAAGTTTGGGAGGCAAGGTAATTTAACCTAAAAATTTCACATTTTTGATGTTATGACTTTTCGATTTTAGACTGACAGTTTAAAAGTTGTTTATTTAGGTTACGTGTAAATTAAAATCAGTATATGATTATTTTTAGTGTGATAAAATAATGACTATTCATTGAACGATAAATTATACCTATTACGTTGAAAATTATCTATTATTTCATTCATCTAATTTAACTGTCCACAAAGTTCAGTTCCTCATATTGATACATTCTTCGCAACTGAAAAAAATTGAATAACGATTGGTTTATTTTCTTTGGAAAAAATTACTGATAATTACGCTAAAAGGTATTTTTAACGTTTTTTTAACATCGGAAATTGTATGATTTACCATTCAAAGGCAATTTCTTACAGTTTAAAAAAAATTTCGAAACGATCGAAGCGGTATTTGACAAAATATTGCGCATAACGAAAAAATCTAGTTTCATGCAAGCCGATACAAATCAATTAAATATGATTAGATGCGGATATATGGCATTATTTTTGATATGACAGTCGGAAAGATAATGAATTAACGAACAAATTTGCTTCGATAAATTTTTTTCTAGGTTGAACCGTATTGAAAATACGGAAGATTTTTTGACATTTTATGGCCAAAAGGGCACTATTTTTTTAGCTACGTAAATGAAAAACAATACAGATCCTGCCATGATGGGAACGCATGTGTGTCCAAAATTTCATTAAAAACAAATTACAGTTACTCGAGTTATGGTACGACAAAGGATTGAGACATACATACATACAGGAAAAAGGCGAATTTAATATACATCGAATGCTTCGATGTATAATAATCTAATCTATACCTCGATCTATGCATATAATAAAATCGCTTTTGTTAATGTTTGGCTGTGTGACCACGCTAATCTTCAAAATGATTGAACCAATTTTTGTGGTTTTCAGTGATCATTGAGATAATCTTGGGCTAACATTTAGTGTTTGTTTCATTTAAATCGGTTGACAAATAAGAAAGATATGTCAATTTTATATTGCGTCTCGCGTTAATGCAAATGTCAAAACGTTGCCTGTTTATTTTTATTTTAAGCCCGACTTCGCTTCACAGGGCGAGGGAATCTCGCGGGGGTAATAAATCATACTTCGCTTCGCAGGGTGAAATATTCTCGCGGGGGGATAATAAATAAACAATATATACTAA
The DNA here is from genome assembly GCA_039654895.1 of Mongoloraphidia duomilia. Classification (NCBI taxonomy): domain Eukaryota; kingdom Metazoa; phylum Arthropoda; class Insecta; order Raphidioptera; family Raphidiidae; genus Mongoloraphidia; species Mongoloraphidia duomilia. Next base: position 37,512,078 of record CM077517.1, on the reverse strand, counting down.
TATACGTGAGCGGAGCCACGGGTAGCCGCTAGGACATAATAAATTTATGCCTGCAATATGAAGCCTAGATACAATTTTTACAGAAATGCACAATAACAACTTCATGTATTGATTATTTTGTAAGGAAAATTGAATTTGACAGTTAGTATGCAATATCTGTGTGTATATAGCTACAATATTATACACGCCATCCTCGTATAAGACAGTAATTTACAACGCGGTTTCGCTTTAGAGAGAGTACAACAGAGTTCTTTCACAAAATGAATTTGTTCTAACACAGCACTTTGTGGAAATCGCCTCAAAACACGGTACTTCTTTAGTTCTAACCAGGTTTGAGAATAGCAATTCTTGAATACATTATTATGCTACCTCTTCTACTAATACTATTACACGGTTTTGTGCCAAAAAATGTTCGATGTAATTTCTCAATTTTTTTTGTGAATCCCCCCTATTAATTCACAAGCCGTTCTACAAAAAATATTCAGAAATTCTCTTATGTTACTTGTGGTAGTGCGATGGACGTTTCAAAGATATTTTGTTAAAAAACAACACAATTTATTTTAAGAGCACTCGAATAAATTCCTTGTGACTTTTTAGTAAGTTATAAAAATGAAATTGTGTATTTTTGTTAACATTTGGAAGGGATCACATTTTCACACTATACGAGATTTTATATGAACTTATCGTCTTATAAGAGGGTTTGCTGTATTGCTGTATTGACGTGCTGTCACTAAATCCTTTTTTTCCTGCAAGTCAATGTTCAAATAACTATAGCTACAAGGCTGGCGCCTAGATTTTTTTACAATCGAAATTCCTTGAGTAAACGACCATAGACTGTATGAGTCAACGAGTGCCTCCCCGTCTTTAGGTTTCCGTTGAGTGCTTAAATATCGGACCAAATTATTATGGTACTATAAAGTTTTGTAATAAATTATCAAATAAAACTAGTGATTTAGATTATAGTATAGTGCAAAAACTGTAAAGTGTTGAAAGAAAAATGTTTCTGCAGTTCTTTGACTGTCAGTTGTCACCATGTATTATATTACATGTAGGAATAACAATAAACTTAATCAAATTATAACGAGAAATCTATATACGGTTTTTAATATAAACATAAGAAATACAATCAATATGATTAGACACCTATACCGTAACTAAATTCACTATATTAGTGAAATTAACATAAGAATATCAGACGAGTTATCGCCATGATATTTATATAGAAGGCTATATAGGAAAAATGTAAATGCACCGCCGGGAATCGAACCCAGAACTCCCAATTTCGCGTCGGGTAAGTTTCCAGTTACTACACAGTGCCCAACAGCGTACATTTAATTCTTTCTATATATGCAACGATGACCACAGATCCATTAACTGCGAGAGCTATTATTTTATAACAACATTACGAATGAATGCTGGCTTTCTCATGGCCCGGACGCGCCTTATAAATCAAATTATAACGAGAAATCTATATACGGTTTTTAATATAAAGCCAGCATTCATTCGTAATGTTGTTATAAAATAATAGCTCTCGCAGTTAATGGATCTGTGGTCATCGTTGCATATATAGGAAGAATTAAATGTACGCTGTTGGGCACTGTGTAGTAACTGGAAACTTACCCGACGCGAAATTGGGAGTTCTGGGTTCGATTCCCGGCGGTGCATTTACCTACATTTTTCCTATATAGCCTTCTATATAAATATCATGGCGATAAATCGTCTGATATTCTTATGTTAATTTCACTAATATAGTGAATTTAGTTACGGTATAGGTGTCTAATCATATTGATTGTATTTCTTATGTTTAACAATAAACTTATTTATTTATTTGTTAATTAATTAATTTATGTATGTAGGTATGTCAATTTCTATAGTCCACACCTTACGCCAAAAGCAAAAGTGCACTGTGCCGTTTGTCTAGCTCCATCTAATACATTATTGCGTAGGGGGCAGTAAACTCCACAATACGCCGGTTATTGTTACACAATATATGTGACTCTTTCCTTTATCATGTGTACTTACACTGTAATCCATCTCTTCCACTAGTCTGATACTAGCTTGATTTTCACGGGAGCGGATAAACGAGAGATCAATCCCCGCGGCGTGTGTCTGTCTGTCTGTCCATCTGCCTGCTTGTCTGTGCCCGATTTTCTCCGTAACTACTGAACGGATTTTGTTCCGGTTTTCACGATTAGATTAGATTGATTCGCGAGGAAAGTTTAAATGCATAATTGAAACTGGTCAGCCCGGCTTCGCCCGGGTGAAAATGAAGGGTAATCTCAGAAGACCGATTTCTCCGTAGGTAATTACTGAATGGATTTTGTTCCGATTTTCATTATTATATAGAATGATTCACGAGGAAGGTTTAGATGTTTGATTGAACTGGCCGGTTCAGCTTCGCTAGGGTAAAAATCAGGGGTAATCTCAGAAGACCGATTTCAATTTTTTTTTTCACTGCTCGATAGGTGATACTTTGCTTCAGGACATAGGTTATAATGACCAGCCCGGCTTTGTCCGGGTAAAAATCGGGGGTAATCTCAGAAATTACTGAACTGACTTACATTTTTTTTCAGATAAAGTAACAACAGGATACAAGGCTTATATAATTTAAAAACAGTTATTCACTTATCATTTTTAATGGCCAACGTTTCGGCAAACATTTTTTTGCCTTCCTCAGGACCTATAACCAAAAATAGTACAATAAATTACTCTAAACCATACCTAAATCTTAAATGTAGAAAAAAAATTTATTTTAAAAATTTTCTAAAAATTTTTTTTTTTGGATATCAAATAAATAATTTTTAATTACCTTAAATATTTTAGTGAAACGTCACAAATTTAAAAATTTTTAAAACATGCATTAATTTTGTCCAAATAAAACTTTTTTAAAAGTATACCTCATTAATTAAAAATTGAAATTTAAAAAATTTTTAAAAATTTAAAATATAAAACTATGCTTTCGCTAATTTAAAAAACTACGAATTAAAATGCTAGTTATTCGATACACAAAATTGATGTCTTAACCCCAATAACCTCTATTATTTTTTTTCACTGTTCGATAGGTGATATTTTGCTTTAGGACATAGGCTATAATTAGAGTGAGCGATTGAGTAGCGAAGCGAGTGAATAATATAGCATCCGGGAGCGAACGAGCAAAGCGAGTGAGTAATGTAATAATAAATCATAAATTCATAGCACCCGGGCGAAGTCGGATCGGACCGCTAGTAACTGTACTGTATATAATTTTCAAACAAGGTGTCTTACAACTACGTTTTCAATTGTTGCAACAAGTGGTTTGGTTAAGTGTAGTTCAATTTCATTCATCAAAATAGTTCAAACTACTTTCCTTTCAAAGTAGTAATGAAAAATGTTTTCAAATAGCTGCAGTCTTTATTACTTATTTGAAGCACTGAAAACTAATAATGACTGAAATGTAGTATTTTGTCAACAAATGACCTTTTGTATCTATGTTTTTTTCAGTAATAGCGGATTTCTTACTTAAGAAAAAAATGTTAATAAATTGTTATCCATTAAAAGTTATTTCTTTCAATTTCAGCAGTAAAATCTATCTATTGTGTAATATAAGGTAACTTTCGAATATTTTAAAACGAGCAAAATTAATTTATATATAACTAGCTGATCTTCCCGGATTCGCCCGGGTGGGTTTAGAATGCCAGCAATTCGTTCATCCTAAATAGTAACACCTATCTTGAAAAACCTATTTCACCCGTTCAGGTATCTTAGCTTAAGCAAAGAATAATTTGTGGATGGAAAAGTCGAAAGCAGAACGTTTGACTTAGGAACTTTGTTTGAACTAGTTAGGAGATAAACATACTAAAAGTCCTTACCCCTCCGAGGTACGCCCGAGGGGGGGCCACAAAGAAGGTCCCGTTTTTTGGTTTTTTGCTTTTATCTCGAAAACGGTGCGTCGTACGAAATTTTGTTGTACTACATAATGAAAGCTGATAAAATTCTCTACAGATTTAACTGTCACACTTTTTATCTATCTCCATTCTTTGCCTAGCTATGAGCTTCGAAAAACGGCCGATTTTCAAAAATGTGTTAAATTCTCTGTAGCACATTGTAACAATACGAATTTGCCAAAATCATTTCTTATTGCTCATCCACACTATTAAAAACACCCACACACTATTAAAAAATAACAAGCTGGGAGTACCTCCACGCGGTGAAGGCGGAAACAGTTTACTTTTAAACTGGATAAAACTCCCAATAATATCAATGAATAAAATTCTCGACCAATTTTTCAGACAATGTATTAACAAAAAATTACAACAAATAATTCAAATAATTGACGTTTCGATCCGGATTTGGATTTTCTTCAGAATCGAGCTAAAAAAATAAAAATATAAAAATTAATTATTAATTATTAATTAGTTTATATCTAAGAAATTAAGCCGTAGATTCGACAGATGAGGAGAAAGAAGAAGAGGCAAACGCTGAGGAACCACAACCAGGCCCGTCACGCCCAAATAGGCGGCGAATTAAATAATTCATTTTTTAATAAGGTGGATGAGCAATAAGAAATGATTTTGGAAAATTCGTATTGTTACAGTGTGCTACAGAGAATTTAACACATTTTTGAAAATCGGTCGTTTTTCGAAGCTCATAGCTAGGCAAAGAATGGAGATAGATAAAAGTGTGAAAGTTAAAGCTGTAGAGAATTTTATCAGCTTTCATTATGTAGTACAAGAAAATTTCGTACGACGCACCGTTTTCGAGATAAAAGCAAAAAACCAAAAAACGGGACCTTCTTTGTGCCCGCCCCCCTCGGGCGTACTTCGGAGGGGTAAGGACTTTTAGTATGTTTATCTCCTAACTAGTCCAAACAAAGTTCTTAAGTCAAATTTTCTGCTTTCGACTTTTCCATTCACATTTCCCTTGTGAGCACTCATTGACTAAACTATCTATAGTTTTTCGAAAACACGTAGGACCTATGTCTCTATTTTTTAAGAAAAATATTTCTCCCGAGTTTTACGTTTCTAGCTTAAGTGCCTTCAGAAATACGTGTTCCCTTCAAGAGAGTTTCCATCCCCGTTTTCACCCCTTAAGACCCGAATATAATAAATTCATCGAACATTTTATCTTCTAGATTTTGACAAAAAAAAATTCGTGCCAAATATTGTGTTTTTAACACAAGTAGTTTCAAAAAAAGCTTTTTTTCAACCCCCTTTTTCACCTCTTTAAGGGTTAAATCCGTTCTTAAGTGGCCGCCTACGTCATAAGGGAAAAATGTACCTAAATTTTCAAGTTCCTAGGTTCAGCGGTTTCGTAGCCTTTTGGTTCGTTTTCGTCAATCGATTTATTTAGATCATTATGTTCGTACTGCATTGGCAGTTTTCGCAAAAAGCTGACGTAACACGACAAATTTTGGGGGAGATTCACTTTTGGAAGCGGCAAATTTAAGAACTACTAATGCTGAGTTGCAGAAAACATTGTCAGAAAATCTAGTTTGAAAATGATTTTGGATTGTGAGGCGTTACCACACATATTTCTCCATAAGAAAAGCATTGTAGAATTTTAAATCGATCCTAATCGAAAAATAATTGATCGATTGAAACAATGTTTTTTTATTACACGTGCTTATTTAAAGTACTTTTTTTGTACAATTTCCTCTTCAAAATTTAACTGAAAAGTGATTTTTTTCTTTTCAGATCAATCATTTCTTTTTCTGTGAGTACAATCTAATGTTCTACATAACAAAGAGTTTGAGAATACGTAATATTTGACTGTTTCATAACATAAAATGTGATTATTTTTTCACAATCTAAGGTCATTGTCAAATCAGATTTTCTGACAATGCGTTCTGCAACCCAGTATAAAATAAGAACACTGTTGAAAAAACATTTTTTTGAGTATAGCGGTAATTTTCAGTTAGCATGGAACAGCAAAACTACCAAATCCAGTCCTAATATGTTAGGATAATAGACGTCTGTGTGAACAAGGCTGAGTTGCAGAAAGCATTGTCAAAAAATCTGATTTGACAATGACTTTAGATTGTGATCATATAATTTAAAGTTTTTATAAATGCAGAAACGGTCTAAATTGTCGTTGTCAAACTCTCTGTCATGTTTAACTACACACAAAAACAAATGATTGATCTATATAGAAAAAGATCATTTTGCAAGCTAAATTTTATACAAAAAACGATATAAAAATATATCGTTTTTTAGCAAGATCGATTTGAAAATCTACAATGCTTTTTTATGGAGAAATATGTGTGGTCACAATCTAAAGTCATTATCAAATCAAATTTTCTGACAATGCTTTCTGCAACCCAGCATAAGTAGAGTAACATACGTACCAACACTGATCAGGAATATTAACAATTCAAGTTGGCAGAATATGATGTAGTGCAGTGCATACCACACATAGCATACATATCTCGTGATATGAATGCATGATATAGATGCGATTATGCCGGTATGTCTAATTGTCTACCTCTGCATTGTGTAATATTATTAACCCTGGAATACTCGCGTGGTAAAATTAGTCATCAGTGGTCTCACTATGGGTACTTTTGACCCAACGCACCATAATATATGTTATAAATTCATGTTTTTAGTGTTCCGTGCCAAAATTGGAAAACGTAACATATATGGCCTCACTTTGGTGTCTGTCCGTCTGTCTGTCACAAGCTCCCAGAGCCAAATGACATACAATGTGATCTGCCATACACAAAACTATGAGTTAATTTAGAGCACTCCAGCAAAAACTTATGATATATTTCTGAAACAGAATTTGCAATTAGATACTTTTTATTGAAATCGTGTTTGTCCTTTTGTCATGATGTCCTTGTGTCTCGGTGTCACGCTTATACTGTAATATGTATAATATAAATTATTATAATATATATCTAGACATGGTGCGGTTAGTCTACCGCTGTTAAGGCACCGCTCGCAACAAGTATCCCTTTGGTGCAGCGGATAGCGCGTTGACCTTCTAATCCAAAGGTCGTGGGTTAGATCCCTCATAGATCCGTCTAGAAACCTAATGGATTTTAGCTCGGATTTTAGTTATAAAAAATAAAACAAATTTTTAATTTTTTCTGTTTTTCTTAAAAAGTAGTGAATTATTTGTAACTAAAAAGTACAAAATAAAATTATAAATTATAAAAAAAGTTTTTTTAATAGAAGGTGCTTTTTATTGAGGGGCCCTAAAAAGCAGAAAATAAAAAAATAATCTTCAAAATTTTTAAATGTTTAAAAAAATTTAAAAAGTATTCGAGACTTCAGCATACTATCATTAAAATAGTAAAATTTATGATTAACCAACAAATATATTCTAGAATATTGGTTTCGAATGCTCTTTAAAATTTTTTAAACATTTAAAAACTTGGAAGATTTTTTTTTTTATTTTCTGCGTTTTAGGACCCATCATTAAAAAGCATCTTCTATAAGAAAAAATTGTTTACTTTAATTTTTTATATATTATTTCAGTTAACACTTTATGCTTCTCACTGTACAGTACAGGCAGTGCATTGAAAATGTCTGACTGCTCGACCATGGAGGATTACCTGCGGCTATTTGCAGCATACCTACTTGATCTACAACTGTATCGTTACATTATACAACTGTATCGTTATACATTATAATCGTAATACTACTACATGACGAGTGCTTGACAATAGTGCATCGCGCAAATAAGGTAGTTCTGGAAGTTCGTGTACCGATACCCGTGATTCTGCTCTGAATATTGTTTTTCAGTCGAGTCTTTATACATAATACGTATAACACAAATTATTCTAAACACTATTACGCGACAGTGGCGTTTCAATGTAACTAATTTATGTTTGGCGAAAAATAACATTTTCGCCAAACATAATTGCGAGTGAATAATATAGCATAAATAACCGGTTTGTAATAACCGTTAAGAAAATATAATTTTGTTACTGTCAACCGACAGTTGATAGTACTTCTTGTACCTAATAAAAATATACTTAAAACAGTAGCAAGCCGTGGGGTGGGTCGTGTATTAGGACTAGGACTCTATATGTGCGACCCTTGAGGTCCACACGACCAATTTCCCAGTAATAATAATTATAATTAGATATATCGTGGTCAATAATCAAAACACACCTTAATTAAGGGCGTTATCATTTCGTATTTCGATCATCGACCACATTATTGACACAAAATTAGTGTCGAAACATGTAATTATTTAATATATTAGAATATACATATTTATCTTGTGGGGTTTTGTGATTGTTTTTTAGTTCTCATTTTTACCTATCGCACTTGGCAGATGGTGTTTTTATTATGAGAACGTGAACAAACACACTCTCTTATATAAATACGCTCAAATAAGCACACTAATGCCGGGTTTATCGTACATTATTTAATACGCAGCTTTGTTAATTCTCTGTTAAATTTTTAATCACGATTAATTTAACAGCGGTTTCTTAAACGTCAACAACGCTTAAAAAACATGTAATTAGCTATAACAGCCGATTAAAAATATTTAAACACAGGTTGGTAACTCTGATATCTAAATTCGTGTATGTTTTGTATCATGTGTGTTATATAAATTACTAGCCGTTACCCGTGGCTTCGCCCACGTATTTTACGATTTATAATTTTATTTATCGATCGAGATTGAGATTGCTTGGAATCGAGGGTTTTTTAAAAAAATTTATTATACAATACAATGTACCTACTTTATTCAACCTATAAGAAAACAAAAAATACAATTAACTTAATTATAACATCTGGGTGACCGAGCTTTGCTCGGATGAGATCAATCAAAATAGTACTTACTGTGAGTTATTGATTTTGTATTATTTCCTCAGAATATTATTCCGAAACGATTAATTGTCAGAATATTTTGACACAAAGTAGTTTGTTTTTTCCAAAGCCTACTCACCATACGACACTGTTTTATAACGTTAAAAAACTGTTTTTTAAAATTTTATTAATACCTACATTACTCACTCGCCTCGCTCGTTCGTTTGAATATTATTAATTCCTTCTTCGCTCGTTCGCTCGAATTTTATTAATACATTACTCACTCGCTTCGCTCGAATATTAATAATACATTACATTTGTTATCCCCCGCGAGAATCTCCCCCCCCCCTAATTTGTTATCCCCCCGCGAGAATGTCCCCACCTAATTTGTTATCCCCGCGAGAATCACCCCCCTAATTTGTTATCCTCCCGCGAGAATCTTCCCCCCTAATTTGTTATCCCCCCGCGAGAATCTTCCCCCCTAATTTGTTATCCTTTGCTCGTACGCTCGAATTTTATAAATACATTATTCACTCACTTCGCTCGTTCGCTCGAATATTAATAATACATTACTCACTCGCTTCGCTCGTTCGCTTGAATATTATTAATATATTACTCACTCGCTCCGCTCGTTCGCTTGAATGTTATTAATACATTACTCACTCGCTTCGCTCGAATTTTATTAATACATTATTGCTCATCTACGATACCTATATAAGGAACTCCTGTGCAAAATTTGTTATCCCCCCGCGAGAACCTTCCCCCCTAATTTGTTATACCACCGCGAGAATTCCCCCTAACTTGTTATCCCCCCGCGAGAAACTTACCTCCTAATTTGTTACCCCCCCGCGAGAATTTCCCCCCCTAATTTGTTATCCCCCGCGAGAATCTTCCCCCCTAATTTGTTATCCCCCCGCGAGAATCTCCTCCCCTAATTTGTTATCCCCGCAAAAATCTTTCCCCTAATTTATTATCCCCCCGCGAGAATCTTCCCCCCTAATCTGTTATCCTCCCTCGAGGTTCTCCCCCCCGCGTAGCTTTCTATTAGTGAACAAATTTTTAGAAACGGTTTAGTAGTTCCAGAGATAAAACAAAAACAAATCTATCCCACGGGAACCGTACATTTTTCCGGGATAAAAATTAGCCTATAACATTCTGACACCTAAACTACCACTATGCAAAAAATTATGTCGATCCCTTGCTCAATGAAAAACAAAAACAAAGCTATCCCACGGGAACCGTACATTTTTCCGGGATAAAAAGTAGCCTATGTGCTATTCCAGACTATAATCTATCTCTGTACCAAATTTCATCCAGATCCGTTCAGCCGTTCTGGCGTGATTGAGTAACAAACATCCATACATACATCCATCCATCCAAACTTTCACATTTATAATATTAGTTAGATTAGATTAGATTAGATTACAAGTGTTCCATATAAGATCGATATATGCCATATGTTTACAGTTTACGCGAAGCCAGTGTTACCGGGAAGAAGTTCTAGGAACAAAACTGGATTGAACCAAAACTTTCCATGGTCCCAGCCAAAACGAAGTTCACCAATTCAGATTATTTACTTGTTTGTTGTTAGAACGAAGGGTAATGAATGGTTTAATGCCAATAACCTTAGCATTAATACAAACAAAACTAAAGTTATGTACTTCATGATGAGTCAGTTTCGTCCTTTTGTGAATCAAGATTCTATTAAATATTTAGGTGTCCATATTGACCCCGATTTGGCATGAACAGATCATGCAGGTTCTCTGTCAAAACAACTTACGACCTCCAATTTTTGTGCTGCGTAACTTAAAAAATGCAGTAAATGATAATGTCGTCTTGCAAGCCTTCCATGCTTTATTCCAGTCCACATTGTCGTATACTATCTTGGTTTGGGGACACGCAATCTCTACTAGCAGAATTTTTAAATTACAAAGGCGTGCTATTCGCTTAAGTTTTTCACTAGGCTATAGAGAAGATTGTAAACAGACATTTATTAAGTCTGGTTCTTACTGTGTCTCTATAATATACAATTATATTATAAGTATAATGATTTGCTTGCTTCATATAAAACAAAATATCAATGCATACCCAATCACTCCCAATGCCATAGCCACAATATACAAGAAATAAAAGTAATATTAAAATTGAACTCCACAGATTGAGTAAATATCCTACCAAATTTTATAAAGACCTTACCATGCAAAAGTTTAAAAATAAAATCAAAAATTATTTAACAAACAGATGTTTTTACTCTATATATGGAGGAATTTTTAAATAATAATTTCAACGAACTCTTAAATTGATAACTGTGTTGTTTATTATTGTTTTTTTGTTGTTGAATTGTTTTGTATATTTTGTTACCTGACTTGTGTAAACTTGTGCATTCTAACAGAGAAGGTATCTACTTTTTATGTGAGAACTATATCTGTTGGTGGGAAAGACTATAATCTATTGTAATTGCTACTATTTAATAGCAATTTCACGGTTTGCTATAAAAACTATCAAGAAATGTCAAAACTAATAAATATTGATGGTCACATTAATATGTCAATTAAATTATTGGCACGCTAATGGTTGCAGAATGTAGATAGCATTAGCAATAATCCTTGTTTTGTGCTGCAGCATGATATTATGTCCTATGAACATGACATTTGAATGTCGGAATATTTAATAGATTCCTTTTGATAACGCAGTTAAGATGATTGCATGCTATTCAAATGCAATATGCGATAGACGTATTTGCATGAATATCGTAAGTAAATTTTTAGCCTATTTTAAGCGAACTTTCAAATTTTAATTTACTAGATAATAATATGTTATTTGAAATAGCGGAAATGTTGAGTTCTTCGATATTTTAAAAAGTATATAAGATGCGTCAAAAGCGTACACTCGCAGCATTTTTTTGAACGAATTTTTATTTAAAATGCTTTATGGGAACTTTTGAAAAAATAATTTTTTTTTTCAAATTCATCAAATTATTAGATACCCTATAAAAAAGGTAATCTAATAGTTTAGTCAATGAGTGCTCACAAGGGGAATGTGGATGGAAAAGTCGAAAGCAGAAAATTTGACTTAGGAACTTTGTTTGGACTAGTTAGGAGATAAACATACTAAAAGTCCTTACCCCTCCGAAGTACGCCCGAGGGGGGGAGGCACAAAGAAGGTCCCGTTTTTTGGTTTTATCTCGAAAACGGTGCGTCGTACGAAATTTTGTTGTACTACATAATGAAAGCTGATAAAATTCTCTACAGCTTTAACTTTCACACTTTTTATCTATCTCCATTCTTTGCCTAGCTATGAGCTTCGAAAAATGACCGATTTTCAAAAATGTGTTAAATTTTCTGTAGCACACTGTAACAATACGAATTTTCCAAAATCATTTCTTATTGCTCATCCACCTTATTAAAAAATGAATTATTTAATTCGCCGCCTATTTGGGCGTGAAGGGCCTTTTTGTGGTTCCTCAGCGTTTGCCTCTTCTTCTTTCTCCTCATCTGTCGAATCTACGGCTTAATTTCTTAGATATAAACTAATTAATAATTAATTTTTATATTTTTATTTTTTTAGCTCGATTCTGAAGAAAATCCAAATCCGGATCGAAACGTCAATTATTTAAATTATTTGTTGTAATTTTTTGTTAATACATTGTCTGAAAAATTGGTCGAGAATTTTATTCATCGATATTATTGGGAGTTTGATCCAGTTTAAAAGTAAACTGTTTCCGCCTTCACCGCGTGGAGGTACTCCCAGCTTGTTATTTTTTAATAGTGTGTGGGTGTTTTTAATAGTGTGGATGAGCAATAAGAAATGATTTTGGCAAATTCGTATTGTTACAATGTGCTACAGAGAATTTAACACATTTTTGAAAATCGGTCGTTTTTCGAAGCTCATAGCTAGGCAAAGAATGGAGATAGATAAAAAGTGTGAAAGTTAAAGCTGTAGAGAATTTTATCAGCTTTCATTATGTAGTACAACAAAATTTCGTACGACGCACCGTTTTCGAGATAAAACCAAAAAAACCAAAAAACGGGACCTTCTTTGTGCCTCCCCCCCTCGGGCGTACTTCTGAGGGGTAAGGACTTTTAGTATGTTTATCTCCTAACTATTCCAAACAAAGTTCGACTTTTCCATCCACAAATTATTCGTTGCTTAAGCTATAATATCTTACTGCAGTGGTTTAGTTGATCAGATATGACTGTTCAAAAGTTTTTAATTTTTGAGAGACTTTAAACATTCATAAACCAAATTAAATGTAGAAGTATGTAGGTGAGTTAAGTGGAATCAGCGTGATTTTTTCCACAAGTATACTGAATTTAATTAAAAGGTTTCGAATTTTGCCAAAACTCGCATTTTTCTGGGGCATGGTTTAAAAAATTGCAAAAACGACTTTCTATAGACCTTTTTCAAATTTTACGTTATTTATACGAAAATATACCTACCCTGACGCCGACGAGCGCAAGCGAACTTCTGTATCTTCTTTAGTTAAGAAATATGAACGTTAAAAGATTTTTTTCTGTATTTTCCAGAAACTTAAATTGTCCACATTCTAAATTAATACAAAATTAGACTTGGCGTATTTGCGTGTTGGAAGCACGAGTGTCTTTTTCAACAAGTACCATTAATTTTAAAAATATCTGAGAGAATCTTCATTTTGTCAAAAATCGTGTTCTTATCAATAAAAATCAATAAAGCTTAGGGTACATAGATGTACCTGTTTTGAGGATTGACTCATCATTTGTCTGTCTTAATAGTAGATTGTATTTCTAATGTCTTAATGGAGTTTATTATTGACGAGTTGTGATAGTATGTAAAAACGAGCGATAGCGAGTTTTTACAGTTACACAAGTCATAATACCATTACGCACGATTTATATATGGTAATTTTTGCCATACCCACTACAAAATACCTATACTTTTCGCACGTAATTTTCAGTATTTTCAAAAAATTTTAACAGTTAATTTGCGTCGCCATCTTTACATTTACAACAGGCCATGAGTATGTTATAGCAGCAATTATTAGCAGGCGGATAGAGCGAATAAACATAAGTTATCATGGCAACCGTTTACTTACCGCACTAGTTATGTATTGAAAGTATTTTATGCACGCCTGCCTGTTAAAAGACCCTATACAGGCCGGTATACATCTATGGAAAGCAGCTATTTTATAGTGGGTATGGCACAAAAGTAGTATTTCTATTGCAGTAAAGGTATACCAAATTTGGATATTTACGTAATAAATAAAGGATAATCCATCATTGGAAAATGCTATAGAAAATTATGGGATTACCAGAAAATTCTAAAAATTTGCCCAAGCATGTACATTCCTCCATTATTCGTTTAACAAAATACTATATCAAAGTTTACAGGAAGTTTCGTCAAACTCTAATTCAAATGTGAGTGTCGACTGTTTCAATAATTGTAACATCTCACGCAAACCAATTTTCCCCATCCATATTGATTGATTCTTTTTATGCCTGTGCCTGTTTGTTCATTGCATCGACATTATCTGCTCAAACAGAAATAGAATGTGATTTATTACAGCAATTTTGATAGCAACGTCCATTGTCCGGTTTATGCATATTTTGTGGATATCGTTGAACTATCTACAACAGATGCAACAGACGAATGTGGTGATATTAATTGAAAATAAATGCAATTATTGACACACAAACCATCTAACTGAGATTAATAAAGCTGTTTCAACTGCCCATTATTTCAGTAATTATTTTACTGGTATTATTTTTCATCAAAAGTAAATAAGGTAATTGTTTTATCTATTCACATTAAAATATTTCAGTTTTAAAACCTTTTGATTTTTAAATGTTGAATTTATTTCACAAAAATGGAAATTTATTTTATTGAATTCGTTTGTCTTAATAACAAAATATTGAATTATCGGCACGGAAAAATAATCTTACTTCGTTACAACTTTAAGAAGTTTTTAAAAACAGATTTCTTGAAGGAAAATATTGAACTCCGCTGTGATGATGTCTAAATGACAGCAACTTGTCAGCAACCGGATATTTTGCCACGCTTTTTTGAGGTTTCCACAATTATTTCAAATGGAACTTCTTCCACTGGGAATACCAAGAAACGATACTCGTAGTCTAAATGCTAACAAGTTGTTGTTATCTTGATATCATCGCAATGGCATCGACGTCGGGTATTACTGCTGGGGGATCGGTCTATGAGTACGACCAATGCATGTTTTCATATTACAAATGAAATTGATTTTCATTTTTTATTATAGTGGAGATATCTTCTTATTTATATTTTTAAAAAACTTAATGTTTTTCTTTCAATGAACGATTGGTTGACTGGTATTTCTGGTGGTAAAAGTTCTGTTGGAAAGAATTAAGAAGTATAGAGACTTCGAAAAAGTTTATAGCATTTCAGTAGCTAGAACGATAGTATTTCTTTAGAGGTTGTATTTGTTTAGCCATTTAAATTTTAAATATGTGGATAGTTCGGAGAAAGGTTCTATCAATAACGTTCAAATAAGTTTTAATGCCGAAGTTTCAAAAAAATTATTTTTATCATCAGGGCTATAGACTTTTAGAGGTATATTAACTGTTCGTTGTACATATTATATTGTTACCAATTGTGGTTAGAAGAATCTAATGCAATATCAATTCTGTAAAATTTCTTGGACTATTTGTTGACAGCGATTTGAAATGGAAATTGCATATTGATCAGTTATGCTTAAAGTTATATAGAATTTTTTTCTATTGTGAAAATTGCGGAATATGCATCCTTCGAGGTAATAAAAAGTATTTATAATGGTCTTTTCCAATCTAATATGGTGATATTAGATTGGAAAAGACCATTATAAATATCTATGGTATTTTGCTGTGGGTGCATGCCCCTGATGCTGTAAGAGTGTGCGGACTCCAAACACGAGCTTTGAGAATAATTACTAAAAGTAACTCACGAGATCTTGTAAACCTTTGTTTAAACAACATAGTAATTTAACTTTACCATCCCTTTTTGTTTACGAAAATTTGCTCTATGCTAAACAAAACTTTTCTAATTTTCAGTTAGTTGCGCGCTTATAACATCAGGAGCAGTACTAATATTTACCAATGAGTCTGTATTTAAAATAAATTAAGCTCAAACTATCAAATCAAACATTATACCATTATAAAAAAGACTTCTCATAGTTAATTGCATTTTCTTTTTTTTGACGATTTTGTCATTTGTGTTTGACAAAATTTGGCAAGGAGACAGGAAAGACATAGGCTACTTTTTGTCTCAAAAAAAAAAAAAAAAACGGCTTCGCCCGAGTGAAAAAAGTAATCTATGGAACTACTGAAGCGATTCTAAAAATTCTTTCACTAATAGAAAGCTACACTATCCCTGAGTGATATGGGCTATATTTTATTTTAATTCTCGCGGGGGGAGGGGGGCTATAAATCATAAATTCTTAACTCTGGAACTACTAAACCGATTCTAAAAATTCTTTTACTAATAGAAAGCTACACTATCTCTGCGTGATATGGGCAATATTTTATTTAGATTATCGCGGAGGCGGGGGTAATAAATCATAAATTATTATCTCCGGAACTACTGAACCTATTCTAAAAATTCTTTCACTAATAGAAAGCTACGCAGGGGGAGAGATACTCGCGGGGGGATAACAAATTAACAATACACTAAATATAAGTGAGCGGAGCAATTGATGACCTCTATTAAATCATAATTTCATACCACCCAGGAGTAGCCGCGACGGATCGCTAGTGATAAATAATGTTGCAGAACTCTATGATATAGAGAAATGGTGATCCGTAGATGATGTAGAAATTAGGAGAGAAAAAATTCAGTGGCAAAAAATCAAATAAAATTTGCAATACTGATGATTAAATTTGCTTATAAATGCAAATTTAACCATCAGTATTGCAAATTTTATTTGATTCTTTTGCCACTGAGTTTTTCTCTCCTAATTTCTAAGTGATAAATAATAATGGAATTTACAAAATTTTCACCTCGAGTAAAATCAACGTGCCGAATAGTCTGTGCTGTAAGAGACTGTGAAAGTCGTGTGATAATAGATATCATATTTCATCGTTTTCCACCTGGAGAAAAACGATTTGTGACAGCTACAAATAAACTCGGAAATTTTGAAAAATGGATATACTTAGTGCATGGAAGAAAGATCTAAAGATAAAACAAAAGTATTTCTATTTGACTTATTAATATTTTTTCTACACTGAATAATGTGACCAGTCTTCAAGAGTCTTTCTGCTTTCACGATATTTCTTTGCTTTGGATTTGCACCAGTCCAAACAAAAACTGCACTTTAAATAATCACATTTGAAGTAAAAGCTCCATATAACTTAATGCTTATAACTATGTAAATCTGTTTCCCGATTCCGTCATTTTGACTACGTCACAAGTAAACTCCTCCCATATGTCAGATCCCAATAGCTTTTTCCAATCTATTATATCCAGAACAGTTATGTACTGGTCCGCCATTTTCAATCAGTCCAGTACCTCTATAGAATATGTAAAATATTTTCGCAAACCCTTATCCAATTTTACACTTACACATACGCAAGCGTTTGTCACTCCAATTAATTGATACGCATGTTTCCACATGTCGGATGACAATCACAATGGAAATTTGATTGCCACTTCACCCTATTAAAAAGTTTAACAAGAGAAACATGCCAATCGTAAATCTGTGGCCTCAAGACAAAACCGACCATGTCGAATTTTTAAACGAGTTAAAAAAAAAGGTTATCTTCGACGTTTATGTTTGTATGTTCACGAATATGTGTCATGTATGCATGTTTATTATATTTATTATTATTGTAACGTGCTCAACGACTTTAGGCTATAATACACGTAGATAGCAATATGGTAAGTATAATTATGTAAATTATTTTGTGAGATACTTTGTATAATTAATGTTTATTAATGTTTATATCACTTAATGAACATAGTAATTAATTAAATTTCCTGTTTTAGATTGGTGAGTTCCAGGAACTGTAGCATTTTCGATACGCAAGGTGCCGTCATCTTTGAGGGCTTTTTCTATTGTGTTTGGTAAGTCGATAATGATTCTTTCGTTAGTTTATATCTAGGGCATGATAATAGTATGTGTTCTATGGCAAGTTGGGAGTTACATTCTTCGCAGATTGGTGAGGCTTCCTTTTTTAGAATGAACGAGTGAGTCAGATTAGTGTGACCTATTCTTAATCTGATTAAAGTTACAGTTTCATTTTTTCTTAGTTGTTGAAAGGAAATGTTCATTTTTTTTGTATTATGTTTATTTCAAAACTTGTTAGATGTTATTAATAAAATATATGAGCACTGTGGTTGAAATACAAACAAAATTAAGAATAGTTACTTCTTACCACAACAGTTTTATTGATGGATGTACATTTCGAAAGCTATAATTTCGTCTTCAGCAAACACTATACATTAATGTATAGTGTTTGCTGAAGATGAAAGCATAGCTTTCGAAATGTACATCCATCAATAAAATGTTGTGGTAAGAAGTAACTATCCTTAATTTTGTTTGTTAGATGTTGTTTGTATCCATAGCTGTTATTCCAGTCTTCGATAATATCATTCATGTAATGGTTTTTGGCATCGCCGAGAAAAATTATAGGAGGTTCGTCTCGTAGATAGGCATTTTTTGCCTCTTCATCAACTCTTTCGTTGACGACGAAGATAACGTATTGAGGATGAAGAGAGAAAACTGTATTCAGAATATCGGTTAGGATAGGGTTATGAGAAGAGATAGGTGTTTTAATTGGGCACTTATAGTGCTCCAGGGGTCTGTGCAGATTAAGTATTTGTTGGGAGGCCGTAGTTGAATTTCCTGTAGAGCCATTAATATAGCGTATAGAGTTTCGTCGAGTAAACACTGAATGTATTTTGTAGGTTGTAGCTTTGGTTCGAGTCGCTAAAGAGATAAGCACAGGATACTTTGTTGCATGTTATACAGAGTTCACTATAGTTAGTTGTTACGTTCGTTTAGGTGTATGGTGGGGTATTCGACAAATCAGAATGGACCCTGATTGCGGGGTCTAGTCACTTGTGTTTAATGTTTATTGTTTATGTTATTTATGCTTGTAGTTCGTAACTAAATATTATATATGTGCGCAGAACAAAGATTTATATGAATTTTTCGACAAAAATAAAATAAATGACGACTCAGTTATCCAGTTCGTTAGTTGAACTAGTTCTCTATTTTTAGTGTATTTGCCATATGGCACATACACTATTGGCGTCGGTCGGATGGCGGGACCTAGGGGTCGGACCAAAATTTCTCGACGTTTCATAGCCTCCTGAACAGTTTGCCACCATTTTTGAAAATGTTTATGTATATATGTATGTATATATATATATATATATATATTTATATATATATTTATATATATATGTGTGAACACGATAACTCTCCACAGACTTAATCGATTTAAACGAAATTTGGTACACACATTGGAACTCATTACCGCACGAAGCCTATTTAAAATGGGCCCGATCGGACCATTTTAAGGGTAGTATTTAGGGGTTGAAAAAAGTTTTTGGGCCCAAAAATACCGAAAAAATTCTCAGAATCGTTTCAAAATTGAAATTTAACCCTTTAGTAAAGATTAAAATGTGCTGTTAAAATTTTAATAAAATCGGCACGACAGGACCGGACTTACAAAAATTTTATGAAAACACTGATTTGCGGATAGTGATTTACTTACTGAAGGGTGTATTTAATTTGGTACAAAGGTTGCATTGATAATATTATTGAAATTAAGAAAAAAAATATTATTTTAAGGGATGTATTAAGGGGTTAAATTTTTTATTTTGTCCAAAAACAAACTTAAGTTTACATAATAAAGCCACAAGGCCTGCATTAGCAAATACACTATATTGTCGGCAGGGTTTTGGCACTGCGACCCGAGTTTTATTTAGTTTGTATTTTGTGTAATAATATATATGTATAAAAACGTGTCGTTTGTGGTACACATTCTAATCTAAACAGCTGTTCAAACCGGCTTTTTAACCCTCCGGTAAACGTAATGTTTTATTCTATTCTATTCTATTCTATTCTCTTCTCTTCTCTTCTCTTCTCTTCTCTTCTCTTCTCTTCTCTTCTCTTCTCTTCTCTTCTCTTCTCTTCTCTTCTCTTCTCTTCTCTTCTTTCTATTCTATTCTATTATATTCTATTCTATTCTGTTCTGTTCTATTATTTGCTTAATTGTCGGTCACATGCGACGAGGTAGGTTTCTAGTGTCGCTACAAGATTTTTTTCGACGAAACGAAAAGACTTCTGACGAAATCGAGAAATGAATTGTCGAGATCTCGCTGATACGGGAGGCGAGCTTGAGAAATCTAGATTCTCAAAAAATTGTGGAATATCAAAAATATAATAGCATTAGTTATATGATAAAAAGATGCTAACAAGAATATGGCAAAGTATCACTTGACAGAGTTTTGCTGCTTTTTGCAAAACTGTAACTTTTTTAACATTAAGATCTCTCAGATACGTAAGGTAAAACGCTGAATCCATCTGACCACTCGCAAATCTGCATTTTATTTAGTTTAGGAGATACAGGCGTTTACCTTGTGACCCCCAGACTGCAGATCACGATCCGTCACGATCAGAACGTTGTGCGTTCAAACACGTCGGGGGGGGGGGGGCACATGGCTATTCTCTACGAGTCAACATCAACATAATAATGTAAAACATCAAAATAAAAAAAAACACCAACGTCATTGTCAACAAAAACTCGGGTAGCAGTGCCAAACCCTGCCGACAATAAACAGTATTTGCTATTACAGGCATAGTGGCTTTATTATATAAACTTAAGTTTGTTTTTGGAGAAAATAAGGAATTTAACCCCTTAACACATCCATTATAATTTATTTTTTCTAAATTTCAATATTAGACTTGGATTTTGTCAGTACAACTACACTAAATTAAATACACCCTTGATCAGTGTAAGTAAAACTGTATCCGCCAACTAGTGTTTTCAAAAAATTTGTAAGTTCGGTCCTGTCGGGACGATTTTTTAAAATTTTAGGAGCACTTTAAAATCTTTACTAAAGGGTTAAATTTCAACTTTGAAACGATTCTGAGATTTTTTTCGATATTTTTGGGCCCAAAAATATTTTGGAACCTGTAAAAACCACCTTCAAAATGGTCCGATTGGGCCCATTTTAAATAGGCTTCTTGCAGTGATTTCGTTTAAGTCTGTTGAGACTTATCGTGCGCACACATATAGGTATATATTAGGATCCGTCAAATGGATGGAGCTTAAAAAAATGGCGCAAAGGGGGGGAAATTTTATATACGGGGTATACTTTTGCGTGTAATTTTGTGATTTTCAAAGTGATAAGAAATAATAAATATAAGTGCAATTTGCAATTGGGCCGGTACGAGTCCTAAACAAAGGAATTTCGTTGAAGGAGAACGGATTCTCAAAGCCGGACATATAATCAAATGTGTGAAAAAAACAAGATAACTAAGCTGTCAAAAGTAGTAATCTTTACGGCATATTGCTTAAAAACATCAAAATTAAAAGAAAATCTCCACGAAATTAATCATCCGTTCAATGCTTCTTTAAGGCAGGGTTAGGTGAATAATGTAAACACATAACTGCAACATAATATGTTATATTGTAATAAGTAGGTAAGTTACTAACCTCAAAAGATTTGTATACAAAATTAGTCCTATAAATTTGTCAATCATCAAATGATTTTACTATTGTAGTACAGTATGATAATAAGTAGGTACATCTTATTAATATAAAACATTTTTTTAATTCATAAATACAGTTTTTCCACATTTCATTACAAAATAATTTGCTGTAAAGTAAGTTTTACAAGGCAATAACTGACAGTGTTTAATGCCATGATATTAGAAAACGTCGCGAATTCCATTTTCTATAAACTTTTTGTTTATTTTTACTTGTTTTATATTTGTAATAAACAATTTCACGATAAATTTGCACTGTTAGCATGTAAAATTTTCCCTCGTTTTGAGTACAATTTTGTGCCACCAGATGTCATATGCCCATTTGACGGATCCCAATATACAATATTATATTATAAATATTTTTAAAAATGGTGCCAAATTGTTCAGAATGATGTGAAACGTCGAGAAATTTAGGTCCGACCCCTAGATCCCGCCATCGGATTGACGCCAATAGTGTACTTATGTGCAATATGGCAAATACACTAATAATTACTTTCTTATATCCACAAGCTATATCACAGAATACCATATAACCTTTATCTACATACTTATTATATATTTTTCTTCCAAATTTTTAAAAAGCCATAACTTTTTAGAAGCTAGATGAGATGTGCGCGTGTTCTTAATCGATTCCGCTAAAACGACCGCACCTTTTCTAGTTTATTTACAATGTACGTCGGTGAACGAATTTCTTTCGACCAACGCGACGTTCGCGTCGCTCCTCGTGTGGTACGAAAGCACCTCGACATATTATGATTGACAGTGAAATCTCTTTTTATTGCAGCGAAAAATAGACTATTCGGTGACCCACAAACTACCGAACGGTTTTTAAGCCGTTTACAAATGCAGTTTAAATTTAGATTATATCTAGATATATGCATTATTTTATACATGGGCGTACCCAGCTTTCGGAGTAGGGGGGGAGATAAGGAATTTCTTGTAGGTAAATAATTTATATTTAACTTATATTTTTTATAAACAATATTAAACTAGTGCTTTTTTCCTTGAAAATCCGCGAAAAAATTATCAGAGGCTGCCATTTTTGTTTATTTTCAAAAAAAAAAACTTCGATCAGGTACTAAATGAACTATTAAACTGATGTAAAATGTCTTTTTTTGTTTGATTGATTTTAAATGAACCAGTAAAATGTCATGATGGTCACCGCTAAGCACGACTTGTGAGTTGTGGGACTGTCAGTAAACATAGTTACATATTAGTCTAGGTCCAGGGGGGGGGGGCAGTTGACCCTCCTGCCCCCCTAGGTACGTCCATGATTTTATACAATGCTATATTTAAATTATTCAACAAAAACAGTTATGTCTTGTGGCCACAGAACAGACAAAATATTATAACCGATTATTTTCAAACGTTTAAAACATACTACCGTTACAAATTAAAACAGCTTATTTGAAATTGTGTAATGTGAATAAATTAATAAATATCTTTCAAGTACAAACATCTAAGAAACTTTGCCCTTAATTTATATATTTAGGTATTTATAACATATTCTCAGAATAATTTAATAAATATTATATTATAAAACTTGAAACAGTTTCATTTCAAAGAAACTGAAATACATATTTCGAAACAAAATATTAAACAAATATTTACTTTAATTCCTTCATTTATATCCAAGTATGCAATGAAAACGAAAGAATATACTTTTATGTCCTGATTTTAATGAGGGAGATTTTATGTTCTTGTTTTTTACTTCCCACCTCTACTATGGTAGGGAAGTAATGGATTTAGTCCGAAAAAAATATTTCGAGATTTTAACAGATCTTCACGTTTTGAGACCCTAGCAATCGTTTAAGATCATTTTCTGACTGATGTCTGTATGTGTGTGTGTGTGTGTGTGTATGTGTGTGTGTGTATGTGTGTGTGTGTATGTGTGTGTGTGTGTATGTGTGTGTATGTGTGTGTGTGTGTATGTGTGTGGTCAATTTTTCGCCTTCGATATCTTAAGAACGGAACAACATACGGGCATGCCGATTATTCTATTGTGTTTATCAGCCTTTAACTTAGATCTGATTAGATTTTGAGTCAAATCGGTTCAGTGGATCCTGAGATATTCAAAAAAACGTCCTCAATGTCACGTATTAACATAGGTAAAAAAAAATATAAATGAATTCTAGATGTTATAATATGAAAAAAATGTAAATATTTTTTTTCTCTAAAATGTATAGTTTTCGAGAAAAAAAATATTTTACTAAAAAAAATAAAAATTGTACGTAAATCAAGGTAACCATGATTTTTGCTATATTAAGTTAGCCATCAGTAGATCACCAAACAAAAAAGAGGGCCATGCTTTTTTCAAAGAATAAAAATTAAATTGTGTTTTAAAGACCACCAACAGCTAAGGTTATTTGGGCCTAGTAAAAGAATTAAAAAAAAAGTGTTTATTTTTTGCAAATATTTACTAGGTGGGAAGTATAGGACTGGTCATCAGTCGAATTTTTTCGACTTGCAACATGCATAATTCGGAAAATATCAGTCAGAATTGGTTTATCGGTGTTTTCCTGTATTTAAAAAAATATTAATTTTAGATTTAAAAGATTCTGAAAGTATTTTTCAATAACTTGACAATTGAGAGTGTTCATTGTGTAAAGGAAACGTGACAATAGTAGGTACCGTACGCGTCATACTAAAGACTATTCCTAGGAAAATAGGCTTTGAAAAGAAAACTCATCTAGACGACTAGATATAACAGGCTTTAAAGATCTCTATACTATGCTGCAGTCCTAAGCCAAAAATACGTATCTCGCATTTTTAGGGTTCCGTACCTGCGAACAGAACCCTATTACTGAGCCTGCGATGTCCGTCCGTCTGTCATAAGGCTCTATAGATATCACAAACGGTAAGAGGTAGCTAATTGAAATTTTCACAGATTGTGTGTTATTGTGACGTCAATCCTGGCAAGTAATAATAAGAATAAAATTATCAAATAATTTTAACAAATTAATGCTTTTTATTTATACATATACATGGATATACAGGGTGGTGATTTTTTGGGAGTACTGGAGACACGCTGTTCTTTGTGACACTCTGTACATTGTCGTACACCATACAGAGGTGTGTAAATTCTTGAATAGGCACGTGGCATTTTATATTTATGTAGGTATAATGACAAAGAAATGTGAATTATGGTATACGACAAGAACGTTCAGGAAGGCATATGAGTTTTCTAATACACATTTCCGATGGAGTGCGAAGTAAATTTAAAACGGTCAAAGCTAGAGGTAATTTGAGAGCATTGAAGCATAATAGGGTTTGGCGTGAAACTAGTTCCGCCTATGTACTATGTATACCTATACCAGCGTTTCATAAACTGGGGTCCGTAAGTATACATCCGAGGGGTCCACGAACTCATATCTGGTGTATGTGGGCAAAGCTATACAGTTTATAGAGTGTGGCCGGAAACGTCGGCGGTCGAATTGTATAGGTTAACCTTAAATTAAACAGTGATTCTTATACAGTTCCGCCGACAGTGATATGTTGTTTACACTACACAACACAGAAGTGAAACTTACTTACGCAAAATCTAAATGTTATAAATTGGCATTTACACTTCAAAAAAATGAAATAGATAAATTAATAACCTACATTTACTTTATAAAAATGGGAGTCGGCGACAATTATTTGCTAATCTCATAACGGGTCCGTTGGTGAAAAAGTTTAGGAAACGCTGACCTATACTATTGCTATCAGAATAGCCTCCTCTTACGTATAGTCCTTACATACCCGCATAGGCACACTAACCGACCGTGCTTATCCCGATACAAGGCTTCTTTTAAAAGCTTTTTGTTAACTTCACTTGTTAGTTAGGGTAAAATCTTATTACCCAATTTTGACCTATTTTTCATATCCAATCAATTTGAAACTTTGCACACATCTTTAGTTCTGATGAAAATACAATATTTTTTATTAGGATCTAATCTTCATAATCAGTTCATTCGTCATTGAAATTTCCGAAACTATCCAGTTATTTCACCATAATAATTCCCTATATCTTTTGCGATGCGAAAGTTTCGGTTTGGTATTATTTGTAACGTAACTGGAACAATTGAGCACAGTTAGTGACTGTTTCAAACTAATTAAAAAACTGCCAGTTTTCATTACAAGTTTTTTTATTAACTTGACTTGTATAGGGTCAAGTCTTGTAATCAAATTTTGACGCACTTCCACACACGGTACACCCAATCGACTTGAAACTTTGCATTTATTTCCAATACAATAAAAATAGCAGGACGCGTATTGAATCGACTCATTTCGGCCTCGTACCATAGATAAAGCACACAAATAAATGAAAGCTTGCATACTCCATCCGGTAAATTCTAGCCGAAGCAATCCGATGCACGATACAGACCAAGAACCTTCGTCTATATAACGTATTTATATAAATAAATATATATATAATATGTATGTTATATATTTATTTATCCATAGTTTTTCGGCCCGGATTCTCCCGGATAGATTGTGGTTTAGCAGCGAAATAATCAAGAGCTACAATTAATATCGGTTTACTGTATATCTTTTGTAATTTAGCCAGCGCGGCGTACAACAATTTAACTAAGAGAGGCTTTATATTTTCGTTCACTGCCCATCCTCGTTTTGTCGTTGCATAATAATATGTAGGTAGTCTGTCACTCGAAAAAAAGTAGGCTTTTTAACAATATTTACTTTCAATGTAGGTATAGCGACCTTTAATGAGTCAACAGGCACGTGTGCGGAAAGTGTTTTACTTACTGCACTAGGGCGCAAATTGCGATTCGATCGGTCGAGCCGTTCAAAAGTTATGAGAGGTTTACATTTTCGAAAATCGGGGTGAAATCAATAACTTCCCTATGTTTGAAAATTTTCAATTTTCTTAGCGGGAAGTTAAAAAAATGATGAATGTTTTATGTCTGTCAGATATCGAGTTCGTCCCGTTTCTTCATTTGGTTAAAAAAATTTTAAATATATTTTTCGTAGTGTGGCTAGGTAGTGCACAAACAAGTATTTCCATGCGCGTATATCCCTGTATACACTATACAGTGTATTAGGGGAGGATTTTCGAGTGGATGGTGACTTCTAACCTCTTTGCTATAGATGAGCTCAGACGTGACGTGAATTTCTATACAATATATTATATAAACGAAATTATTATAATTCAGTATACGACGTAGTGATTTTGTTAGTTTTTGTTTTCTCTGTTACCGCATATTATCTTTGTATGTATATATTGTAGTGATAATTTTATTTGCTTTTTCGATAATATTTGCAAAATTCAATTTATATTCAAAGTTCGTCTTTATATTTTATACCCAATAAACATGGTATTATAATGCACCACCGATTTGGATTCACTGGTATAACATTGTAGTAATATACGTAGCCAGAGAAATCACAGCGAACCCCTAAAACATAAACGCGAGTGCTAATTTACTTTCTTTATTTTATAGATATGTTTGTATTATAAAATAGGGCTATGAAATTGCACCTAAAAATGTCTAAAATGAAAACTATACACATAAACATTGGCGTAGCTTGCATTATTCTTTGGAGGACCTGGGGGGGGGGGGTGCAGTCGGTCCACAACCGAGATAATAAAACATTAGTTTACATTTCACAATAATATTATGGTATTTTAGACATTAGATCGCACTGTTCTGGGGGGTGTCCCAATACCCTCCCTATAGCTACGCAAATGGACATAAAGATATTTAATTGTGAATAATAAAAAAACATAAAATATTTTTTAAATGATATTTTGTAAACATACCTAAAGGACATTGCCTGATTTTGGTCCAAATGTTGCCCAGAGTGAAAATGAGTACAGGGAATCAAAATATGTTCTACGGAGTAAATAAACAACATTTAACATTTAACATAACAACTTTACCTATTGCATCAAAATTAGTTATCCTGAAGGAACAGAAATATCGCTTAATCAATATTGATGTTAATAAGTAAGTAAAAATATAGTTGTATTTACTAATATTGCTACCATTAAAGAACATAGCCCATTTTACTAGGGGATTTGGTCCAATGTTGAGTTTTATTTCAATGCTGTGTTCTATATGCGTCAGACGACACTATAAAACATTGAAATAGAATTCACTTGTGGACAACATTGGATCAAATGATGACACTTTAAAAATCCGTTCCGTCCGAGTTTTTTTCACAGCCTATATAATAATAATTTAATATAGTTTTACTTACTTATTAATTCAATATTGACGAAGCGATATTTCTGTTACCCCAACATAAACAATAATTATTTTGGTGCATTAAAAAAGTTGTTATTTACGACAAGATCTTTCGTATCGAATCCATGTTTACTCTGATCAACATTGGACCAAATCCCCAGCTAGCAATGTAGTCTCTTAAAGTCAATAAATTTAAAAAAAATCAAATTAAGGCACCCTTTTTCACACTTTTAACTGACGAGCTATGATTGTGCTTTTGAAAAAACGTTACAAAAGGTCATGCAATTGTCAAGTATATCTTAAACAACAATAAACTGTCTTTTAAAAAGTTAAGAACTTCAGGTTTACAATCTTTGTTCACAGTAGACTAAAAAAAAAAACTTCCAGTAACAAAATCGGTCTGAAATAATTAGTGAAACGAGATCGTGGTAAGAAAAAAAGTACTAGATAATTGATTTTTCCATCCTTAACAAAAACGCTATGAAAGAAAGAGAGTTGCAATTCTCTATACCTACATGCATTCTGCAGGAGCAATCTTCGCGTAGAAGGTAATGATAAACCTCTCAGAGGCTGAATAGTGCGGTGATTCACCCGCCAACTGCAATTTACATGACAATGAGAGCACGAAGAGATAGTACCTGCTACCTACGTCGTACACGCCATATTGTCAGTACCTTATACTTAGTCTGCTTGTGACAGTACTGATATCCGAGCGTACTCGCAATGGCCAAACTTTATGCGGATCAACGGAGCATTTTTATTATTTTTTAAGCTCATTCAACAGATATGCTTAACTAAAATACATCTTTTAAAATTTTTTTAGTTCTATAAAGTCTCAGATTCTTAGAAGATAATCTTTGTCTGAATTTGTTTTCTTATAAGTCGATTGACATCATATGATTTACATTTATCACGGTTATAAATCCATAATGTTGGCTTGTCAAAAATACAATTATTCTTGATTGTTTGAGGCCTGCTTGAAAAAGCGATTAAGTTGTCAATCGTCCGCGTCGGAGGGAGATAAAATTTGCATTCCGAAAAAGTTTAAGCGGAATTCTAATACCTAATGAACTTTCCATTTCAAATCGAGTCTAGTCCGATGATCGTTTGATTTTTCTTTTCGTGTCGACCCAAGTAGATGGGCGCCAGAAGGTTTGATATCAAGAGGGTGCAAAATGCTTGTTTTTTGTTTATCTTAATTAGTAAGGACGTATTAAATTTTCTGTTTACTCAAAACAAATATTTTATATAATGCCACTCTATAATTTTTCTTTTTTTCTCTCGGATCTTCTTCGTCTCTAGCCCAGGGGCACCCTAAGAATAATGAATATGCAACCCATAATATCTTGTACATTTTTCACGTAGGTACCTTGGTTGTTAAAATGGAGGCAATATGAAATATTAAATAGGTCCGTCAGTAAATAGATTATCTATGCCTATTGTATGATATCATGTCTCGTGCACGCGAACATCGTTCAGAGTTGTATATTTTATGTATAAGAGCCAGGTGATTACCTGCACAGAGATATAAGAAAAGCATAACAATTTAAACTGCGCGAGAGAATGAATGAATAATTTCATCTTAGCATTTCTAGATTCTCATTAATACAGCATTGTTGAATTGCGGATAAGATTTTCTGACTTAGCTTCCATCAGTAAGGTAGGATGCGTAATGAATCGACTTGGTACGGTTTATATTTGATACCCTATATATTTTCATTATTAAAAAAAAGAGTGAGTGTGTACTATGTACGCACGTCAGAAGTTATACTTCTTTTACGTAACGAAACAAAAATAACTCCAAAAACTTTATCTCGTGTGCCAATACTAAACGTTTGTAAAAAAGACGATAAAATAATAAAATAAAGATATTGAATAAATTCATTTAATTTAATAAAATATTATTTTTTTAAATTTATTTATTTATTATATTTATATCTAATTATTTATTAAAAATAAAAAAAACAATGCATGTTTGTGTTGAGATTCGAACACGGGACCTATTGCGTACGACGCCACGACGTTACCGTTAGACCACGAAACGTCTTATAGCAGTGCTATATAATAGGATATTATAATGAAGAAAAATAATAATGTGAAATCAGTACGGTTTGGAGTACGAACTCATATTTAACGAAAGCGGCACAAACGAGCATTTGTATGGCGAAAGCTTTTATTAATGTTATTCAAAACTGAAAACGCTCTTGTCACATTAAGACTGGTGTAACGACTAGTTATTACTAACGACTAAATTCATGGTAATAAATTTTCGTGACGCGATACGCGCGCATCCTAAAAATTCACTCTCATCATTTTTAAAAGCCTTCGGTATTCGAAGCTGTGCTTGGTGAATGTACTGGTCAGTAGACTCGTACTTTTCCACACGGCCACCTGGCTTAATGCGTTACTGTGTCTGAGACCTTAACATAGTAATACATGCTGTGTTCTGTTTCACATGCCAACCAATTCCAACTATTTCCATTTCATCTAATATTTCTAAAATGTCACTCCAGTATGAGACATTAGATGTTATTCACGTCAAAATATTAGGTATTAAGCTACAGTCTGTATATAGAGTGAGCGGCATCATCGACTTTTTATAATAATTTATATTGCCGTTGTATAATATAAGTCTAGACTGTAGAGTAGCTAGTGAACTATAGAAATGGCGAAGATAAATGCCTCTATTGTTATAGTTATGCTTCTGGAAGATAATGAGGAATTATTGTTATTATTGTCAACGTTAGACGGAAGAAGTGACAGCAGTAGTTGATTAAAAAGAAAAAAAATCGAAGGCACTTTTCACATTTTATTCTAAATCATCTAAAAGACGATCACATAAAATTTAAAGATTATTTTGGGTTAAGCCAAGTCCAATTTCACGAGGTTTTGGATTTAATAACCTCTAAAACGCTGCACTTAGTAAACTTGCATAATACAAGTACCTACAAAGTAGTAATACACGCGTACTCCGCATGCGAACTCCGTAAGCATTAGAAGTACTTATTTACTTTGAAATAGACCTTTTTACTTTCTCGAAAATCCGGTTTAATTGAAACATTCCAATTGGCTTACCTATTACTAGAATAGAATTTATTGAAGTCTTCGATTTTTTAACTTCCCGCTAAGAAAATTGAAAATTTTCAAAAATAGGCAAGTTGTTGATTTCACCTCGATTTTCGAAAACCGAGTTTTCATCAGATCTCGACGTTTTGTGATCCTAGGAAGCTATTCTGACTATTTTTACGATTATGTCAGTATGTCAGTGTGTGTGTGTGTGTGTGTATGTAAACCTGTCATAACTTTTGAACAGCTTGACCGATTATATCGAGATTTATGGGATTCGAAAGGGTTCCACTGAACTTAGATTTCCTGAAAATTTGAACCGATTCAGCCCAATAAATTTTGAGAAATTCAAAAAAAACCGAAAAAAAAGTTGTTAAAACGATGTTTTTTCAAAATAACTTCTAGAATATTGTACCGATTGATTTCATAATTTAATCAGCTCTTCTCCTCAGAAAACTGCGTTGAATGCCGCTAAACGGATCAAAATCGGTTAATCCGTTCGAGAGATATCGCAGTCAACAGATTTCGAAAAAAGTGTTTTTTCAAAATAACTTCGAGATTTCTCAACCATTCGATTTTGTACCTCTTACAATATTCTTATAGCTTAAAAAACTGCGTCGAAAGCCGTTTTAAAGATCAAAATCGAACAACACATTCAAAAGTTATTGGGACCCGTCAAATGAGCATATGACATCTGGTGGCAGAAAATTGTATCAAAACGGGGGAAAATTTTACATGCTAACAGTGCAAATTTATCGTGAAATTGGTTATTACAAGAATAAAACAAGTAAAATAAACAAAAAGTTTATCGAAAATGGAATTTGCGACGTTTTCTAATATCATGGCATTAAACACTGTCAGTCATTGCCTTGTAAAACTTACTTTACAGCGAATTCTTTTTTAATGAAATGTGGAAAAACTGTATTTATGAATTAAAAAAATATTTTATATTAATAATAAGATGTACTCATTATCATACTGTACTACAATAGTTAAATCTCTGAATATTGACAAAATTAGGACTAATTATGTGTATACAAATATTTTAAGGTTAGTAACTTACCTACTTATTACAATATAACATATTATGTTGCAGTTATGTGTTTACATTATTCACCTAACACAGCCTTAAAGGAGCATTGAACGGATAATTAATTTCGTGGAGATTTTCTTTTAATTTTGATGTTTTTAAGCAATATGCCGTAAAGATTACTACTTTTGACAGTTCATTTTTCATGTATTTTTCTCGTTATATTTCCGACATTTGATAATATGTTCGGCTTTGAGAATCTGTTTCCTTCAACGAAATTCCTTTGTTTAGGATTCGTACCGGCCCAATCACAAATTGCACTTATATATTTTATCATTTCTTATCACTTTGAAAATCATAAAATTACACGCAAAAGTATACCCCGTATATATTTTCCATTACACATATAGATATACAATCCACTATTTTGTCCTGCTCCTAAAAAATAGCTGCTCTTCATGCATTTAAATCGGTGCGGTAAAATGAACGATTTCAGGCCGGTACAATCCGGGCGTTAAAGTAATTTTAGCTCTCGCTTACATAGCGGGCGCTAAAGTATTTTTTTTAAGGTTACGAACAGTTTGGTTATTTGGGCGTATATTTTCATTTTATTGTTTAATATAATAAATAAAGTAATATTCAATACTTTTAATGCCGCTGGGGTCGAGCCTGCGAAGTTGTGAACAGTATGCAAGACAGCTATGACACGACAACGCTATCCACAGAGCCAAGGACACTGTACGCGTATGACGGCTATAGAAGGTATACTTAAATATAATAATTACAGTAGAGCACGATTAATTGAAGTTAAGTTTGCTACGCAAGTGAAATGTCAAATAGTCGATTTGCTACGCAAGTGAAATGTCAAATACTCAGTCGAGAAAAATTTAAAAAAATGAGTACTGAAAATGTTGAAAATACTGGAAATAAAGACAAAAGTCGCTATTTTATCGGGTCTAGGACAAAAAATACAGTGTGAATCAAGGGTGAAATGCAACATTGACTAGTGTGACTGGTACATTCGCTGGCGCTCGTGCAACAAACGTCAAACTAGTTAAAATCGTCTTCAATACGCCCTAGATTGTACACTGTAAAAAATAAATGTAAAAATACTTTGAAAGTTAAGGTAGAATTCGCTCGATTTTCTAAGTGATTTTACATTATTATTTGTTTTTACATAGAAAACTTCATAAAAACTTGGACTTTTACTGTGAAGTTAAACAAATTTGTGATTTTTACATAAAGTAAATTAAAATTACATAATTTGTGTAATATTCAAATAAAGAGTGTAAAAATTACAAAATAAAATGTATAGTTACATATATAAAGTGGATGAATACAAAACCAATTAATGTAAAATTAGTAACCACGCATGCGCAATGTATTTTTATGGAATCTACGCGATGTGGCGATACCTGTTTGCGGCGCCATTGTCTCTTTGTGTGCCTATTACCACATTTATCGCTGGATCATCGATAATCTATGTAATCGGCCTTCTCATTTCTTACAGTGTTGATACACAATCTACTATTATATTTTACTGGAAAAATGATTTGTTCATATAATGACTAGACTATTAGCATCTCACCGTTTGGTATATTTTTTCCAGTAAAATGTAAAATTTATTTTAAGTCGACAAATTTGTTGTAAATTAGTTGTCGAGCGTCTATGATCTACACTGTCTATAATGAGTATTACTAAAAACACATTGTTGATTTATGCATTATGACCACACGACATAGTTTGGTGTCATCTATTATAGCGCATTTATGAACTAAAAATAATTTATTATTGAAATACTAAAATTGTATTTTTAATTGATTCCACCTTGGTTTCAAAAAAATTATAATATTATTATTGTCAAAGAAAGAATATAACAAAAATTAAAAAATATATAAATAAATATCATGTAGAATTTAGAAAAAAAAATACGTAAAAAATTCTACGTTGCCATCAGGTTTCGAACCGAGGTCCCTATGCATACAACGCAAAGACGCTGCTAACTGAGCTATTGATGCGACTGTGTGCCGTTTTTATGATATAAGTATGTCAGCCGGGCACAGTTGTAAGAGAACGACCAGTCAGTTGAGACGGCTATACTCATGGAGGCTAGACAGGAGTATAATCTCACATGGGAAAGTTTGTCAACAAATCGTTCAAATTAACGTTTACATTTTATACCACCAGAGCGTCGCTGGATTCCTTCCCGTACTGACGTGAATTTAGTATCACAAATATTTCCATCTGACAGCTTTAAAGTGTAAATAAACAAGCTACTGATTACATAGAGTTTATATTCCTTGTGTAGATTTCATGGGCATACTGCTAATACGTGTGTTCGTGTTTGAGCCGAGGAACCCCGATTCAGCGTATTCTTACCGTCGGGTTGCGTTCGCGTACGCGAACTTGCGTACGAGAACTTGCGTACGCGAACTTGCGTATGCGAACTTGTGAACGCGAACGGTTTACTTTATTTTAGTACCCAGGCAAAGAGTGCCTAACGCGCCTAAGGAAGTTTTCACTTCAAAAAAAAAACTAGTTACGGTTTTATGAAACCATGGTGCAAGTGAAAATTTATTTAATAAATGGGCAGTAAAAATCGCCGAAAGTATATAATTTTGTTTACGTGGTTTTGGTAATATAATCTAAACCCTGATCAGTATGGAGACGAACGTAAGAATCAAAATTCTGTTGTTGGTGATCAATGGGTACTTGAAGTACGATGTTATACAGGGTGAGTTCGACCACCCGTATCAGTCGTTTTTTTCGAAAACGGTTAGTCGTAGAGAGTTGTGTCAAATATTTGTATTACAAAAGCCCTAATAAGGAATGGAATGGTGATAATTTTTTTTCCGGGAAGGTCGGCTTCCCTATTAGTTTGCTCCAGAAAGTCCAGAATTCCGGAATTATAAATGTAACGATAGGTCGAAAGTGGTATTGTTGAAAAGATCTTTAAAAAATAAGCAAGTTTTGTACGGATTTTTTTTTATTACTGCCTGCACCCCTATTAAGTAATATTTGTTTGAAATTACTGAATTAAAAAGTCATAATAACGAACTTTTTAAAAGTCCGCATTTAAAATCTAGTTACCTATCTATCAATCATTAAACACTGAAGAAGTATACACTCACAGTATAACCAGAAGAGCTCAGTAGTATGTATTAAAGAGTAAATGGAAGACAGTTTGAACACTTCTGACAATGTCTAAGGTTGCTAGATTTTTAATGCCGACTTCGATCGTTATTATGAAATTTTAATTTAATAATTTCAAACGATTGTTACTTAACAGGGGTGGCAGTAATTAAATATTTTTTCCTACAAAACTTGCCTATTTTTAAAGAGCTTTTCAACAGCATCACTTTCAACCTATTGTGCTATCTAAAATTCCAGAGTTTTGAACATATAATAATTTATATTTATACTTATAGAAATTTACAGGGGTGGCAGTAATAAAAAAAAAATTCCTACAAAACTTGCTTATTTTTTTAAAAATCTTTTCAACAATACCACTTTCGACCTATCGTTACATTTATAATTCCGGAGTTCTGGACATTCTGGAGCAAACTAATAGGGAAGCCGGTCTTCCCGGAAAAAAAATTATCACCATTTGGTTCTTTACTAGGGCTTTTATAATACAAATTTTTAACACAACTTCCTACGACTAACCGTTTTCGAAAAAAACGACTGATACGGGTGGTCGAACTCACCCTGTATATATATAAAAGATTTATTGTCATCAAATAAAAAACATAATACAATACATGATATTTTTGACATGGCGGTTCCAGTTTTAACTTTAACCCGCGCTCTTCTCTTTTTTTTGACAATAACGGGTGTTATGCATAGCGACTTTATTATTTAATTAGGAAAAAAAGCACTTTAAAAACCTATTCATTAAGACGTACGATGTTAGTTATGTAGACGTACAATTATATAGTTATGAACATAAACGTCGCTGCTTTTCGATGAGTACTGGTCTGGTCAATCGCTGCTATTGACGTAACGTGACATGACCTAGAGATGCCTAGCCGAACGAAAAAAACGAGGCTAAAAGTTTCAATTAAAAAATTTCCAAATGAAAAATATTAAAAGCGATGTGTTAGTATAAAATGATGGTAAGCCACTGTGAAAATACGTGCACACACACGAATTCAGAACAAACTGTTTTAGTTAATAGCTACTTCTATTTTATGTTTCAATTATACCTCAGTGAAAACTATTTTCAGAAAATTAAAACAATAGTAGGTACCTACTTATGTTATACCTACAGTATTGTACTCTCTATAGAGTATAGACTATGTGCACGGTTGCGTGCAGTGACACAACTCGGCCACTATTCGCACTAATCGACATATTAGTTTTCATTTGAATTGCAGGGCGAAATCCAAAAATAAGCCATTGTTCACTTTATTTGTTTCGTGCAGTTGTGGAAAGTTACTGAAAGAAATTATAATTAAACTAAGTATAATAGGTATATCAAATCAAAGAACTAAATTTAATTTTTTTACAAGCTTTTATTTAACTTGCAATGTATGTTAGTTTGTTTGTGTGTTTGTTTGTTTAGGTCAAATCTTGCAAGTCAATTTTGATCGACTTCCACGTATCCAATCGATTTGAAATTTTGTACACATATGTATTCCCGATGACAAAACATGAATAAATCGTTTTTAGAAATAAATTCAATCCCTAAGGGGTTCAAACGGGGATGTAGGGTTTTTTTTGACTAATCAACGCCCAGGCCAAATCGATGAAGCTATAAGAAACTTGAAATTTGGACAGTTGGTTTCTTTTCTGACGTAAGCATCCACTAAGAAAGGATTTCTCGAAATTCAACCCCTACGGGTGTCAAAGGGGGGTAAATTTTGAAAAACTAAAATGAACAAAATAAAATATTAGTAAAAAAAAACTTTTTAGAGACAAGCTTTTATTGAAATGCTCTAAAAAGGAAAAAATAATATTTAATAATTGAGGTTCATAATTATTATAAAAGTGGGGGTTGCGACTAATAAACTATCATAGAGATTACAACCCGCGTTTTTATAATAATTATGAACCACAATTATTAAATATTATTTTATTCTTTTTAGTACATTTTAATAAAAGCTTGTGTCTAAAAAGTTTTTTTACGAATATTTTATTACTTACAAGTGATTTAAAAAATAATAGTAAATTTACTAGATTGTTTATTTAGTGGCGTAATGAGGTATGTTACTGACGAGCAGTGACAGCATGTTAAAACAAGCGGTAGCGAGTTTTAGCAGTCATACGTGTCATAATATTATCGCGCACGAGATATATATGGTATTTTTTCCTACCCCCTATAAAATATGTGCTTTTGTCTTCATTTTCTGTATTTTCAAAAATGTTAACAGTGCACTTGTGTAGCAAACGTAACTTCTAATAGTAGGTTAGGCTGTCTGAAACTAGTAGGCATTGGATAGTGTACATAGCATGCATATTGCATAAGTCTGGAAAGCGCTCACACACAACGAGCGACGTGGTCGGGTGGACAAATACCCCTACATTTCCCCATCGTGCACACAGTCTATAGATAAATAGCAGATACTGTTGTTGGAAATTATTATCTCAACAAAATATTAGGGGCTCCAGGACCCCATGGACCGCAAGAGGCAAGGCTTAGATTGTCCAGACAGAGCTTAAAGATTGGAAAAGCTTAAAGATTGGTAGTTATTCAAAACGAACGACAAATCAGGAAAACTTTCGGTATCGAAACCCAAAAATACCAAATCAACAATCAATTTATAAGTAACACATAAATGGTAAGGACAGCGGGGCTATAGAATATTAAAGCGAGATACGTCAAAAATACTTCTTAACTCGATTTAACTCCATCGATAAACAACAATATTCAATCATTCCGTAACAAATCTCTAACTACACCTCATCAAGAATAACGTAAAATCACATCAATAGTCAAACATAAGGTCATACAATCATCGGACGTGCCACAACTCAGCTCGTAATCAAGCCATCGAACTTCAGGTGAAAACCAAACTGCAAAGACAAGTAAATTTACATTGACAAACATTTTATTAAATCCAGGTGTGCAAGCTTTCACGGCCGGCATTGTTCCAAGTCTTCATGGTTTCCGGGCTTGTAGGCCGTGGTCCGGTGGTATTTTTACCTGACGTTTCGTCTACAACTGCGGTAGACATTCTCAAAGGCGATGTGGCAGCGGTAGAAGTGTCCTCCTTGACGGCTCACAGGTCAGTGTGTCAGTAACTGGTGTCCTCCCTTCTTTTATGCCTAGTACCAGTGTGTTCTCTGCTCGGTTGTAGTCCGTCTCTCTGTAATTGGTCAACTGCGCAGTGTGTAGTGGTGGGGGTGAGTTCTCTACTCAGTCGTATTCCGTCCATGTACGATTGGTCATTGGTTTTGTATGTCGGAGTGCTGGTGTCCAGGTTTTACTGAGATTGAGGCCTTCATCTTTTCGGTTGAAATTCTGTGTGTGTTTTTGTATTTCTATGGCCTCTCTGTATATCCGTGGGTAATAACTCAACGTTCTGTCTATGGCTCGGGTTTCTTCGAAGATTGTCCAGAGTCAAAGTGTGTTCGGCTATGGCAGATTTTTCTGTTTGTCCCAGCTTACAGCTTCTCTTGTGCTCTGCTATACGTGTTTTGATGCTTCGTTTCGTTGTCCCAATATATACTGATCCACAGCTGCAAGGGATGCGGTATACTCCTGGTGTTACGAGAGATGAAAATGACATATAAAAACAATACCTCTACTAACTAAACTATTTTCATGTCGTTTTGATTCTTATATTATATTATAAATAAGTATTATATTGTTTCTTCAAATTAAAATTTTTGTTCCGTAATCCGTAAAAAAGAGAAACGTACTATATCAAAAAAAAACACAAAAGAACAATATCTCTTTGCAAATTATAAGTCATCAATGAAAAAACATTTGTCATATAAAAAATTTAATAAATCTTTACAAAAGAAATAAAAATGAGATAATTTTTTTCTTTTATGAAGCCATTCTATTAATAACCTCTGAAATGGTGCTTACGGACCTCTGAGAGAATATTAAATACGCTTTTGTTCGTTTTAAATTTTATTTTGCTTATGCCTTGTAATTATTATTAATATATGTCAGGTTTTTTGGCTACTGCTCAGCTCCCTTTAGTAGAAGTGTGATGATCTAGTAGTAAAATAGTTTTATAACCTATTTTATTCTCAGTGAAAATTCGATCAAAATTCATTTAGCAGTTTTTGAGCTATACCCGGAACAAACGAACTGACAAAACAGACAAAAAATATAACAACTAAATATTTCAGTCGTATTTTCGCTATAAAGCGTTATTAATTACAGTTATTACAGGAGAGGAAATACAAAATATGTAAAGGGAGAATAAGGAAATAGAGTTAGTGAGTGAAAGGGAAGAAGTGCG
The DNA here is from genome assembly GCA_039654895.1 of Mongoloraphidia duomilia. NCBI lineage: Eukaryota > Metazoa > Arthropoda > Insecta > Raphidioptera > Raphidiidae > Mongoloraphidia > Mongoloraphidia duomilia. The sequence continues at coordinate 37,472,932 of CM077517.1, read as the reverse complement.
CATGTGCAGAGAGGTAAATCAAAATATGCACAGGTGCAATATAGAAAGGGAAGGGGTACGCATGTTTTAAAAATGCACACAATACACATAAGTGCAGGGTTGGATTTAACGTTGGCGCCGCTTCAAGCCCAAATATTTTACCGCTTCAGTTCTTTTTTCAAAAATTTGACACAATTTTGATGTCAAGTATTTTCTTTCAAAATTCTAAAAATTTGTCGCCCCAAGCCCGGACTTGGTGAGCCTTGGTCAAAATCCGGCACTGTATAAGTGATGCAACCTTATTTTCGATTTATTGTGCGAGCACGCACATGCTTTTGTGAATTAATATTCTTATTTTGTGGTGTTTATACCTAATATTCTATTTACATTGAAAACCGAAAAGAAACAGAACTGATGATTGTGCCGCGGAAAAATCATCGAGATCCAGGTTATGTCATTTTATAGTTTTTAATTAAATAATATTTAGATTTTAAATATTTAATTTAAATGTAGTTTTGCATAAGAAGTTACACTTCCTCCAAGTGTCGCACACAATTTTTCATAGTAAATATTTTTGTTTGAATTTTAAATGTTTGTGGAAATCCCTGAGCAAAGTGCTACACTGAATTGTAAACGACATTTTTTATGATCGAAATAGTATAAAAATAACATAAAAGGTAAAGATATAAAAGCAGTAGTCTTTAAGAAAGAAATAATTTGATGATAATAAACAGCGGCTCGTAAACTATTTGATATAGATATTTTTATTTATTTGTACTGTAAAAAAGAAGAAATATTCTTCCACAGAAGAGGACTCACAGTTACACAGGCTACAATCACAAGTAGGTATTTTTATGCACGTGATCAAATCCGTCACGTTGAAAATAGTTTTTAAACATAAGCGTCGCATGACTAAAAATATGTTGGAGACTCACCTTTGTGAGTGACTGTATTATAATTTCAATTATTAAATATAAATAGTGCATATCATATATATTAAAAGTGTATACACTATTGACGTCGCGTCGGTTGGATGGCGGGACCTAGAGGTGGGACCAACAAATTTTGACGGTTCATATAACAATTCCAAAATCACCGAAAACATTAGCGAAATTACTTCAAAAATGAAAATAAACCCTTTAAAATAGATTAGAATGTGCCCCTAAAATTTTAACAAATTCGGCTATACAGGGCCGGACTTACAAAATTTATGAAAACACTAGTTTTCGCGGATAATGAATTACTTACTGACAGAAATTTAATCATTTTAAAGGATGTATTTAGGCAGTATATTTATTTTATCCCATAGCAAATTTGAGTTTACATATAATGATACATACATTTAAATACCATCATGCATGTATTAGCAGATACTTACATTCTTTTGTCGGCGGAGTTTTGTACTGCGTCTCGAGTTTTTTATTATTTCTGCTGAATCACCAATTTTATTCGCTTTACCTGCCACATTATCTCCATTCTAAATTCTTACGTTCTATTGTAAGTTCGTAATATTTTAATTTTGTGACGAAATTTCTAATCTGGGTGGCCATATCTGATATTCCTATTTTATATAGGAACCCATAGAGATAGGAGGTGGCCCCTTAAGGAGCTGTATTTGACCTACGTCGTATAACACCGCTTTAAACAATGTTAGTTATCTATTTATCCAAATGATGTTATTAATTAGAATAAAAAATTTATTAAAAAACAAAAAACCCGACTGCGTAAAAATCGAACTTAAAAGATGGAAACAAGATCAAATGATAACATGCAGTCGGAGGCATAGTAGTAACATTTGTTACTACTATGCCTCCGACTGCATGTTATCATTTAATCTTGTTTCCATCTTTTAAGTTCGATTTTTACGCAGTCGTGTTCTTTGTTTTTTAATAATTTTTTTATTTCAAATGTTTTTAGTTAAAAATAAATCGATATAGATCCTAAACGGTCAGTCGAATCGAAAAATGTTGAGGGAAAACTAAAAATGATTTTAAATACCTATTCAACGATACCCCACTTGACATAGTTTGTTGACTTTCATTTTTTTCATTTTCACAATATGGCATCCTGTGGTCGCCATTTTGAATTTTCACTAACGTCATGTCTTTAGTGACACTCGCCGGACTAAGGGGAATCGATTGACGTGTGAATCATAAGAATCGGCCCAGGCGTTTCGTCTGTGTAGTGCTTCAAAGGAACATACAAACTCACATACATACATACATAGCCGGTTAAACACATTACCACTCCTTTGCGTGCGCAGTCGGGTAAAAAATGAAACGTTTTTGAAGATTTTTTCTCAATAATAATTTTAAGCATCTGTTATCTCAAATTTAATGTCCAGTAGCTTTCCATTAAAATAAGACATGCTGTCAGTCGGATTTTGTCTGACGATAGGAAGGGACAAAAATTGCGTCTTTAGTTCCACTGATTACCGCAATAAATACGAGACGTTTGGGACTGACGCTGAGTTATTATGATGAGCCTTCCGATGACAAAAATGCCGGAGTGTTTCGCAATATTTTACATTGTACGGCTATGTCCGTGACTTTGCTACTCATGTTCGTTTGTAAGGGAATGTTGCCATTTATTTTGTTTTCTTTTTACATAAGAAATTGCAAGCTTTTATTTCGTTAAGAAACAGACATGCCATAAATAATATTTTAATATATATATAAATACACACGAAAATGATTTTTTATCCTTTTAATTTTATATAGAATAATAAGCTACTCATAATATTATGTATTTAGATCATATTATTACAATGGTATCTCGGGGTGGGGGGTAACGTTGATTAATTTTTCTAGTAGGCTTACCTTACGTATTTTGAGGAAAGTTAAGAATGTTCGTATTTGGTTTTCAGGAAAACCATAAATCGTACAAAAATAATAATATTACAGACAAAATCTATTGATTTTTAAATTTCCTATTGCCTACCATATTGTGACTGGTCTATTTCCAGTAAGCCGTTTTTCTCCGTATTTTGTGGGATTACAGTAGTCTCAGCTCCCATGACACAAAAGGTATCCCATCGAACACCTCAAATTTAAAAGTTGAAAATGGTTGGAAAACATGTAATGTTACGCCCGCCAGACTAGTAAAAATTTGCTAATTGCTATTTTTAATACATTTTTGAAATTAGCTAAAAAATGAATTTACTTTTAGTAACACGTGCTTGCAAATTACACAATCATTTATGACAAAATGTTTGTTAATAAACATCAGTTGACAGACCTTTTGTTATTTAAATGATTTTTTTTCATGAAAGTACACTTCATTACCCCACCGTAGTTTTTATTTTTAATAGAAGTTTGAGATCGTCCTTATCTATTAAAACTTGTCTGGCTGGAAATTTTTGTTAATTACCCTGTCAGACTTAATTTTGAAAGCGCATGCATGAATTTTTCATCATAAAAAAACATTGTTCCGATAAAAAAACTATTTTAATATATAAAAGAGATCTTAAACTATAATTTAGAATTAGAAACAAAAATATTTTTTTATTTGGCAACCGTCATAACACGTTTTTTAACTAAAAATCGTGGTCTCGGCGGTTAAAAAGTTAAGTCTGTCATAGTAAAAAACAGTTTTTTGCTGACAGACCATGTTTTATGCATAAAAGAGATCTCAAACTTTATTTAAAAAAAATTAAGATGATATTTTGACGCGGCCGTCGCACAAACTTATTAAAAGAAAAAAAAAACGTTGACACGACGCTAAAAATAGGTAACCTTCTATGGCGGCCGCATCAAAACATCATCTTAATTTTTTTTCAAATGAAATTTGAGATCCCTTTTATGCATAAAAATTGGTCTGTCAGCGAAAAAATGTTTTTTACTGTAACAGATTTAATTTAGAAAAATTGTAAAGAATAATATATACAGATGCAGTATTTTTTTCTCTGCAAAAAAACCACAATACGCTTTATGTCTAGCATAACACTACAGAAGCACAAGGCGCCACCCTCTAGATGCGTTATGAATATATTATAAACTTTTAAACTTAAGGTCTATCAAAATATATAATTTGGTTTGTAATATTAGAAGCCGTACCTCTAAAGAAAAAGTGTTTTTTGAAGAGAAAGGCTTTGTGAAAAATGTAATATTATTTACATACCACAAATCGGAAAACTTCTGATTTTCAATATGATTGACATAACATTTACTTACCTATGAACCATAAAAATTGCAAGTCTGTATCACTATACATTACTATATTATTTAACTAGCTTTTTTCTGCAATTTCGTTCGCGTGAACGTCAATTTTTTCCGTAGATTCGCCCGTGTTAATTTCGATTTTTACAACAATTTCATACTAACACGAATGCAGTTGGGTAAAAAGTATGCTGTTTTTTAAGTTTATAGGCACCGATTGATAATGCATCGAGTTTCAGCGAAATCTCTCCAGCCATTTTCGAGTAATCATGAAAAATTATTTTCTAGTCGAGGTTTCATACAAAATACTCGCAAAGTTCGCAGGCAAGCGAAATAATCGTTAGAAGTCCCATTACAATAATTTATTTACAAATACCTATAAGTATGTTATGTATATTATATCGTTTTTTGAAGTCAGTTAAAATACATTTCAAAGTTAATGGAAAACCATTGTTGCATTTTTTCTTTGTTAAAATGAAAAAATAGTCTATGTAATATTATATTATGAATTTGGTAAGGACTACAGAGAATTATAAAATAAAAATTGGAACTAGTGGTTGTAGATAACTGTGTAAGTATTAAAATAGTTCCTCAGTGAACGACGAAATAAAAAATCAAAATTTACCTGATTCTTAAGACGAAAATAAGTTTTGACGATTGGTTTCTTTACCTGTAACAAAAAGAACATCGTATTAAACACTTTTATTTTGAGCTACATGAATTTCATTCATAAAGAGAAATTTCCCAGAAAATGTGATAACGTGAATTCAAGTCGTTAAAATAATTTGAAAACGGGAATAATTCTAAAGGACAGTTTTATTATATAACTTTTTGTGTAAGAAGAAGGGTTTACAGCGGCGTACACGAATTGAAAATATAAGCTAATAAGAAAAGTTTTTCTAAAATTATTTGAATTAAAAATATTTGCTCAATGATATTTCTTTTTTTAGTTATATAATATATATATTCTAGTTGATGTTCTTGTTTCGGTGAAGCTTTTTCAGAGTATTGATCAAAAGCAAAAGATATAGTACTTATAATTGGGAGTTATTTGTAATATACAGAGGTATAAAGTTTTTTAAACAGCTCACTGAAGGTCACGTTCTCATTGTCATTACGGATCATCGTCCTTTATCTTTCGTTTTCGATCTCTGAAAAAGCTTCACCGAAACAGCAACGTTAACAGGAATATATAGGTCAATTTACAACAAAAATTGTACACGTTTCGGGAGAGTTGAATGTGGTAGCTGATGTTATCATATCAAGAATCAACGCGAATAATCTGCCAGTTGTTGTCTCTACATAAGACATTGCAGAACATCAAGTGATGGTCCAGGAACTTCAGCACTTGCTACAATCACAACCAATCTCATTACAACTTCATAAACTCAATGTTGATGATTCAGACACAGTGATTTACTGCGACGTCACAGGTGAAAACGTACGGCCATATTATATTCCAGCTATACGAAACGTAAAATTTTCAATAATACGCACAATCTGTCTCACCCAAGTGTCTGTACTACGTAGAAACTTATTGGTCAACGATTTGCTTGGCCTCACATGAACCGAGATATTTCGATATGTGCACAGACATCCCTTTCTACGTCAGCGAAGTAAAGTTAGTAATGTGAAGGACATATCACAGCATATCATAGTTCCCAATGAACGTTTTAAACATGTCCACATTGACATTGAACTGTGTTGCCTTTACAAGCACACGGTTATCGATACTGTCTTACACTCATAGATTGGTTCGCACGTTGGCCGGAGGCCATACCTTTAGAAGATATATCTGCCGACATAGTTGTTCACGCATTCTTCGCTGGTTAGATTAGCCGTTTTGGAGAACCAGCAACAATTGCAAGCGACAGAGGATTTCAGTTTGAATCCAAGCTTTTTGATGCACTAGTCAAACTCATTGATTGCAAACGCATAACAGCATATCATCCGGCCTCAAACGGAATGATGGAGCATTGGAATAGATCAGTAAAAGCAGCTTTATTAGTTGTATGACAGTATAGATACTAATATGTGGTTATCACTCGCACCATTACTGTCTTCCATTTGCCACTTTTCCGTTATATTCTACATTTTTAAAGTTTAAGTACGTGTGAAGGAATTATAGGAAATCAGGATAAACTAGACAATTTTGTAAGCATAGGAGTTGTAAAAATTATTGGCCATGGCCTTGTAAAGGGTCTTTCAATAAGGATGTCTTATTTTTAACACACCATGGGCCATGATTATGAAGATATGGTTCTATTGCTCTATTTTATGAAAATACTTTTTCGTAATTTTTTTAAACGTATTTTGAATCTAAAGAAAAAAAACTGTTGAAAATTTGTATTAATTAATTACCACATACACAAATTGAAAAAAAAAACTTCTAAAAAGATTTAGTGCTGCCAACAAGTCAGTTACTTACTGTGCGCGCGATAGATCTGAGTATACTTACGTTGCTGTTTCATATAGAACATTTTTTAGATGATAAAAGACGAACAATAAATTTGGAGAATACCACAAGGTATACGACGACACTGTCAAAGTTGGAGGTAAATAATCTTGTTTCAAGATATTACTCATACTTAAGACTTTAATAAAGTTTTTATGATGCATATTTTTACTGCTTTCTTCTCCAAGTGCGTGTACAAAAAATATATATTTATGTTATTTATAATATTTAAAGTCAGGAAAGATTTATTTTTCCCATAACAAATTATATTAAAATAAATACATGTTGCCTACAACACAAAAAAATACTGCAGAAATCCTATAATACCAGTTGTCATTTTAATTTTTAAGTTTAGGTCTGATTCACACTATAGGTACGGCCCGATTCACACTATAGTGCCGGTCACGGTTCGATCTCGGTCCAGTCTCGGTTCAGTAAACGATTCCTAAACAAGATACAATGAGCGTATTCTTACTATCAGCACCGCTCAAGTTCGGATCCAATGACGCTCCGGCACCGATCCGTTTAGAAGAATATTTTGCTGGAGCGTGATCGGACTTAGCCTGATGCTTTTGATATTTTACGCTCAATTTTTTTATTCGCCTTCCGTTTTCCTCGCTAATAAGCTTGGATGCACCCACATTCTTCTCTTCGTTGTCTTGCGTTTCACTCTTTTCTTATTTGCCGCATCTTCATCAAGAAGAATAGCTATAACAGCTAATTCTTCAATTGAAAAATCGAACGACATTGTCAGACAACTAGAAAAATTGTACTTTAATAAATGAAATAAAGTAAAATTGTATTGCAAAGGGAATACATCCGACTTCGACCATCAACGATTTTATACTGAACCAGAGGCTAGTGTGCAAATCGAGATTGAACCGTGATCGAACCCAGATGATAGTGTGGATACAGTAAGATTTTACCGAACCGAGACTGGACCGAGAGCGAACCGTGACCGGCACTATAGTGTGAATCGAGCCACACGTCTTGTTTTAATCTCAGTACGGTCACAATCCCATGCTATTAACACTTGACTGGACTGGACCGTGATCGAATTGAGACTGTGTGTTACAAAACTGTTCTAAGTACGTTGCCTCATAGGTATGTACTGGATGGTGGTCCGTCACAGAACGGTCTAGTCTCGGCTCGATAAAAATATGTTTCAAATGATCGTCCAATGAGCGGAGTGAGATGTGACCGGAACTTGATCGATAAAGTATTATCTAATGTTTTTGTTTAAACCAATATTGAAGGATATAATATTTTGACCGGACCGTGAACTGATCGAGACTGGAGTGTGACCATAATATACTAATTATAGTGTGAAACAGGCCAGTACGCAAACAACGCTTTAGCGCTGTCATATAGACCGACATCGAGACACGCTTGTCGAAATCGTATTGTAATAATTTTATTTACAAAAGGTCATAATATGTGTTCTCTTTGTCCGGAGGCAATATTATAAAAATCAGAAACAGATTGTCGGACAAAGCTGTTAATGCACTGATTTCTTTAAAAGCCTATTTTATTAACTTAGGAAAAAAGACTAATTGATAGTTGATTATAATATTAGTTATATGACTAATGACTAGAGACTAGATAATGATTATTTATGATTAGTATGATTACTAGGTTTGCTTTATAATTATAAGATTTTATTCTCAAAAAATTGATCTGTGATAATGAGAATTAAACATACGAATTGTTTAGACTTTAGTTAACGTTAGAAATGTTACAGTTTGATTTTATATACAACAAATGTTGATTTTCAATAAAATGGCGATTTTATTGATACATTTCGCCAAAAAGGAACTGGATTCTAATTTTATTTTGAAAAGTATTGAGAATGTCAAGACTTTCCAAACTCTAACAGCTCATAATTTATCAACTGATATTTCTTGTGTTTTATATCCATATCGCATATATTTTAATGGAAGGGTCTTCTAGAAGGAAAGAAAACCCATTTTAATCTGATTACTGTGAATGAGATAAAAATTGAGAAGTTCTCAAAATCGTTGCATCTGACTCGCCAAACTATTTATTTAAATCTTCGTAAATTTGTGTCTTTGACACTGCCTCATTGTGTTTTTTTATGAATTTATATCTTTAGTACTGCTGTCCGACGTACTTGGTCCGTCCATATTTCACAAAATTCCATTGAAAATAATGCAAAACGAAAATAATGTATCTATTATCTAATACAAAAAAGTTATACTTTACTTTTTAAAAATTAACATGTAGATTGTAGACAATAGGAAATCTCGTTTAAAACACACATTTTTCATATAATTCAACTACAACTGCTAAAGATTAAAATCTAGAACACTGAAGTTTATATTAATCAGTTCTCGTAGATTATGTAAAAATCATAGAATAGTATTCTACCGTGTCTGCTTGGAGATATTTTAATTAAAATAATCGAAAATTGACTAAATTATCTGTCACTTGTCCGCCGTTCGGTTTTATGCTCAGATCGATCCTGGCGCTCTAATGCGTTCGAATTTGCATTAACCACTACCTATCTTTCTCTATCCTACGCTCGGGTCGATCTGATCGCTAAACCGCGAATTAACCCTTGAAAGTGAAGTCAAATGACAGTTATTTTTTAATGTTAACAAATAAATAATTAAGTAAATCCGATTACACAAATGGTCTTAAGTAACATCTAAATTTAAGTTACCGTAAGATGGGGCGACTTTGATCAATTTGAATTTTATTTTTCCGACAGCAATTTTGTGTGTTTACAAATTTACATTTAAAAAATACCAAACGATTGGTTTTAGCAAGCAGAATGCGACTCTATACTTGAAAAATGTAAATTTTGTAAAATCCTTAGTAAAAAAAAATAAAAACATAATGATCAACTTCATACACAATGTGGGGCGACTTTGATACCCCTCCTGGAAATATACTTAAAATGCTCTGAACACGTATACAGTGATCAAGCTCGCCCCACTTGCAAATCGGTGTTGTAGTTTTAAAAATATAACCAATTATGTTTCGGGGGCGACTTTGATACCCATCATTTTCAATACAATTTATTGTTTAATGTGCTTATTGCCATACAAAAAATACATATTCTTTCTTTAAAATCTTAAAAAATAACAGTAATCATAAATTAACAAAAACAGGGACTAAAATACCATTCTTTGGATGCTAAAGGTCACCAATAGACACTAATGTTTAAGTGTCTATTGGTGACCTTTAGCATCCAAAGAATGGTATTTTGGTTCCGGTTTCTCAAACTTCAACTCTTTTTCCAAAGTTAAACGTAGTTTCGTATAGATATTTACTGGTACCGGCAACAGGACACAAATATCTGATAATGACACAGTCGATATGTTCTTCGGTACAAGTTTAAATGTTGTTTTATCTTCATTTTTCGATTTGAACCCAACAACCGTATATTTAGTTTCCGAAAATTGCTTTTAAATTTTACACACATATTTATATTGTACTGAATTTTTTTCCCCACCAACAAAATTGACCAGAACAAAGCTTATTGGCACTAAACGTTCTGGGTCTAGCTGTAAATATTCTATTTCTGTTTCCATAGACAAAGTAAGATCTTCATTTTCAGAGGTCTCGCTGAGCATATCTAAGGCTTCTTCAGCTTCATCTGAGCTGCTGCTAGAAGCAGTAGCAACACTTTTTCTTACCAGGTACTACTCGCCCGCACCTGTCCAAATAAGCTTTTGCAAGCATTCTCAAATCGAGTACATTAAGTGGGAACCCCCGATCGGCACACTGGACAGCAGAATTTATAAGGGCAACTTTTTCTTCAATTGACATTATAGGTTGCCCATCAGGATTACGTCTATGTCTGCCATGAAATTTGTTATTTAATGTTCCAAATGGGATGTTATAGTCCGAAACTACGGTTCTCATCGATAACTGACCATCAGCGATTTTTTGAAGAACTTCATCAAGTTGCGCTTCAGTGTAATTTTCATAGTTGCAATTCCCAAATTTCTTTTTATTCGTTCGTACCATCTGAAGCAAAAAAACCCACAAAATTAAGCTTAAAATGCAGAAAAACTTGAAAATGCAAATTAAGAGGCCATTTTGATCAAGAACAAAGTCGCCCCGTATTTGTCATCAAAGTGACCCCGCTACGCATTGTCACGATTTTGAACCACAAACATTTTTTTGTGGAATATTAATTTGAGGTTATATTTTCACAATATATGCCTGATTAACAATATGTATTCAAAAATTACCAAAAAATCACACTCACCTTTGTACTTCCAAAGTTATAACGACTTAACAAAAACACTTCGAGTACACAGCGACGGTTAAAGATTATTTCTCACGTGTGTTTTGCAAATTGCGTAGGTCGTATACTATATACTTCATATGAAGTTGATTAGCTACAGTATGTAACCTAGGCAGGAATTTTAAAATGTACTGACGCGCGGCTAGCACACATTTCATTTGCAGTGGGGGCAACTATCAAATTCGCCCCGCGAAATCAAAGTGACCCCATCTTACGGTATTAATTTACAGGTTAAATTTTTTTTTTAGTACAAAAAAATTTAGAGTTTATTTCGACTCACCGGACTCACTGCGTAGTGCGCGTATAACCCTAAATTATATTAAATCACTTTAGGTACCAAAGTGAACTGAAGATGGTAATACATTTTGTATTCAAGTATTTAGTCGATACTTAGACCTGATACTTCAATAGATTAGATGATACAATTATTCAGCAAGTACCTATAGTTTGTATGTATATTGTACGAGATTCGTATCTAAGCTTTCGAAGTTTAAAGGTAATGAGCTTAACACAAGCTCATTATATTATACAGTGCTCGGCAAAAGTTTCTTGTTGGTTGTTAACTTGTGACTGATATTATTTAGAACAAATAGGAACTAATACACTACTTTTTACGTTACGAATTGTGGCTCACTTACATAGCTAACAGCAATGACTATTTTCAACTTTTTAGGTTTATAAAATATTTCATAGCACATTTTTCTTCGAAAGGTAAAAATTACGCAATACCTATCATAATATTGAAGTTGTAATAAATAGGAAAATATATTTAAATATAGGGAACCCTTTAGTAAAACATATATTATGGTAAAGAATACAATTCCAGCAAAAAACAAATGCCGTTGCATTTGAAAGTCATAATATAATTTGTCCTAAATAAAAAATGGCTTCTAATTAATAGTCCAGGCATATCAAAAAAAAAAAAACCTTGTACCTTATTTCTAACCTTTTAAGAGTTCATTTACGTTCATTGTCAAAAAATTCATGGTATGTGGTATAGGTACCATAAATTGTGTGTTGGTATAAGTTAATACAAGCATAAAAAACAAGGAGTGCTAAATTGAAAAAAAAACCATTGGAATGATTTTAATTGCAGAATTAAATAGTGAATAAAAAATATACAAAAATAAAACAGAGGCATACGTTTTTTTTTGTTGTGATTTACTTAAAAGATTCTATGCTACTGGAGCCAATTGACTCAAACTCACCTGATTGTGTTTAAACCAGGCCTAATTTTAAAGAATGTGATAAGGTGATTTTTTTTTCTATTTTGTCATTACGATTCGGCACTGCGACCCGAGCTTTAACAGCAGACCCGTTACCCGCGGATTCGCTCGCGTCAAAGTCTTTGTAGTAGACTCCTAATTATATGTGGCCTATTATGTTCCTTGATGTATAACAAACACTGAAGCGAACGCCTGAAAATCGGTTCAGTTGCTTCTGAGTTAACTCAGAAACAAATTGATGAGCAGCGAGATAGACACGACATTTCTGGAAATGGTTAATTCGGTCTGGATATCCTATAAACTGTACAGTGTACATCTATGTTGAAATTTCGATATAATATTGTAACAAAACTGTTTTCTTACGTGGGTGGAATAAATTATTTATTTACAACAATTAAAAATGTAACAAAAATAGATAACAATAAGATGTAATAATTATATCTCAATTCTTACAGTCAACACTGTTTATATAATAATAACACGAACAGTAATTCTTAAACGAACTGAAGCGCTTTATTAACACTGAACAATTTATATGCTAAATACAACAATGAGAGTTGAGTTTTTTGTGGTTATAATATAATAATTATTAAATAGACAATATTAGCCAAACCACAAATAAATACTTTTCTTATCTTAACGTAATCAGTCGGCGAACATGCCATCGTGATGTTAATCGTCAACAATTAAGATATACAAGGAAAAAATCAAAGACCACTGTCAGAACTTGAACCCGAAATTCCCAGTTTCCGGCTGGTTGAGTTACCTTACTCACACAGTGCCCCGAGAGTGGGATCTGTTCTCTTCCTATATTTACCTATTTCAACACTAAATCACACTTCATGCGAGAGCGGATTTAATTTTTAAGTTATAAATATAACTAATAACTCATCAGTCGATACACGACCGTTTTATAAATACAACAATGAGAATTGAGTTTTTTGTGGTTATAATATAATAATTATTAAATAGACAATATTAGCCAAACCACAAATAAATACTTTTCTTATCTTAACGTAATCAGTCGGCGAACATGCCATCGTGATGTTAATCGTCAACCACTCTCGGGGCACTGTGTGAGTAAGGTAACTCAACCAGCCGGAAACTGGGAATTTCGGGTTCAAGTCCTGACAGTGGTCTTTGATTTTTTCCTTGTATATCTTAATTGTTGACGATTAACATCACGATGGCATGTTCGCCGACTGATTACGTTAAGATAAGAAAAGTATTTATTTGTGGTTTGACTAATATTGTCTATTTAATAATTATTAATTTATATGCTGTATTTATTTCAAATCGACACTGTCACACGACTCTCGTTGTTGTTTTCCGGTGACTGCTCTTGCTTATATAGAGCTGGCAGCTTGACCCCCCCCACGCTCGCGCGCTTTCCAGAATATTCTGGTGATAACCTGTGTCTTTGATATGATGCCACACCTCACCATTTTTACTTGTTCTCGATGATTGTATTGTCGCCAGCGGCGTATCATCTGGGGTTTTGCTACACATTGTTACTTGTTCTCGATGCTTCTATTGTCGCCAGCGGCGTATCATCTGGGGTTTTGCTACAATATCTTACAACTCCAGACAAACAGTATCATTAAGTTACTACTATTTATTTAAAAATCATTTGTAACTAAGCTTCAAACTTCGGCGTGAAAAATGTTGAATATCAAAAGTGCAACGGTGCAACGCAACATTTTAAAAATGCAACTCGTTGAAGAGGAACTTTAAACACTTAATAAAAACATAACATCTGAGTACCCACTTGTAAAAAATAAACTCGCAGTGAAAAAGTTGTGAGAACATACACAATTTTTCTCATGGAGAAATTAATATGGAAATAGAGGTATGTAAATAGAGCCAAGAGAATCTAATAAACGTAAGTGAAACGTAATTTTTTACGAGAACACTTATGACATAGATATGTTCGTCAAAGATCTGAAGGCGTGCCTGACATGGCAATAAGAGAATGATAATAAAGCAATAATTAATATTGACAATATTATTTATTTTATTGAAGGAAAGTGTATTTGAGATATTTTTGTGATTTAGGAATACTTCCTATTTTTTTAATAATCACCTGATGATGTCTTTTTAACGACGAAAATAGTAGAGATATACATATTTAATCTTATCATATTTTAGTGTTTTTGATTGAGTGTGTTCTTTACTTCCCACCTCTACTATGGTAGGGAAGTAATGGATTTAGTCCGAAAAAAATATTTCGAGATTTTAACAGATTTTCACGTTTTGAGACCCTAGCAATCGTTTAAGATCATTTTCTGACTGATGTCTGTATGTGTGTGTGTGTGTGTGTGTGTGTGTGTGTATGTGTGTGTGTGTATGTGTGTGTGTGTATGTGTGTGTGTGTGTATGTGTGTGTGTGTGTATGTGTGTGTGTGTGTATGTGTTTATGTGGTCAATTTTTCGCCTTCGATATCTTAAGAACGGAACAACATACGGGCATGCCGATTTTTCTATTGTGTTTATCAGCCTTTAACTTAGATCTGATTAGATTTTGAGTCAAATCGGTTCAGTGGATCCTGAGATATTCAAAAAAACGTTCTCAATGTCACGTATTAACATAGGTAAAAAAAAATATAAATGAATTCTAGATGTTATAATATGAAAAAAATATAAATATTTTTTTTCTCTAAAATGTATAGTTTTCGAGAAAAAAAATATTTTACTAAAAAAAATAAAAATTGTACGTAAATCAAGGTAACCATGATTTTTGCTATATTAAGCCAGCCATCAGTAGATCACCAAACAAAAAAGAGGGCCATGCTTTTTTCAAAGAATAAAAATGAAATTGTGTTTTAAAGACCACCAACAGCTAAGGTTATTTGGGCCTAGTCAAAGAATAAAAAAAAGAGTGTTTATTTTTTGCAAATATTTACTAGGTGGGAAGTATAGGACTGGTCATCAGTCGAATTTTTTATTATTAAATATCTGTGGTAACACATATTCTGTCATGAAAGATATCCAATTTATAGTAACAATTACTGTCAAATTAAATGAACTATTGACATTTTTTAAACAGAAAGACCTCACAATAGGAAAGAACAAAAGAAAGTTTTCAAAATCGAACACAAAACAACTGAAATGTTCAAGTGATGATATTTATTTTTGACGAACTGCCTAAGGTCATTTGTGCCTGGTTTTGTGGGTTCGCATAGTCAACAGGAAAAGTGTCACAGCTTTTCAACCATTAGTGGAGTGTGTTCTGTGTTCTACGAAAATATGTGTTCAAGACACGTGTTTTTTATATATTTGATTTCACAGCTACGATAAAAATAGATCAAACAAACGTATACCACAAAACGAAAATGACTTTTAAAAACAAAGAAAACTCAACGTACAATCAAAAACCTAAATGTTTTCTTCGTGTTTAAGATGCACACACATACTAATAATTTCAACACGGATTCTAGATAATACTGAGGTTGCGCTAATTTGATTCAATTATCGTTTTATATTTAAATTTTAAACAATTTAACATTTTTAACTATAACTGATTTGCTTACGTTAGAATTTAGATGATAGCTTTTTTTAACACGTATAAATAGCGCAATATATTAATGTGATCTCAAGCATATATTACAAATTAAAATTTATAATTAAAAAATTCTTCAAAAAGGACAGTGTATAAAAAAGTTTCAATGATTTCTTAAAAACTGATTTGTAAAACTTAAATCTCCTGAAATTTATACAAGAGTTTAAAAGATACGTTTATAATTTATTTTTACTTCCCACCTCTATTATGGTAGGGAAGTAATGGATTTAGTCCGAAAAAAATATTTCGAGATTTTAACAGATATTTACGTTTTGAGACCCTAGCAATCGTTTAAGATCATTTTCTGACTGATGTCTGTGTGTGTGTGTGTATGTGTGTGTGTATGTATGTGTGTCTGTATGTGTGTGTGTATATATGTGTGTGTGTATGTGGTCAATTTTTCGCCTTCGATATCGTAAAAACGAACAACATACGGCTATGCCGATTGTTCTATTGTGTTTATCAGCCTTTAACTTAGATCTGATTAGATTTTGAGTCAAATCGGTTCAGTGGATCCTGAGATATTAAAAAAAACGTTCTCAATGTCACGTATTAACATAGGTAAAGAAAAAATATAAATGAATTCTAGATGTTATCATATGAAAAAAATGTAAATATTTTTTTTCTCTAAAATGTACAGTTTTCGAGAAAAAAAAATAAAAATTGTACGTAAATCAAGGTAGCCATGATTTTTGCTATATTCAGCTAGCCATCAGTAGATCACTAAACAAAAAAAGGGCCATGCTTTTTTTCAAAGAATAAAAAAAGAGTGTTTATTTTTTGCAAATATTTACTAGGTGGGAAGTATAGGACTGGTCGTCAGTCGAATTTTTTTGCACAGTGGTAGTCTTATGGAATTTTTATTTCTTGTGTCGTAATTGTGATATTAAGAATTTATTAATTAAAATAAACTTTGCTATTTTTTGAAATTCACTAAAATTAATGATAGATATAACAAGACTAAAAGAGTCATTAACCCTTGTACGAAATACGCACGTATATTACATAATATTGGAAACATCCGGTCTGTATTTTTCATCGAATTTTTCTACGAATTTATCAGATTTGGTGTATTTAGTTTGTTACTACAAGAAGTTTTTTTAGGTTTTTTTCGATAATAAATGATGAAGCGTACTAAAATGAATAAAAAGCTTGCCGTGAAAACTATGAATAGTATAGTTACACAATACGAAACAGCCGGTCTTAAAGATCTTGTATAGTTTACGTATAGAATTTATAAGAATTCAACACGTAAAACGAAAAAAAACCCGGTCCGTGAGACCGGACGTTTTCTACAATCGGTACATATCTCATAAGATACAGTCACAAACTGAGTAGTAACACATGCGGTATAGGTCGTGTGCAAGGGGGTGGAGTTAGAATAATATCGATGCGAGCGCTCGTTGTGAGCACCATTGTAAACTTTGAAGTTTATTTTCCGTATATGTCAGTGAGCATTGTTGTTTAAAAAGTCAAATAAGTAAAGCCATGATTTTACTTCTAACTTATTTGGAAATTATTAATGTAAATCTGATAAATTTGACACTTTCAAACCCGGTCCGCAAAATCATGGTTTGAGGTTATTATATGAACCATAGACATAGAGATACACCTCCATGTCTGATATAACAAATCAATTATTTTTTTATTGGACGTCAAAATTGAAGAAGAAAAAAACTTAAAATAAATAATTTTCACATACCTTTTATACTATGCTATTTATAATACTTATACGCCCACAGCTAGATTAAATAGTATTCGTTTATTACCAAATTTCGCGGTATAAAACAATAATAAATATAAAATGAGTTCAATCCTGCACTATTGCCCGCTATCGGCGCTAGTAGGTTTCGTGCACACAGCCTATTGCGGTGTTTAATAGTAAATAGAAAAATACTATGGAGAGGAAGGCGTATCTTGTACAGTGCAAGTGTACTATAAAGTAACAGGATCTCACAGACCGATGTTTCGTACTAAGGATTTAAATCTAAATTTTAAAAATGAGGTCTACCAATGCTCAAATATTGTCCCTCCTGTTAATACCCGAACCTCAGTCTTCTGTAAAGTGAATATGTTTTGACAGAAACCTTATATTAATTCGATCGTAGCCAGAAAAAAATACCGTACTAGGTTTCATCAACTGTTCTCGAATTCTGTTAGTACAGGCAGATAAAAATTCTACAGACACGTATCTAACAGGTACATACACTAAGTACCCGGGAACTTTTCAGAAGTCCCACCGCTATTTTATTTATTAGTATTTGTGATTTTTACAGCATTCCTGCTTTTCAAAAATCAACAAAAAAATTTTTTTTTTTTTTTTTATTAAATAACGTGCGCAGCAGCTTAGGCTATATGCACGAGTTTTCAGAAGGTAAGTATAATATACTGCATAATATAAAACTGTTCTTATCTGTAGATGAGCTTAACAATAGCGGCTAGTAAGTGGTATGTATGATTCCTGTAGCTTAATGTAGATAATTGTAAGTAGCACTTTTTAGTTAATTATTTTATTTTTTTTCTTTTAGGTTCGTACGGTGCAGAAACTTCAACACTTTGGATACACTGGGATCGTCATCTTTTAGTATTTCTTCGAGGGTATTAGGTAAGTTTGAGCAATTTCTTTCTTTACTATATTTAGGGCATGTTAATATCCGTTTAAGTTCACTTGTATTATTAACATCTTGTCCTGATTTATTAATCAATTCCACTAGATTCTTGGTCGTCTTCTGTGTTTGTTACGGTTTCTTCCGATGCAGATTGAAGGGACAATATTTGATTTAGCTTTCTGATGTATCGCGTGAATGTGGCTTTAGCTGTTTTGCTTTTAAGTTCCGGGTATAGCTTTTGCAGGGCGTCAATTATGTCATGAGGATCCAACAAAAAATTGTTACTGTCTTTTTTATGTGTGGATACATCTATTATTAACGATATTTTTCAGTTCACTAGGAAATTGAACTGTTAAATTTGTGTTTGGAATTGCTTTTATTACCTACTGAAACGAAACATTCGTTCAGCGGCTTGTCAACATAATACGGTATAATCGATTCATATTTGAAACTTTCATCAAACAATGAATTAAACAGTTTCAATTTACGCGCAATTCCAAAACTCATCATCTCTGAAAGCGTAGATTAGCGAGGTTTAGGAAAGCGACATGGCAGGGCTAAACGTCAGTTTAGATACTTACTATAACATCCTGTTTGTAGAATGTACATACATTGATAATATTTAGAGATAGTAGAGATAGAGATAGTATATTTAGATAGTATATTTAACTAAAACGTTTTTTTGACAAAATAACATAACTGGAAAATTTGGCAATCCTGAGATATAGTTTTTAAATGCTAGTGTGCTTGAACATAATATCTATTGTTTCTAAAAGTATACCAGTACTCAGTACTAGGCAGTAGGCACATCTGTTATATTTTTAAACTTTTTGACGGAAAACTTCTTACACCGCCGGTTATCTTCAGAAATTCGATGTTTGATCACGGCTTAAAAATTATTAATTAAGCGGAAATACGTTAATTTATTTTACAGTAGTAATTAATCATAGAAACTTTATTATTATTAGGTAAGACGTTTTCCGTCAACATTACAATAATATTACTAAACTAGCCGTTACCCGTGGCTTCGCCCACGTATTTTACGATTACAATTTATTATCCCCCCCGCGAAAAATTCTCCTCCTGCGAAGCGAAGCCGGGCTGGTAGTGTTTATTCGCTCGAATTTTATAATACATAACTCACTCGCTTCGCTCGTTCGCTCGGATTTTATTAATACATAACTCACTCGCTTCGCTCGTTCGCTTGAATATTATTAATATATTACTCAGTCGCTTCGCTCGTTCGCTCGAATTTTGTTAATACCTACATTACTCATTCGCTTCGCTCGTTCGTTTGAATATTATTAATTTCTTCTTCGCTCGTTCGCTTGATTATTATTAATACATAGCTCACTCGCTTCGCTCGTTCGCTCGAATTTTATTAATACATGACTCACTCGCTTCGCTCGTTCGTTTGAATATTAATAATACAATACTTACTCGCTTCGCTCGTTCACTCGAATTTTATTAATACATTACTCACTCGCTTCGCTCGTTCGCTCGAATATTAATAACACATTACATTTGTTATCCCCCCGCGAGAATCTCCCCCCCTAAATTTGTTGTCCCCCCCGCGTGAATCTTCCCCCTAATTTGTTATATCTCCGCTAGAATCTTCCCCCCTAATTTGTTATCCCCCGCGTGAATCTTCCCCCTAATTTGTTATTCCCCCGCGAGATTCTCCCCCCCTGCGTAGCTTTCTATTAGTGAAAGAATTTTTAAAATCGGTTTAGTAGTTTCAAAGATAAAACAAAAACAAATCTATCCCACGGGAACCGTACATTTTTCCGGGATAAAAAGTAGCCTATAACATTATCTGACCCCTAAACTACCACTACGCAAAAAATCATGTCGATCCCTTGCTCTGTGAAAAACAAAAACAAAACTATCCCACGGGAACCGTACATTGTTGTTACCTTGTTTTCTTGGGGTTATGCTGGGTTTTAAATAAATTTGCGAAAATTTCATAAACCATAAGTATAATTCGTTTTTTGTTTAAATAAAATCGTTATTACATAAATTTACAAACATATATAATATTTAATATTTTAGATCATATTTAGTTCCGGAAAAGTAAACATGTATTCATTGGTACGTTTCTCACTATTAATCAAAAGTACAAAAATATTGTTAGACGCATTTAGCAACGCGCCAACAGTTGATCACACAAAAACATAAATGACTCGAATTGGACGTGCTTAATAATATTACATCAGACCGGGGTGTTTAACATGATCGCCGGTCTTGATCATATGAGCAATAGGTCAGTTCCTTCCCTACGTTGTGTTTTTTTATTAAAGATCCAAAAGCATACGGTCGTACATGGATAAGCGTACCGTTCTGTTACGTTCTTTGTGTATGTTCAGTATGTGTGTCCGGCGGTCGATTTTGCCAACGCACCCTGTATGTGTGTATTGGGCGGTCGAGGTTTCCAACGCACCCTGTATGTGTGTATTGGGCGGTCGATGTTTCCAACGCACCCTGTATGTGTGTATTGGGCGGTCGATGTTTCCAACGCACCCTGTATGTGTGTATTGGGCGGTCGATGTTTCCAACGCACCCTGTATGTGTGTATTGGGCGGTCGATGTTTCCAACGCACCCGGTATGTGTGAGAACGACAGAACGCCTTTCGCTTGTAAGCTCTAGGTGGGAACTTAATCCCGGTTCTAGTTCTTGATATAATTGAAAATGACCAGAGGGTCAACTACATGGCGTGTCACAGACTCAGTGAACGCTCATTTATTTATTAAATAAATGAACGATAAATGAATCGAGAGGCCTGCCATCCTACGGCGGCCAGACCAAGCCAATTAATAATGGTTTGAAATAGAGACGCGAGCGCGTACAGCCGGAGCGTGCAGGCACTGCGTCTCGGATACAAGTAAGGCGCCTCGCCATACGATAGCGTACATTACTAAATAAAGTTCAAAGTTATTAGATTGCAGTACATAACAAGTGAATATTGAAGTTATTTCTAGATATTGATAAGCTCAAATTAATATCCATTACACTCCCCCGGTCCGTTCAATGATAGGAGATTATTAGGTCATTGTTACCCTTGGGTACGTTCACCTGGTCATATAATGATCTCCTATAATTCAAAAAAACTCTTAACCTACAGATGGACAAAAGTACAAGTTATAATAACAACAATAAAAAAAAATAATCAGACTTACGACGGTGCTTAAATAAAACAAAAAAAAAAAATACGGTCATCGTCTCTCCATTAAAGCGGACAAAAAGTTCAAAATACACAAAATTCAAATTAAAAAAAAATTTCTCTCAAATAATAAAAAAAATGTTGTTCACTACACATTACACTTACACATCACATTGTTTTTACGGGCGGGGGACAAATTGTCCCATGCGGACACTCCCGTTCGCGTACCGGGTGAACCGAATAACGCGTCCATCGGGCATTCGGGTCTTCCTGCGGCAACGCTTTGTCCGTCCGGGGTTCCAGACGGGAAGCGTCGGCGCTGTAGGCGTAGGCGGCGGTGGTGTCGGCGTCTTGGGGGTCGGCGGCGTCGTCGATGAGGTCCTTGCAGGCGATGTCTGGATCGGTGCAAGCGGTCGTTTCATCTTCGTATGCGTATCCTGAACAACTAGTGAATATTTGTGGCCCTTTTTCGATCGAGGAAAGGGGCCCGTTAGGTCGGCACTAATTGTTCTCCAGGGTACATCTGCGGTCCGGTCGTGTCCCATATATCCTTGGGGCGCTTTATTTTCGGGCTTCGATTGCTGACAGACCCGGCACTTATGTACATATCGTGCTATGTCAATGATCATTTTGGGCCAATAATAAAAATGCTTTATTCGGTCGAATGTTTTATTAATGCCCAAATGTTCGGCGGTCGGCTCATCGTGAAACTGTTTAAGTATCTCTGATCGTAGGTCGGATGGTACAACCAATTTCCATTCGTACGCGGGGTTCGGGAAATGGTTTCGGTCGGTAATGTGTTTATAAATTTTGGAATCTTGGACTTTCCATCGTGGATAATCATTTGGGTCGGTCTGGATCTTGGTAATCATTTTGTTATACCAGTGGTCGTGTGACTGTATTGGAAAATTTAAATTTTCTCTGGTCGTGATGGGCGTGATGGCTGCTACGTGTTCTATATTTGTTGAAAAAGCCCATGTTCCCCTACTGAAGTCGGGTACTATTTGCATGGTGGTCCAAAAATCGATGCCAAGCACTAGGTCGTGCTGTAATTCGGGCACTACTAATACCGTAATGAGGCGCGTTCGGTCGAATACAGTCATTAGTACATTCATTTCTTGTGTGACGGGATACGTTGTCCCATCAGCGGTCTGGATTGTATAGTTATGCGCAGGTTGAGTCCGGAATCCTAGTTCAGTGAGCAGCGATCTCCCTCTCGGTCCAACCATCGTTCTGCTAGCTCCTGAATCTAACAATCCGGGAAAGTTGCTTCCACCAATATTAACATAAAGGTAAGGTCGGGCGTCTCCTGGCATTTTTGTAATTAAATTTTGGGCGGCTCTCGGTGCAAATTTCGCTAAGGTCGGTTTAGTGGTCTTCAGGCGACGTTCGCGACCCGTTAACGTGCCTGTTGGTCGTTTCCCGGTGTTTGGCGACAGCGGGGACAATTCTGTGTTGTAGTTCCGTGCAATCCGCATGTATTACAGAATTGATGTCTAGGCGGGGCTGGACAATTCCGGTAGGCGTGTCCTGGTTGGCGACAATTCCAGCATTTGTACTGAAATGGTGCATTTTGAGTTTTTACAACCTCTATTTGGTGAGCTGGGCTATTCCGCGATGTTTGAATCATCCGTACATTATTGTTGGTCGTGTTTGGTATACTGGGCACTTTAGACAGGTCTGGCTCTAATAGTTGACTAGGCGAGCCTGTTTGACGGCGTGCGCGTAGTCGGCCTCGCTCTAATCGTGCCACTAAAGTTTCTAACTCTTCGATTGTTCTAGGTTCTATCAGGCTGATTTGTTCCTGATAGGCCGGTAAACAATTGAGTTCAATAGTTTGGAGTTGTTCACAATAGGCCGGCGGACGCTCCATACGTTTATATAGACATGACATTTTTGCAACATAAACGGAAAACGGTTCTGTAGGTCCTTGCTTTCGTTTATCGATTTCGGCTCGTAGTAGGTGATCGTAGTCCGGGTCTTGAAAAGCTTTGCGTAATATTCGCACGAGCTCCTCCCACGTGCGTAATCTATCGCGAGCATGTCGGTAAACTTGCAGCGCTGAGCCTCCAAACAATCCCGAAGCTGATTGTAAGAGATCAGCTGTATTTACATTGTTGTCTCGGCGGCGGTCTTCTACGTCTTCCAAAAATGTTTCTAAACTATTGTGGTCGTCGCCAGTAAATTTAATTCCCCATTTATAAATTGGAATTGCTTTATATGAACGAGCGGGGGTCGTGAGGTCTAGATTTAATGCGCGTAAACGGGCAGCAAAATCATTTGGCTGTTCGAGATTGATGTTATTTTGGTCGATCTCTTGTTCGGGTTGAGTTTGTTCAGGTGGCGTTGGTGAAGATTCGTTGGGTTCAGCCTCTTGGAGGGTAGATTGTCTCGGGATATCGGGGCGAATAACAGACTGATCTAAATCTTCTTGAAATCGAACTATTTGTTCTAAAATTTGCAATCGTCGGTTGTAATATTCTTCTGCAGTTATAAGGTTTAGACGGTTACCGATGTGCCAAATTTTTGTTTTAATCTTTTTCAGACTTCCAACGTTCAGCTCGGTTTTTAGTAAATCTTGAATTTCACGAATTTTCTCTTCGCAGACGCTAAGTTCGTTTTCGCATTCTTCATTAGTTAATGATCGACTTAGATTGGCACCGGTCTGGCCTATTTTTAATAAATGACGTAATTTTTTACGTAAATCGTTTACTGTGATCTCGGGGTCAATTCGGATCCCTCGGGCGTTCACTTCCCATATTAGCTCATCTCGAGCAAGTCTGTCGATATCCATTTCGTAACCCTTACACCTTATGGTTTATTAGTGCGAATAGGTCTATTTATATCTATTGTAGGTCGATTGGTCACTGGTATAATTTGTTAATATCCTGGTCACTGCACCATTTGTTACCTTGTTTTCTTGGGGTTATGCTGGGTTTTAAATAAATTTGCGAAAATTTCATAAACCATAAGTATAATTCGTTTTTTGTTTAAATAAAATCGTTATTACATAAATTTACAAACATATATAATATTTAATATTTTAGATCATATTTAGTTCCGGAAAAGTAAACATGTATTCATTGGTACGTTTCTCACTATTAATCAAAAGTACAAAAATATTGTTAGACGCATTTAGCAACGCGCCAACAGTTGATCACACAAAAACATAAATGACTCGAATTGGACGTGCTTAATAATATTACATCAGACCGGGGTGTTTAACATGATCGCCGGTCTTGATCATATGAGCAATAGGTCAGTTCCTTCCCTACGTTGTGTTTTTTTATTAAAGATCCAAAAGCATACGGTCGTACATGGATAAGCGTACCGTTCTGTTACGTTCTTTGTGTATGTTCAGTATGTGTGTCCGGCGGTCGATTTTGCCAACGCACCCTGTATGTGTGTATTGGGCGGTCGAGGTTTCCAACGCACCCTGTATGTGTGTATTGGGCGGTCGATGTTTCCAACGCACCCTGTATGTGTGTATTGGGCGGTCGATGTTTCCAACGCACCCTGTATGTGTGTATTGGGCGGTCGATGTTTCCAACGCACCCTGTATGTGTGTATTGGGCGGTCGATGTTTCCAACGCACCCGGTATGTGTGAGAACGACAGAACGCCTTTCGCTTGTAAGCTCTAGGTGGGAACTTAATCCCGGTTCTAGTTCTTGATATAATTGAAAATGACCAGAGGGTCAACTACATGGCGTGTCACAGACTCAGTGAACGCTCATTTATTTATTAAATAAATGAACGATAAATGAATCGAGAGGCCTGCCATCCTACGGCGGCCAGACCAAGCCAATTAATAATGGTTTGAAATAGAGACGCGAGCGCGTACAGCCGGAGCGTGCAGGCACTGCGTCTCGGATACAAGTAAGGCGCCTCGCCATACGATAGCGTACATTACTAAATAAAGTTCAAAGTTATTAGATTGCAGTACATAACAAGTGAATATTGAAGTTATTTCTAGATATTGATAAGCTCAAATTAATATCCATTACATTGTTCCGGGATAAAAAATAGCCTATAACATTCTCTGACCCCTAAACTACCACTATGCAAAAAATCATGTCTATCCCTTGCTTTGTGAAAAACAAAACTATCCCACGGGAACCGTACATTTTTCTGGGATAAAAAGTAGCCTATGTGCTATCTCTGTGCCAAATTTCATCCAGATCCGTTCAGCCGTTCTGGCGTGATTGAGTAACAAACATCCATACATCCATCCATACATCCAAACTTTCACATTTATAATATTAGTTAGGTTAGATTAGATTAGATAATTTAAAAATATAATTAAGGTTATTTCTAAAATTGAAAAATTTACTGCACAAAATGTCATAATATATAGATAGAGATACTCACTCGCTTCGCTCTTTCGCTCGAATATTATTAATACATTATTTCTTATTGCTCACCTACGTTATATAAGGAACTCCTGTGTAAAATTTCATGCTTCTAACTACAAAAATGACAAACTTACATACAAACTTTCATCCCCTATTTAGCCCCCTTAGAGGATGAATTTTCAAAAATCCTTTCTTATTGCTCACCTACGTAATATAAGGAACTCCTATGCAAAATGTCATGCTTCTAACTTCAAAAATGACGGACTTCCATGCAAACTTTCATCCCCTTTTTAGCCTCCTTAGGGAATGAATTTTCAAAAAAAAAAATTCTTAGTGCTCACCTACGTTATATAAGAAACTTCTGTGCTAAATTTCATGCTTCTAACTTCAAAAATGACGAACTTCCATACAAACGTTCATCCCCTATTTAACCCCCTTGGGGGTTGAATTTCGAAAAATCCTTTCTTATTGCTCACCTACGTAATATAAGGAACTCCTGTGCAAAATGTCATGCTTCTACCTTTAAAAATGACGAACTTCCATGCAAACTTTCATCCCCTTTTTAGCCCCCTTAGGGGTTGGATTTTCAAAAAAAAATTTCTTAGCGCTCGCCTAGGTTATATAAGAAACTTCTGTGCAAAATTTCATGCTTCTAACTTCAAAAATGACGAATTTCCATACAAACTTTCATCCCCTATTTAACCCCCTTAGGGGTTGAATTTCAAAAAATCCTTTCTTAGTGGGTGCCTACGTCATAAAAGGAACCTACTGTCCAAATTTCAAGTTTATATTTTCAGCGGTTTGACCTGGGCGTTGTCTGTCAGTCAATCAGTCAGTCAGTCAGTAACGGAACTTTTTTATATATATAGACTAGCCGTTACCCGTGGCTTCGCCCACGTATTTTACGATTACAATTTATTATCCCCCCCCGCGAAAAATTCTCCTCCTGCGAAGCGAAGCCGGGTTGGTCGTGTTTACTCGCTCGAATTTTATAATACATAACTCATTCGCTTCGCTTGTTCGCTCGGATTTTATTAATACATTAGTCACTTGCTTCGCTCATTCGTTTGAATATTATTAATTCCTTCTTCGCTCGTTCGCTTGATTATTATTAATACATAACTCACTCGCTTCGCTCGTTCGCTCGAATTTTATTAATACATTACTCACTCGCTTCGCTCGTTCGCTCGAATATTAATAATACATTACATTTGTTATCCCCCCGCGAGAATCTCCCCCCTCAATTTGTTATCCCCCCGCGTGAATCTTCCCCCGAATTTTTTATCCCCCCGCTAGAATCTTTCCCTCTAATTTGTTATCCCCCACGTGAATCTTCCCCCTATTTCGTTATCCACCCGCGAGAATCTGCCCCCCTGCGTAGCTTTCTATTAGTGAAAGAATTTTTAAAATCGGTTTAGTGGTTCTAAAGATGAAACAAAAACAAATCTATCCCACGGGAACCGTACATTTTTCCGGGATAAAAAGTAGCCTATAACATTATCTGACCCCTAAACTACCACTATGCAAAAAATCATGTCGATCCCTTGCTCTGTGAAAAACAAAAACAAAACTATCCCACGGGAACCGTACATTTTTCCGGGATAAAAAGTAGCCTATAACATTCTCTGACCCCTAAACTACCACTATGCAAAAAAATCATGTCGATCTCTTGCTCTGTGAAAAACAAAAACAAAACTATCCCACGGGAACCGTACATTTTTCCGGGATAAAAAGTAGCCTATGTGCTATTCCAGACTATAATCTATCTCTGTGCCAAATTTCATCCAGATCCGTTCAAAAATGACGAATTTCCATACGAATTTTCATCCCCTATTTAGCCCCCTTAGGGGATGAATTTTCAAAAATCCTTTCTTATTGCTCACCTACGTAATATAAGGAACTCCTATGCAAAATGTCATGCTTCTAACTTCAAAAATGACGAACTTCCATGCAAACTTTCATCCCCTTTTTAGCCCCCTTAGGGGATGAATTTTCAAAAAAAAATTTCTTAGTGCTCACCTACGTTATATAAGAAACTTTTGTGCAAAATTTCATGCTTCTAACTTCAAAAATTACGAATTTCCATACAAACGTTCATCCCCTATTTAACCCCCTCGGGGGTTGAATTTCGAAAAATCCTTTCTTATTGCTCACCTACGTAATATAAGGAACTCCTGTGCAAGATGTCATGCTTCTAACTTCAAAAATGACGAACTTCCATTCCAACTTTCATCCCCTTTTTAGCCTCCTTAGGGGATGAATTAAAAAAAAAAAATTCTTAGTGCACACCTACGTTATATAAGAAACTCCTGTGCAAAATTTCAAACTTTCATCCCCTATTTAGCCCCCCTAGGGGATGAATTTTCAAAAATCCTTTCTTATTACTCACCTACGTAATATAAGGAACTCCTATGCAAAATGTCATGCTTCTAACTTCAAAAATGACGAACTTCCATGCAAACTTTCATCCCCTTTTTAGCCCTCTTAGGATATGAATTTTCAAAAAAAAATTTCTTAGTGCTCACCTACGTTATATAAGAAACTTTTGTTCAAAATTTCATGCTTTTAACTTCAAAAATGACGAATTTCCATACAAACTTTCATCCCCTATTTAAACCCCTTAGTGGTTGAATTTCAAAAAATCCTTTCTTAGTGGGTGCCTACGTCACAAAAGGAACCTACTGTCCAAATTTCAAGTTTATATCTTCAGCGGTTTGACCTGGGCGTTGTCTGTCAGTCAATCAGTCAGTCAGTCAGTCAGTCAGTCAGTAACGGAACTGTTTTATATATATAGATAGATAATGAAGTCAGCAACATTATAATTATAAGCATTTAATGATTTTCAAATTCGTTGAATGTAAGATCAAATCATTGAAAATTTTTTGAAGCAACATACCTTCTTTTAAAATGGAGACAAATCGCAAGTTTTTAAAAACATTACACGATTTAATTTTGAAAGTTCATTTCTAAAGATACACTTAATGAGAGCTTATTTATCATATTTCATTGTTTTTTTGCATATACAGTAAGCGTCCAGCATACACCCCCTCCCACCCCTCTTAACTTTTGATTGAATTGAGTTACAAAGTTCGGACAAAATCGAGGTAAAATCTTATCACATGTATAAACTTTCGTTTGAATATAAACTTGATTTTATAAATTCAGAGGTGGTGCCAGGGGCCCTTGTCAACTCAAAATTTTTTAATAGCAAGGAGAGAGTCATGTTGCAGTTTGTTTAAAAGGTATTCTAATTCTCTACACACCCATTAAAAAAACGGCCAAGTGTGAATTCGACTCGCGCGCAGAGGGTTCCTTACAAGTTACAACTAAGAAAGGAATAAATTAAAATACACTTACCCAATTAAATAAAATTTATAAATTATTTTTAATTTAAATTTTTTATTCAAAAAATTCCAAAGTATTTGAATCGACAATAATTGGAAAAGAATGAATCCTCACAAGATATAAAATTCAGTAAGCAAATATAACAATTTATTTACCACTGCTACATGTTTCGACATAGATATGTCATCTTCAGGCAGAATCTTTTTCACCTAATTGTCATTTAGCTAAAAATTTAAACATTAAAATTTGTTAAAACATTGTTAAACATTGTTGTTAAACATTGTTGTTAAACATTGTTAAAACATTGTCAAAAATGTTTTAACAAATTTTAATGTTTAAATTTTTAGCTAAATGACAATTAGGTGAAAAAGATTCTGCCTGAAGATGACATATCTATGTCGAAACATGTAGCAGTGGTAAATAAATTGTTATATTTGCTTACTGAATTTTATATCTTGTGAGGATTCATTCTTTTCCAATTATTGTTTATTAAACACACAAGTGATTAGAAGTATATTCATCATATTTTAATCGAATTTAAAGTATAAAAAAAAATTCGACTGATGACCAGTCCTATACTTCCCACCTAGTAAATATTTGCAAAAAATAAACACTCTTTTTTTTTATTCTTTGACTAGGCCCAAATAACTTTAGTTGTTGGTGGTCTTTAAAACACAATTTAATTTTTATTCTTTGAAAAAAGCATGGCCCTCTTTTTTGTTTGGTGATCTACTGATGGCTAACTTAATATAGCAAAAATCATGGTTACCTTGATTTACGTACAATTTTTATTTTTTTTAGTAAAATATTTTTTTTCTCGAAAACTATACATTTTAGAGAAAAAAAATATTTACATTTTTTTTATATTATAACATCTAGAATTCATTTATATTTTTTTTACCTATGTTAATACGTGACATTGAGGACGTTTTTTTGAATATCTCAGGATCCACTGAACCGATTTGACTCAAAATCTAATCAGATCTAAGTTAAAGGCTGATAAACACAATAGAACAATCGGCATGCCCGTATGTTGTTCCGTTCTTAAGATATCGAAGGCGAAAAATTGACCACATACACACACACATACACACACACACACACACATACAGACATCAGTCAGAAAATGATCTTAAACGATTGCTAGGGTCTCAAAACGTGAAAATCTGTTAAAATCTCGAAATATTGTTTTCGGACTGAATCGATTACTTCCCTACCATAGTAGAGGTGGGAAGTAAAAACAAAAATAACACGTTGCATAAGTCGGATTTGAACCCGGATTTTCGGGGTGACATGCGAACGCCTTAGCCATTACACTAACAGACTTACAATAAGCCTTCAATTCTACAAAAAACAACATAGATACATATACAAGATATTATGCAAGTATAAAATGTGTCCAAGACTTGCGTTGTCGGCCGATATATTGATTTTGGGTAAAGATAGAAAAAAAGTTTAAACACAAAAGTTGTATAAATTTTAATGGTGTATAACCTAAAAATATTTTCAATTATACAGCCTGTCCCATTTAAGCGTGGCAGATCAAAGTTATGTTTTTTTTAACCTAGCACCTTGTTTTTATTTGTTGTTTCAATTCTGCACCTAAATGTGAATAGAAATTGTAAGGAAAGCTATGCTCGAAAATTCAGTAATTTTTGAGTTATTCAAATTTTTTATAAATTTTTAACACGTGCAGACCTTTACCTAAAATTCGACATAGCCAAAATAGAAATATTTATTTTCGTATTAAAATATTAGGTTTAGGTTTGAACAACCCTTAATAAAAGTGTTAGTACATATTCTAAAGAATACAATTCCAGCAAAAAAATAACCTCGTTGTATTTAACAATCAAAAGTTATACGTGATTGAAGTTAGGTAAAAGATTTACATTATTTTGAACAGCCTGTATAATAAATTCATTTTTTTAGGACAGACATTGATTTGTCCGTCCATTATCTAGTGATCCTCAAAATTTCAGTTTGATAAATATTTCTATTTTGGCTATGTCGAATTTTAGGTAAAGGTCTGCACGTGTTAAAAATTTCTAAAAAACTTGAATAACTCAAAAATTACTGAATTTTCGAGCATAGTTTCCCTTACAATTTCTATTCACATTTAGGTGCAGAATTGAAAAAAACAAGCCGTGAGGTGGGTCGTTTATTAGGACTAAAGTGCGACCCTTGAGGTCCACACGACGAACTTCCCAGTTTGATAAATATTTAATAATAATAATTAAATTAGATATTACACAGAAAAGTAATCATTTTAATCATTAAAACATCAATAATTAAAAAAAAAAAAAAAAAAAAAAAAACGGCTGAACCGATTTTTATAAAATTTATGTCGGATCAAAATGACGTTAACACGCCTCGATTGACACCCTTACGAAGTCGATATAATTTTTTATTCGCTAGATATTGTGTAATATCTACTTTTTTGGAGGTTATTTGGTTAAGAAAAAAGAACGGCTGAACCGATTTTAAAAAAATTCCTTTCAGATCATATTTACGTTAATACGCGTCGATTGGCACCCCAACGTAGTCGATATCATTTTTCGTTCTCGAGATTTCGTCTTAGAAAGAAATGGACACATACATACGTACGTACGTACGTACACACACACACACACACGACATCTTTCTAAAAGTAGTGTAAAAATAGTGTAGTGACCTTGAAACATAAATTTTTTTTTTCCTTTTTAACTTCCCATTGGAAGTTATTGTAATGGGTCCGAAAATCGAAATCAAAAAGGAAAAAAAATTTTTATGTTTCAAGGTCACTACACTATTTTTACACTACTTTTAGAAAGATGTCTGTGTGTGTGTGTGTGTGTGTGTGTGTGTGTGTGTGTGTACGTACGTACGTACGTACGTACGTACGTACGTATGTATGTGTCCATTTCTTTCTAAGACGAAATCTCGAGAACGAAAAATGATATCGAATACGTTGGGGTGCCAATCGACGCGTATTAACGTAAATATGATCTGAAAGGAATTTTTTTAAAATCGGTTCAGCCGTTCTTTTTTCTTAACCAAATAACCTCCAAAAAAGTAGATTTTTCACAATATCTCGCGAATAAAAAATTATATCGACTTCGTAAGGGTGTCAATCGAGGCGTGTTAACGTCATTTTGATCCGACATAAATTTTATAAAAATCGGTTCATCCGTTTTTTTTTTAAATTATTGATGTTTTAATGATTAAAATGATTACTTTTCTGTGTATTATCTAATTTAATTATTATTATTAAATATTTATTATTTAACTGGGAAGTTCGTCGTGTGGACCTCAAGGGTCGCACTTTAGTCCTAATAAACGACCCACCTCACGGCTTGTTGATTTCGATTTTCGGACCCATTACAATAACTTCCAATGGGAAGTTAACAAATAAAAATAGAGTGCTAGGTTAAAAAAAACATAACTTTGATCTGCTACGCTTAAATGGGACAGGGTGTAAATTGAAAATATTTTTAGGTTATACACCATTAAAATTTATACAACTTTTGCATTTAAACTTCTTTTCTATCTTCACCCAAAATCAATATATCGGCCGACAACGCAAGTCTTGGACACCCTGTATATCCATGCATGGGGAGCCAGGATTAAACTTCTTGATTTTCATTATTTGCCAGGATTCATGCCACAACAACACACAATCTGTGAACATTTCAAATAGCTACCTCTTATCGTTTGTGATACTTATAGAGCCTTATGACAGACGGACAGACATCGTAGGCTCAGTAATAGGGTTCCGTTCGGAGGTACGGAATCCTAAAAATTGAAATTCTAATTGTCCGTTCTCAAATTATGAATTTAGATTCAAAACGGAAATGCAATCAAGTCGAACATTTAAAGATAAAGAAAAATTTTTAAAAAACCGACAATGCCTATCACAATTACAAAGCAAGTTTCCAATATGAAAAATATTTCAAATACTGTGCAAGAACTCTATAAGCATTTTCTTAAACCGTACCCAGTCGGTTCAGTGTACTCCGGCTTTACACGATTCTGAAGTATTGGTACCGATTCGAAATTATCGTCATCTTTGTAGCATCTCGATCGTGGTGCTAGGAAGTACCTACCACCACGAGCTCGATTGAAGTGCTATAATGCAAAATTATTTAGGTATTAAAAGCGAATTGTTTAAAGCTACTTTAACTGGTCATGTAGCTGCCCTAATTAAATGTTATCTATATTGCACTATCTCATTTCACGTGGATTTATTGTATCAAAACATTTAATTAAATTAATGTTTGTATAAATAGTACAAATATACGATGACGCGTTAAAATTACAATATGTCAACGTGTAATGTGTATAAATATTTGTGTAATACCAAATAGGATGTAGAGCCAGATTTGAGAAGGGGGGGGGTACAACGTACAAAATCCGGGATCTCCAAGAGTCCACAAGCTTCTTGAGATATATTTCTTAAACCTTGGCTACGAAAGATAGTTACCTAAGTGACAGCAATGTCTTAAATTGAACAACAGTGATTCCTTAATAATTTTCTGTAGTAAAAAGTTTCCAGAATTATTATTCAGTCCGCAAATTGTGGCAACTTATATACCTATATATAATAATATATCGTCGAAGAGAAAATTAAACTTACTGATAGTAAACTGTCTAGAAAGGATTATTAAATCAGTTTCTGTGCTATGTGCAATTTTAGGGCCGGCGCATACATACAACTTTTAATCGCACAACTGTTTAGTTGTTTGTCAAAAGGCTATTGGAGCAGATGGGACTGCTGCGCATACTATCGACACGATAGTTGTACAACAAAAAATCATAAAACCGTATCTATCGTTTTTTGACTTTTCTGTCGAACAACTATCGTTGGCAGTTTATGTCTACTGCTGTGTATTGACGCGCGCATACACTCGACTAAACAGTTGTCCGACGGCCCATTAGTTTAATAGTGACTATACTCTGTTTTAAACAACAAACTTATAATGACGCATATAGCCTAGTAGCTGCGCGTCTTATTAAAATAAAAAAAAATTTAATAGTGGCATTGTGGCACAACTGATTGACTGTATGCGCACCTCTAACAACACGTACACAACTCGACTAAACTGTTTAGTCGAGAAACAATAATTGTCTGTAGGTATGCGCCCGGCCTAAAAAATACACAGTATAGTAATGTGATATGTTTAACAATAAAATAAATTCACTGTACCATTGTTACATAACCACAGTAGTTGAAAGCAACTAAATTAAAGAGTATTTTCCAACAAGCGTTACCAGCAAAAATTGAATACGATTAAGTTACAATTTAATTAAAAAATATATAGAACCTATAATTACAAATTGTGGTTTGAAAAGAATAGTCAACACAGTTCTTTCACTTTAATCACTTTAATTAATTCAGAAACACGCTACTAATTAACAGAATATTATGAGAAATGATATTAAAGTTTTGTATTATTTTCAAACAATCTTATAGGCATGACTTAAGGCTAAAGAATTCTTTTGAACGCCACATTCCTTTGTATGTGTTATTTTAATCCTGAAAACTTAGTATCGTGCGTCACATTTCAAATTAATTATTGGAAAAAAATAAAAACGCTACCTACGGCAATCAAATGTTGTCTGGTAAGTAAAAGTGTTATTTAAAATGTTTCGACGTTTCGAAAATTATTTTTTTATTTACATGCATTCAGAAGTACATTTCGCTGCACGTGTGAAACGGATATCGGACGAGCGGGAGTTAATTTACAGCGCGAATGTCTCTCTTTCCAAATAAATATTTAAAAATATAGACACTCAAAATCCAATATTATCAGTGTTTAGCATATATTATTTCAATTTGCAGAACAAAATGTCGGTATTAAACCCCTTGCAGAACGATATAAACACCTAGGCGAGCAAGTTTCACTCTAAGAGGGTTAATACCGACATTTTGTTCTGCAAATTGAAATATATGCTTAAAAAAGTCGCCGTAACAACATATTAAAATTTGAACCTTGAACTATCAATATAAATTTCGCCGGGTACATGACACGTTTAGGATGATCTGCCACCCCTTTAATACTGACCAATCAATCTGCAAATATTATAATGGCATTATTGGGTCACCGACAAGCTATACAATTTCAGCCTTGAAGCAATAATAATTGTGACCATTTTTTTTGTTACATGTTGGGGGCGGTCTGCATCCCTCCCATACCGCTATCTAGCAAAATCTCTTATTCAGGGCACTTTAATATGCCTCCCTCAACATCTTCACAAAAATAAGGCCTTGAAACAATAACACCAAAAAATTGTCACTAGCTCTCGGTCTAT
Organism: Mongoloraphidia duomilia; assembly: GCA_039654895.1. NCBI lineage: Eukaryota > Metazoa > Arthropoda > Insecta > Raphidioptera > Raphidiidae > Mongoloraphidia > Mongoloraphidia duomilia. The sequence continues at coordinate 37,437,521 of CM077517.1, read as the reverse complement.
AATTTTACTGGTCTATACTACATAATCGATTGTTTAAAAGTATTGAAATAATTTAATATTATTAATTCCTCATAAACGCGATTGTAACTGGGGTTTTTGAAAGTTTTCCATTCTTGTTGACGTACTGCAACAGTCCCCAACGCGTTCATGAGGAATAAATAATATAAAATTATTTTATACTTTTTAAACAACCCATTAGGTAGTAGTTTTTAAAAAGTGTTAAGTTTTTTAAAGTTTTAATTTAATTTTTATTTTGCACTTTTTACTTCCCACCTCTACTATGGTAGAGAAGTACCTAATGGATTTAGTCCGAAAAAAATACTTCGAGATTTTAACAGATCTTCACGTTTTGAGACCCTAGCAATCGTTTAAGATCATTTTCTGACTGATGTCTGTATGTGTGTGTGTGTGTGTGTGCATGTGGGTGTATGTGTGTGTGTATATGTGGTCAATTTGTCGCCTTCGATATCGTAAAAACGGAACAACATACAGCCATGCCGATTGTTCCATTGTGTTTATCAGCCTTTAACTTAGATCTGATTAGATTTTGAGTCAAATCGGTTCAGTGGATCCTGAGATATTAAAAAAAACGTTCTCAATTTCACGTATTAACATAGGTAAAAAAAAATATAAATGATTTCTAGATTGTAAATGTAAATACTTTTTTCTCTAAAATTTACAGTTTTCGAGAAAAAATATATTTTACTAAAAAAAATAAAAATTGTACGTAAATCAAGGTAACCCTGATTTTTGCTATATTACTAGCCATCAGTAGATCACTAAACAAAAAAGAGGGACATGCTTTTTTTCAAAGACTAAAAAAAGAGTGTTTATTTTTTGAAAATATTTACTAGGTGGGAAATATAGGACTGGTCATCAGTCGAATTTTTTAAACTAAACTCTATAGCTAAAAATCACTTCGCAATCATTCACTTTCAAACAAAACAAACCGCATCAAAATCGAATTACCCGTTAATAAGCCACAATGCCATAGACAATTTAATATACATACACACATGAACACATAAACATTGTGCCAAACGCATAACACCCGCTTTTCGTCGGGGGAAAAAATGCAAATAAACATATAGAAAAGAAAATACAAGTCTTGATTTTTTCGAATTTAATTAAATTTACGGTGTTCTGAAACACGAATTTTATTTCGAATGACTTTGCAAGAATTCCACCAATTTATTTTACGTTTTACGTATTATATATTCATTGTCGGAACTGAATAATTAAAAACATGTTAGCGTTTCCTTTTGTAAGAACAAAATTGCTAGCAGTGATTATACCTACAAAGCAACAGTTTTTGCATCATTGTGAAGATCTCAATTAAGTGTTTTCTAAATATATTTAATTTACAATTTCTGCTGTACAGCAAATTCAAATTCAAATTGTTATATAACTTACAATTGTAAAGCATATTGAAGGCAATCAATACTAATATATAAATAGTAACGAATATATGAAATAGTAACGAGACCCCTGTACGTAATATCAATATCGTTGTCTTGCAAGTTTTTCGTGTATTTTGTTTCATATATCTGGGCGGAAAAATGCGTTTCAAGAATTTTGTCTGTCTGTCCATTAGTACTAGAATTACCTGAAAACGACTCGACCGATTTTGATAAAAATTGGTACCTACACTGTGTGTACTGGTATTCAAACTACATATGACTTTTTATTTACTAATTTAGTAAAATCTAAATAAAAATATCTATTCCATTCTAAAGTATATTGTACAGTGCTTTTTATTTGGGTGCTAATAGCCTCGGTTGTCGAGCGTCTACAATCTACAATTTTTTATTGTGCTACGAATGTCAGTATTTTATACACACATTTGTGTAGGTCATATTATTATATTATAACGTACAATGTAAACGCCCGCTACGAATAAAAACAAAAGGAGCGGGAAACGTTATTTCTTTGTATTATTATTATTAAGCATGGCTACAAAGTTAATTAATAAAAGTAACAGTAAACAGAAAAGATAATTTAGAATAAGCGGCCTGTCAAGAGCAGCGTTTAGATTTTATTAACAAAATAAAACATTTACAAACGAGTCAAAAGCTGGAGTGTACTGTTCAAATTTTCATAAATATTTTTAGAACAGGACAAAGTGAATCAGAAGAAAATTAACCTCTAATATCTGATAGATTAAAAGATAACCAAGGGACGTTTGTTTATTCTATAGATATGGATATTCTATTGTGAAGCAACAAGCGAGAAAAAGTTATAAAGGGCATGTTTATAAGATTATATAGTAGATTGCTTTAAAAATTGAATTAAAAATGGAAAAAAACTTTAATATTTTCATTATCGATAAAAACACAATTTTCAATTTAGTAAAGAAAAACATCGAAACGGCTTACAGACCCATCTTGGAGGCATCATTATTTTTTTCTCTCATTGTAAGTTTGATCAAAACTCACCAGAAAAAAACAGAAAATAATGTTAGCAATTTTGCTCGGCTGATTTTGATTCTAATCAAGAAATTATATTATTCTAAGCATAATTATAAATACATATTTTTTTAATTTTCCAGGCGTCCTTTGGGAAAGAAATTGTTAAAAATGTGTAATTCCAGTTCCCACTCAACTTTTTGTGAGAACCATGCTAGACAGGAGAAAATATTGCATACCTACCAGTAATTTTGTACAGTATCAAATTTTCCGCAAAAAAGTCCCCGACGGCATATTATGTTAACAGTATAGAAATGCGGGGCGCTCGAAATTATTGCGCAGGGGTGAGCTGCAAGCCAAAAGCCATTTTGGTAAGTTATAATGCTCAGTACTTTTGGGGAATGTATGTCCATGAGTATCCGTTACTGAATATACTTTCAATAATTTTACGAACAAACGAGTTATCTCGTGCTTGTCATTTATATCAATAAATACGTTTGTGGTGCCGGCCTGCGCCCCGAATTTCTAAACGATTGACTTTAGACATAATATGCCGTCGGATGGTCGGGGACTTTTTCATCTGTCTTTTTCTTCTATCTGAGTGGAAGCTGAAAAAACACATTTTATATAATAAAAAAAATCTGTAAATCGGTTGACCCTGCAGGCCATCCCTGGAACTTCCCGCTACTTTCAAGCGCTTTGAGTTCGAAGCACTTAATAATAAACCCAAAAGTAGAAAATCTGAAAATTGCTGATAATAACACTTTTTTCATTTTTTAAAAGCTGTAACTTTTGAACGCGTTGTTCGATTTTGATCTTTAAAACGGCATTCGACGCAGTTTTTTAAGCTATAAAAATATTGTAAGAGGTACAAAATCGAATGGTTGAGAAATCTCGAAGTTATTTTGAAAAAACACTTTTTTCGAAATCTGTTCACTACGATATCTCTCGAACTGATTAACCGATTTTGATCCGCTTAGCGGCATTCAACGCGGTTTTCTGAGGAGAAGAGCTGATTACATTATGAAATCAATCAGTACAATATTCTAGAAGTTATTTTGAAAAAACATCGTTTTAACAACTTTTTTTTCGGTTTTTTTGGAATATCTCAAAATTTATTGGCCCTAATCGGTTCAAATTTTCAGGAAAGTTTAGTGGAACCCTTTTGAATTCCGCAAATCGCGATTTGATCGGTCCAGCCGTTCAAAAGTTATGAGAGGTTTACACACACACACACATGCTGACATCATCATAAAAATAGTCAGAATAGCTTTCTAGGATTACAAAACGTCGAGATCTGATGAAAACTCGATTTTTGAAAATCGGGGTGAAATCAACAACTTCCCTATTTTTGAAAATTTTCAATTTTCTTAGCGAGTAGTTAAAAAACATGCAGTTATGTTCAGAATAATATAATAATTTATCGATTGGAATCAAAATCAACCGGTCGCTAACACTTAGCATCTTTTTAGACTTAAACATTAAAAAAGTAAATATAATGTAGGACGAGGTTAAAAATGATGTTTATTGCAGACTTTGTATGAAGAAATTTGTTTGTTAAACCGATTATTTCCTGAAAACTAAAACACAGAATTAACTCGATCGTATACTTGTATTAAAAAACCGGTCAAGTGCGAGTCGGACTCGCGCATCGAGGGTTCCGCACAATAAAAAAATAAGGAGTTAGTTAGGTAGGGGTAAAAAATTAACAGATTTGTTTTTAAAAAATTTTTTACTTATATTTTATTTTGATCTTTTTTTCCGTATCAAATTTAATTAAAGTAGGTACCTATATTTTTAAAGTAAAAAAATATATTAACAGAATATTCAATGAATAAAAAATAAAGTGAAAAATTCCAAAATATTTACATTATAAAAAAAAACAAAAACAATCACGTATCATTGGTTGAATTTGAATCCCACCGTGTTCCACAAAACAAGCACTGGTGTATTTGAAACTTGGTACAGCTCTATCCTAATTTTACGTTTTTTGTATGGGGACCCCCCTTAATTTTTACTTTTTGTTTTTAACTTCCCATTGGAAGTTATTGTAATGGGTCCGAAAATCGAAATCAAAACGGAGAAAAAAATTTTATGTTTCAAGGTCACTACACTATTTTTACACTATTTTTAGAAAGATGTCTGTGTGTGTATGTGTGTGTGTGCATGTATGTACGTACGTATGTGTCCATTTCTTTCTAAGACGAAATCTCGAGAATGAAAAATGATATCGACTACGTTAGGGTGCCAACCGACGCGTATTAACGTAAATATGATGTGAAAGAAATTTTTTCGAAATCGGTTCAGCCGTTCTTTTTTCTTAACCAAATAACCTCCAAAAAAGTAGATTTTACACAATATCTCGCGAATAAAAAATTATATCGAATTCGTAAGGGTGTCAATCAAGATTTTACACAATATCTCGCGAATAAAAAATTATATCGACTTCGTAAAGATGTCAATCGAGGCGTATTAACGTCATTTTGATCCGACATAAATTTTATAAAAATCGGTTCAGCCGTTTTTTTTTTAATTATGGTTAAAAATAAATAATAATTATGTTTTAATGATTAAAATGATTACTTTTCTGTGTAATATCTAATTTAATTATTATTATTAAATATTTATCAAACTGGGAAGTTCATCGTGTGGACCTCAGGGGTCGCACTTTAGTCCTAATAAACGACTCACCTCACGGCTTGTTTTATTATCTGTTAGGATATCCGCCATAATAATACATATTCTGTGAAAATTTCAACCGGCTACCTGTTACAGTTTAAAAGATACAACCTTTTAAAGTTAGGACAAACAGACAGACAGACGGCGTGGGCTTAGTAATAGGGTTCTAGTACGGAACTCGAAAATCCAATACGGTAGAAACTTGGGTTGAAATAATAGATTCTGTGTACGCCTATTCAACAATCCTTCCTTCTACTTAAATTTAAGCATCTAATGTACGTAGCGATTACGAAGATGTTACATAATCAGCTGAATATTGATGAAACGACGTAGTTAGATGACCTGAATACTAAAGACGTTTCCGTTTAAACTAATCCTTTGTTGACAGAAACTGGGTAGAATTTGGAATTCTAGTAGCATTTACAATTGGACGATTTCAAATATTTTTAACTAATACGACCAGTTAATTCTATTTAGATTTGGTTTATCAATCAGTGATTAAAAAATTCGACTGATGACCAGTCCTATACTTCCCACCTAGTAAATATTTGCAAAAAATAAACACTTTTTTTTATTCTTTGACTAGGCCCAAATAACCTTAGCTGTTGGTGGTCTTTAAAACACAATTTAATTTTTATTCTTTGAAAAAAGCATGGCCCTCTTTTTTGTTTGGTGATCTACTGATGGCTAGCTTAATATAGCAAAAATCATGGTTACCTTGATTTACGTACAATTTTTATTTTTTTTAGTAAAATATTTTTTTTCTCGAAAACTATACATTTTAGAGAAAAAAAATATTTACATTTTTTTCATATTATAACATCTAGAATTCATTTATATTTTTTTTCACCTATGTTAATACGTGGCATTGAGGACGTTTTTTTGAATATCTCAGGATCCACTGAACCGATTTGACTCAAAATCTAATCAGATCTAAGTTAAAGGCTGATAAACACAATAGAACAATCGGCATGCCCGTATGTTGTTCCGTTCTTAAGATATCGAAGGCGAAAAATTGACCACACACACACACACATACAGACATCAGTCAGAAAATGATCTTAAACGATTGCTAGGGTCTCAAAACGTGAAAATCTGTTAAAATCTCGAAATATTTTTTTCGGACTAAATCCATTACTTCCCTACCATAGTAGAGGTGGGAAGTAAAAATATAAAGTCAAAACTCTACACAATAGTTCTTTGAAAAATAATCTGATTTGTGCCAGTGGAATCGTACCTTCCTATTTAGGGTCTCAGCACTCTCAGCCTCGTACGCTACGCTAATAAGGTATGAACCCACTGGTACAAGCTAGGTTTTTTCTTTTACCTAATTAATTAGGTTAATTAATTAAAATGTATAAAATAAAAGAAATATCACGTGACTACATAACACTCCAGGAATATTTGTGACGTCGTAATGTTCGAATTTATATGTATTTGTATATTATGACGTAACAATGGATACAAAGACGAAACATAAAACTTTACGACGTCACACGCGTTCGGATTTTTTCGGCGCGTCATACTTAAATAGTTTAAAATTAATTTTTAATTAAATATAACTTTTTAATTATTAAGAAAAAAAATTGTTTTGCTATAAAACTTGTATGTGATCATTCCATTTATGTCAAAAAAAATGTCATTCAAAAACTCAATTTTTTTACTTATTTCTCTATTTCAATAGTATGCTATAACCTTCCCGCAAAAAAATTGTCATATAAAATGAAGAATTATGATGCCACAAACAGACAGACAGACATACAAACATAAGTACGATCCAAACACATAACACCCTTTTTTGGATGGAGGTTAATCAATTGATAAATCGGTAATAGTTCGTGTTACCGCCTTGTCCATTTTTAAAACAAGGAGGAGGACTGTATTTTTTTTATGACGTATGTTAGGCGATATCTCTTGCATTTGTGAACCGATTTTGATGATTCTTGTTTTGTTTAATAGGTACCTTCGGGGTGTTCAAAAGAATAGTCGGTTAATAACGTGCAAAGTACGTATTGTAAAGCCTCTAAAAAGTAAAAAATATAAAACTTTTTAACAAAAAAAAACCTCCTTCAAAAAAGCCACTAAAAAGAGGAAACTAATAAAATTTTGAGGTCGGCGCCAATTTAGTAAAATATGACGTCGGTTGAAAAGTAGAAATAATTAAATTGGCACTTTTAAACCGACTTCATATTTTACTAAATTGGCGCCGACGTCAAAATTTTATTATTTTCCTTTTTTTTAGTGGCTTTTTTGAGGGAGTTTTTTTTTATTAAAAAGTTTTTTGATATTCAAAATTAAATTACTGTAGGAAGAAAAGTTTGGATTTGAAAAAAAGCCGAGAATGAATTATTTATAGCAACCCTCAATAAGTGCACAGGCTCTAATTTGAAAGCTACTAAAAGTGATAACTGAATTTTTAACTTAGAATAACAAAATATACTAATAAATTGAAAATATAAAATTGTTAACAGGGGGGGCTTTTAATATTTTTTTTTTAATCCACATTGTTGGGGTGCTGTTGTATATATAACTATTTTAAGATTAATAAGAAAGTCTCTTCTCGTTAAAAATTTAATTTATTATAATTAACGGATAATATTATAATAATAGTAATATAATAATATTTATATAACGTTACCCATAATAAATTGAAATGTTTGTGAGAAAAAATATTAATTATATCAATTCGTATTTTAATAACTTTTTTGAGAGAGAATACAAGTTATGTAAGTCCTTTATAAAGACGACATAACACTTGGTTTTAATAATTTAAAAGTTAAGTGTCACGAATCCAGTCATCCCAGCTTTATATTCCTTAAAACTTCTCAAATAAAATTCCGTCGTCGTTTTATCCTGTGACATTTATTTCATTATAAAATCAGAGCCTTAGTTCAACATCTGTGCAGTTCTGAAAAAAAATTATCCCTGCTGTGTTGTATATATTTCAAGACACTAACCAGTTCATGCAAGGATTTAGAATATTAATTATAATTCGGCATATTGGCAAAAAAAATGTCAACAAAATTTATAAAATAAACGTCATGGAAATAATGTGAGCCGTTGAAACACATTCTTTTCTTTTTTGTTTGCTTTTTTGCGATGATTTTTTTGTCACATAAAGCTATTTGAATTCTCCAGCAGTTTACATATTGAAGAATTAATGAAATTCAAAATTCAAAGCAGTGTTGTAAACTTAGTAAAGATATTTCAGTCTAGATCGTTTCTGAATAACTTAAAAGTGAAAAAAATATTAATGACGCACGCGATCGAGTTCAGCTTAACTATTGTAACGATAACATTTTTTTTTCACGTGAAGATTAGTTTATTGTTTATTTTGATACTGCAGTGCTTCTCAGCCATTAAATAAATCATATAGAATATAGATTATAGAATATTAAAGGAACCTGTGTGTACGTTCAGTTGTTTAACGTGTTTTTCGGGTATTTTGGAATATTTAGATGAGAAAACATATTTCCACAATATTTGTCTCTCTATGTGGTGATAATGTGTCTGTCAAATCCTCTGTTTAATTGAAAAAAAAGAAAATTAGGCAGTCATGGGGACTGCCGACAGAAGTGAAAAATTATTAACATTAGTCTGGTTTTCACATCTATCGGCACTCCGAGCAACAATTATATACATTTTTATATGGTTTATTCAACCCGCCTAAAGAAGTTTTCACTTCAAAAATTATAATTAATGTCAAAAAAAGAAAATAAAAATATATAAATAAGTATCATGTAAAATTTAGAACAAAAAAAAACACAAGAATCTCACGGTGCTAGTGGGTTTCGAATCGGGAACGTTATGCATACGACGCACAGACGCTGCTATCGTCGCCATCGGTACAACTGAATTACGTGCCGTTTTTATTATATAATGCGCATACACAGTTGTGACAGAGACATTCTAGCCCATAGCATGTCGGTGACGCGAACACATAAGATTTTCCCCTACCAAAAATCGTTCAACGCGCCTAAATAAGTTTTCACGTCAAAAATTATAAAATAATTTGATTCTGTACTTATAACTGGATTTGATTTGTTTAGAAATTTTTTTTACGGCAATATTAATATTCCCCTGTTCGAGAAAATTATTTTGTTCAACACCCACAAGAAATATGTAATTTCGTGGCTCTACTGAGGGTGGGTGAAATAATGAATTTCCTGACTGTTGATCGTACGGAGAAATGACATTTCGCCCACTAGTGAGCGAAATAGCATTTCGCTCACGCTCATTACGGGGAACGTTTACGCAATCAATCAGGTCACCCATTATTTCGCCCACGCTCAGCAGAGCCACGAAATGACATATTTCTTGCGGTAGTTGAACGAAATATTGTGTGCGACTATTGGTCGAAAGAGGAGATTCCACTCGTGTGTTTTACCGCACTCGCTACGCTCGTGCGGCAAAATCCACACTCGAGGAATCTCCTCTTTCTCCCACTAGTCGCACAATATCCCCCTATATTATTAAACGAGTAAATCTTGTATATACCTACCTATCTATGTTTCTATGTATCTATATAAATATTTTCTCGAAAACGGCTCTAACGATTTTGATCAAATTTACCAAAAAGGGGTTTCGGGGGGCAAAAAATCGATTTAGCTAGGTCTCATCCCTGGAAAAATTCGTTTTCCTATCGATTTTATCATTTTTAAAAACGGTTTTTTGACCTGTCAAAACATTGTAATATCGTGAGTAGGCTTTGGAGAAAACAAACTACTTTCATTATTTATATGTCAAAATTATCTGACAGAATTTTTAACTTATTAAAATAATCCGTGAACTATTTGTATAGTAAAAAATAACAGAAATAAAAACTAAACATTATTATGTAAGTAGTTTTAACTAATATTTAAATAAATAGGTACCTAAGTATGTTATTTTTATATTACCTATATAAAATATGTATATTATGTACGTTAAATATAGTATGACGTATAATCTTACCTAGACTATTTTCTCAAAAACGAATAACGATTTTGATGAAATTTACAGAATGGGGATTTTTCGGGGCGAGAAATCGATCTAGGTAGAAATCTTGGTCCCAGAGGGGAGCAATTAAAAAAAAGGGTTTTTTTATTTATAACTCGGTCAATTGTCAGATCGATTCGAAGCCTATTTCTACATAGATTTTGTATAATATATCACAAGGGTTAAAACTGTAAATGAACACTAATATAAGAAGTGTCTTGCACAATATGTAAACAATGACAAACAGGCGGCCCGAAGGGCCGCACTTCTGGCACCGCGAGTCTGTGTAAAAACACATCGATTTTTGAAAACTATTGTTAAGATACATACAAAAAAGTTTTGTTTAAAAATTTGCACGGCGGCCCGAAGGGCCGCACTTCTAGCGACGCAGGCATGCAGTATATCAAAACACATCGATTTTTAAAAACTATGGTGAAGATGCATGTAAAAATGTTTTGCGCTGCAGGTTTATAGTCTGACGTTTGTTATTAAAAGATATAATATGAATTCTATTTCTTCGAAAATCGATTTTTGTGAGTTTTTCAGTAGGTACCTTCTATGCAAAAAAAATATTTGAAATTTATTGGAAGTTGCTAAGATGATATCACAGAGAAAAAGTACTTCGATAAAGTTGATATTTGGCATCAATGTTTAAAAACGGATTATTGAAACGGCAACGGGCAAGCAGAATTTCATCTGATTCGAACATTTTTACAAGATCTATGAAAATCGGTTTTTGCGAGTTCTTCAGTCAACAAAACAATAACGGCGGTAGATTTGAAAATGGCGACCTAAGTAATATTTACAGGAAAAAATGCTTAATTCAAGTTGATACTTAGTTTTTACGCTTAAAAATACACATAGGGATTTAAAATATTTAACAGAAACAATTATTTAAATTATGTTTCAGAAATAAATTCGTTTCGGAATAATATTCTGAGAAAATAATATCTCACAGCATACAAGTACTATTTTTTTGAACTCATCCGAGCAAAGCTCGGCACCCAGATATTACTATACATTAATGAAAGAATTGTTGAATGAAGCGAATTGTTGCTACAACAGTCACTTTAAAAGCACAATAAGCTTTGAATTTGACGCAGAATCAACACACTTCATTAAGTTATTGGAATACTTGGAAATACATTCTGTTTATGTTAGTTGAATACTGTTCCTGGAACAGCTACAATTCGAAGAGGTAATTTATACTATTTCACAACATCAATCAAGAATATCAACAACATTTCTACATGCACTTATAATAGTAGGGGAGTCCGGGGATTGTTTTGACAAGCAGTAGTAAGTTTATACTTCGAAATTCAAACATGAGATGTACACTTGTATATAGTCATGCTCGAAATTTTAGTTATATTATGCATCCCGTTTTAACAAAAAACGTATGGGTTATAAGAAGTGGGTATACTCGTAGTCTGTATACTGTTTCTATAATATCAAAATGAAAATAATAAATTACAGATTTCTTAAAAATTATTTGAAGACCACCATTAACAAATTTATCTGAGGCTAGTACTAATTCATATTTACAGATAATTTTTACTTCCCACCTCTACTATGGTAGGGAAGTAATGGATTTAGTCCGAAAAAAATATTTCGAGATTTTAACAGATCTTTACGTTTTGAGACCCTAGCAATCGTTTAAGATCATTTTCTGACTGATGTCTGCATGTGTGTGTGTGTGTGTGTGTGTGTGTGTATGTGTGTGTGTGTGTGTGTGGTCAATTTTTCGCCTTCGATATCTTAAGAACGGAACAACATACGGGCATGCGTTTGTGTTTATCAGCCTTTAACTTAGATCTGATTAGATTTTGAGTCAAATCGGTTCAGTGGATCCTGAGATATTCAAAAAAACGTTCTCAATGTCGCGTATTAACATAGGTAATAAAAATATAAATGAATTCTAGATGTTATAATATGAAAAAAATATAAATATTTTTTTTCTCTAAAATGTATAGTTTTCGAGAAAAAAAATATTTTACTAAAAAAAAAATAAAAATTGTACGTAAATCAAGGTAACCACGATTTTTGCTATATTAAGCTATTATTGCTAGATTAAGCTAGATCACCAAACAAAAAAGAGGGCCATGCTTTTTTCAAAGAATAAAAATTAAATTGTGTTTTAAAGACCACCAACAGCTAAGGTTATTTGGGCCGAGTCAAAGAATAAAAAAAAGGGTGTTTATTTTTTGCAAATATTTACTAGGTGGGAAGTATAGGACTGGTCATCAGTCGAATTTTTTTATAATAAATTGAATATATCTTCAATTGATACTTTTACCAGTTCTCAGATTAGAACGCCATATAAAAACGGAATCCTTACGATCTCGGCTATTGTAAAAGATAATTTATAAGAGCAAAGATTTTAATACAGAATATATCTCTATCCAGTAGTTACCACAAAAAAAAACAGAATTTGAGAAATGGCAGAATTTTAAACTTAGGAAAGATTTTTATAAAAAGATTGGGCTACGACCCTGGCTGGAATAATCTGTCAATTATCCCATTGCGGAGACAATATTATAAAAGCTGTTCTTTTAAAGTTCACGGTGATTTATGATCTAGAAGCCTTTCATTTATCTGATAAACGTTTACTATGATCCTTTTCAAATTTAAATAATACGTTCACACCGTCACACATACAAAGTCTTCCTCTTTTGTAATTATATATTATTAATATCGCGTGTCGCAGCTTACAAGATTTGCATTAATTTTTGTTAATTTTTACTAGCCGCTATAAATGGTAAATATTAGTGTACTTGCAGGCACGAGTCCCGACATCCTGAACAAGTTGACACGATTTTTGGAAATGTCTATTTATAGTTGAACTTAGGGGTTGATAAAAATTGTTCCCAAAAATACCGAAAAAATAGTGGAATGGTTTCAAAATAGAATGTTAATCCTTTAGTAAAGATTAAAATGTACCTCTAAAATCCTAATAAAATCGGCAGACCATATTTTATGAAAACACAACTTTGTGGATAGTGAATTATTTCATGAAGGTTTTAATTTTAAATACCTAACTGGGGGAGATTTAGGATTGATTAAATTCTTGACATACTTAATATGTTGAAATTGAGAAAAATGTCGTCAATATTAGGGGTAAAATTTTGTATTTTGTCTAAAAACAAATAAAAATTCACATATGTAATAATAGATTGTCACAATGCATAGATATTAATAGCAAATATCCTATTTTGTCGGCAGAGTTCTGCGCTGCGACCCAAGTTTTTTTACTGAATGTCGTAGATTATAGACGCTCGACAACATAGGTTATTAGTAGATATCTTTTACAAGCCGATTTTTAATATTCCCTATAATATGTTAAATGTTCGTGCGATTAAGTTTCGCAAACTATTAAATACAAATAAATGCTTTTTATGTAACGTTACAATGCAATACTAGAAAAATTCATTTTAAACCTATGTCACCGTCGGGACTCAAATTGAAAACTTCCACTATCGCGGCGGCTGAGTTATCAGTTACTCTACAGTGACACGATTAAATAATCAATTGTTGCATTTATAAAGCAAATAGCAACTAATATCATGCGAGAGTTTAATTTGCTTTATAATGGAAATTATTGATTATTTAATCGTGTCAGTGTAGAGTAATTGATAACTCAACTGCCGCGATAATGGAATATTCGAGTTTGGGTCCCGACGGTGACTGAATAATTCTAGTAATGGAATGTAACGTTACGTCATTCGATCGGTGTTCCTAACAGTAATGCTAATGTAACGGATCTACCGTGCCGGTTGAAATGAACATACAAGAGTTGCGGAAAGGACTAACTCGCACTCTTGGATGAATGGAAGACACCACGTTTCAACAAAACGGAAAGGTGCAAAATTCCGTTTTTACGCCACCCTTGATCTTAGGGGTGGGTTTGAAAGGTTGTAAATAGAGGTGATTCGACCGTTACGATTCATTCTACTCTGGAAAGACAATGAGAGCAGATGTGCAAACAGTGCTAAATAAATACAGTGACAGATAAATAAGTGACAGACAAATAAGTGGCAGATCAATAAATGAGTGATAAATAACAGTAAGTGAACATAGTGGTCAAAGACACTGGACATAGTGGTCAAAAATAGTGGATATAAATGAACAAACTGATAAACGATAATTATAAAGAGTAAAAATTTTTTCGTTGGAGAGCAGCCAATTATATAATTGTTTCGAAACATATTGGAAAAAATCATTTTAGCAACCAGTGGTCACAGTCAGGATTCTAGCCTGAACCTTTCCACTTTCGCGGCGGAATGAGCTTACTATACTCAACCGTGACATGATTGCTAAATTAATATTCTCCTTATATGCTTCAGAATCAATAGATTTTCACTACATGCAAGTGTCAATTCATATATGCTAATTCAATAGCTATGATATCATAGCTATTGAATTAGCATATATGAATTGACACTCCCATGTAGTGAAAATCTATTGATTAGTGTATCTATTGATAGTGTCAATTCATATATGCTAATTCAATAGCTATGATATCATAGCTATTGAATTAGCATATATTGATTCTGAAGCATATAAGGAGAATATTAATTTAGCAATCATGTCATGGTTAAGTATAGTAAGCTCATTCAGCCGCGAAAGTGGAAATGTTCAGGTAAGAATCCTGACTGTGACCACTGGTTGGTAAAATGTTTTTTTCTAATATGTTTCGAAACAATTATATAATTGGCTGCTCTCCAACGAAAAAATTTTTCAATTGCATTTCAGCCGTATAAAACTATTATTTATTATAAAGAGTGTACGTGTGTTCAATGTACCGTTGTCCTGCAGAGTAAATAAAGAAAATAAAGATTTTATCAAATAGCAGTTTTGTTATACTTACATAAAAAGCATTTATTTGTAAAATTATTAATTAGACAGTATAATATAACCACAGAAAACTCAACTCTCATTGTTAAATTTATTTGTAATATCTGGGGGCCGAGCTTTGCTCGGATGAGTTCAATAAAAACAGTACTTAATATGCTGTGAGATATTATTTTCTCAGAATATTATTCCGAAACGAATTTATTTCTGTAACATAATTTAAAATAATTGTTTCTGATATTTTAACTACCTATGTGTATTTTTAAGCGTAAAAACTAAGTATCAACTTGATTCAAGCATTTTTTCCTGTAAATATTATTTAGGTCGCCATTTTCAAATCTACCGCCGTTATTGTTTTGTTGACTGAAGAACTCGCAAAAACCGATTTTCATAGATTGAATATCTTGTAAAAATGTTCGAATTGGATGAAATTTTGCTCACCCGTTGCCATTTTAACAATCCAATTTTAAGCATTGATACTAAATATCAACTTTATCGAAGTAATTTTTCTCTGTGATGTCATCTTAACAACATCCAGTAAATTTCAAATATTTTTTTTTGTATAGGTAGGTACCTACTGAAAAACTTACAAAAATCGATTCTTTTAATAACAAACGTCAGACTATAACCTGCGCAAAACTTTTTTTGCATGTATCTTTACCATATTTTTTAAAAATCGATGTGTTTTGATATACATGCCTGCGGCGCTAGAAGTGCGGCCCTTTGGGCCGCCGTGCCAATTTTTAGATACGCAAAACTTTTTTGTATGTATCTTAACAATAGTTTTTAAAAATCGATGTGTTTTTACACAGACCCGCGGCGCCAGAAGGGGCCGCCGTTTTATCATTATTTACATCTTGTGCAAGGCACTTCTTATATTAGTGTTCATTTACAATTTTAACACTTGTGATATATTATATAAAATCTATGTAGAAGACTTCGAATCAATCTGACTTTAATTGAGCGAGTTATAATAAATAAAAAACACCTTTTTTTTAATTGCTCCCCTCTGGAGCCAAAATTCCTACCTAGATCGATTTCTCGCCCCGAAAAATCCCCATTCTGTAAATTTCATCAAAATCGTAAGGCTGAGACTACATTGACGTTGTTTTCGACCACATCAGATCAGACCAGATCAGATCCGTATTGTCGGATGTGAACAAACACCAGTAACCTTATTGAAGTGGCTACAGTTATCACTTCAAACCGCGCCAGATGTCAGATTGCAACAGACACGTTCCGACGGTCGGACGATATCAGACATGTTTGATATTTTCGTCAGACTACGGCCGTACATTTGACAGTTTTCAACAAACAGTGTTGTGTATCCTAAATTTATGCTAGCTATTATTACCATTTTATTTAAGACGTGTTTAAATATCAATTGTGAGTATGGACAAATCACTTTTAATTGATCTAATACGTGAAAATCCTCCTATTTGGGATAAAAGATTTAAGATACCACAACAGGGACGTGAAAGGTCTTTTGTGGAGAGATATTGGCGAAAAAATGAATCTTTCAGGTATGATTTAAAAGTATAATAATTTGTTTAATCTATGATCAGTAATCCATAAATTGAAAGTAAATTAGCTCTGATCGATTTCAACACATTGTTGAAGTTTGTTTTGTTTGTTGTTTATAATAGGACTCGGAATTTTTCAAATTATAAAGTATTCGAATATTCATTTAAACTTCTATTCGAATAGTTAAAATTAATAAAAACTGAAAAAGGTCCAAAATTTCGCTGTTTTTTGGATTTTTACAAAGATCCGGCAGTCTGCCGAGATCGAAATAGTCACGGCCCTCACTACACTGGTTTCCCAACAATTTTTAAATCAAACAATGCTGGGCAGTCATAACAAATAGCATAACTATTGTTATTTGTTAAAAAATACATTATATTTCTGGAAAAATTGTTATCTCTATCGCTAATCTAAAATCATAAATCGCATATTGAAATCAAAACATAAACAGAGCAATGAGCAATAATTGGCGACAAACGATACTCATGTATAAATATATAGATAGATAGATAGATATATATATTTAACAACATTTGGTACAGTTAGTACAATAGTTGCAAGTCAAAAAAGGTCTAGGTAAGATTATACGTCATACTACATTTAACGTACTTACCTATACATATTTTATATAGGTAATATAAAAATAACATACCTATTTATTTAAATATTAGCTAAAACTACTTACATAATTATGTTTAGATTTTATTGTTGCTATTTTTTTACTTTTCAAATAATTACTGATTATTTTAATAAGTTAAAGATTGACTGTCAGATAAATTTGACATAAATAATGAAAATAGTTTGTTTTTTCCAAAGCCTACTCACAATACGACACTGTTTTATGACGTTAAAAAAACTGTTTTTTAAAATGATAAAATCGATAGGAAAACGAATTTTTCCAGGGATGAGACCTAGCTAAATCGATTTTTTGCCCCCCGAAACCCCTTTTCGGTAAATTTGATCAAAATCGTTAGAGCCGTTTTCGAGAAAATATTTATATAGATACATAGAAACATATATACAAGATTTACTCGTTTAATAATATAGGGGGATAGGGGGATTCTCAGTAATGTTTTTCTGAACCTATTTTTGAGATATTCTACTTAAATTTGGAAATAAATAAAAATGCTGTTTCTATACCGGTTAACTTTGAAAGCCTTCTGTTGAAAATCGACCATAAAAAATTAATAACCGAATGCAAATTTTCCACGTCGCAATTCGGCTGGGAAACACGGTATCTATATACCAACAGCTTTCAAGAAATTTTAAGTACTTATTACATTATAATTTCCAGACGAATAATGTATGCACGTGTATAGTAGGTCAGATTCAAAACTATAAGTTTGAATTAAATCGCTCTGAATATAGCGGGTAGTTATGTGACCACCATAATATATCTCTCATGGTATGTTTTTAAGTTAAAGAATTTCGTATACGCACTAACACAAACTGGCAACCATTGTTGGTCATATTAGTAAATATATCAACCAAAATAGTATAGGTGGACGCTTGGCGACGCAAGTCTCGAATCATTTATATACGAAGTCGGACAGTTTAAGCAAAGGATGTCTGCGCCAAATTTCGTTAAAATTGGTGGACGAACAAACACACAAACAGAACGAAATGTAAAATAAGTTTAAACGAGTCTTCATACTCGCATCGCTTGCTCGATTAGCAATAGCTGTGCCAGTCGTTAATAAAGGTTTTATGTTGATGCACTAAGTTTATATTCATTTTTAGGCGCGATCTTAGCGAAGCTAGAAGCGCCTATATACACTCGCTTTGTATGTGAATCTGTGAATCTGTGAATCTGTAACGGATTTTTTGTATCAGTCGTACAGCCCAAACGAGTTAACCGATTTTAAAAAACTTTTTTTTGTTCGATTCCTCTCGGGGTCTATTTGATCCTAACGTCGCCCGATTTTTGAATTTTGGCCCCAGAGGGGAGCAAATTAGAAAAAACGGTGTTTTTTGCTTATAGTTTGCTCAATTTAAGTCAGATCGATTCGAAACCTGTCTTAAACGAAAGAGCAGAAAATTTTAGATAGATTTCATGTATAATATTGTGTCAAAACTGTTTTTTTATACAGATTTATATGATTATTAAACGAAATAAATGCGACTTTATCTAATAAATCGCGAACTTGTTTCGGTTGTCCTTGTCTGTTGCACAGTGTGATATGGATATTGGAAGATAGCGTATGCTCTGTCTTATATTGCATTATTTTAATATAGTTATTCAATTTTTTGACTGCTGATGTTTGAATTTAAGTTTAAAAACCCTGGCCTACTGAGTTAAAATGACGTGTAACTAATTATTGACGTCGATCGGATGGCGAGACCTAGGGATCGGACCAAAATTTCTCGACGTTCATACCCCGGCTTTCGTCCGGGTGTAAATCGTACTTTTGAATTTTCACCCACTTCCCGTGATCCGATTGAGTTGAAATTTTGCACACATGTGTAGCTCCGGTGACAATACAATATTATGGTAACTAGCTGACCAGCCCGGCTTTCGTCCGGGTGTAAATCGTACTTTTGAATTTTCACCCACTTCCCGTGATCCGATTAAGTTGAAATTTTGCACACATGTGTAGCTCCGGTGACAATACAATATTATGGTAACTAGCTGACCGGCCCGGCTTTCGTCCGGGTGTAAATCGTACTTTTAAATTTTCACCCACTTCCCGTGATCCGATTGAGTTGAAATTTTGCACACATGTGTAGCTCCGGTGATAATACATTATTATGGTAACTAGCTGACCGGCCCAGCTTTCGTCCGGGTGCAAATCGTACTTTTGAATTTTCACAGGCAAAAGGTCTTTCTCCGGTAACGTTTCGGATAAATGTAATAAAATCAGACTAAGGAAATAAAGCACACTAAACAATTGAAAAGTCACGTCACGAAGTAGTGTAACGTCACTTTTGTAAAGATTATCCGATCCTTTTGAAAATGAATATTTGAGAGTTTTATAGGACACAAAAAAATAAAATGGCGTCAGATTTCAAAATGTCGTCCATATGTACTTTTTTGTAAACATTATCCGATTCTTTTGAAAATTAATATTTGAGAGTGTTATAGGACACAAAAAAATTAAATGGTGTCAGATTTCAAAATGGCGGCCATATGTACTTTTTTGTAAGAATTATCAGATCCTTTTGAAAATTGATATTTGAGAGTTTCATAGAACACAAAAAAATAAAATGACGTCAGATTTCAAAATGGCGGCCATTATATATACTTTTTTGTAAAAATTATCCGATCCTTTTGAAAATTCATATTTGCGAGGTTTATAGGACACAAAAAAATAAAATGACGTCAGATTTCAAAATGGCGGAAATATGTAGAACGCCTTTCTAAAAATTACACGATCCTTTTGAAAATTGATATTTGAGAGTTTCATAGAACACAAAAAAATAAAATGACGTCAGATTTCAAAATGGCGACCATATATACTTTTTTGTAAAAATTATCCGATCCTTTTGAAAATCGGTATTTGAAAGTTTCATAGGACACAAAAAAATAAAATAGCGTCAGATTTCAAAATGGCGGCCATAATATGTACTTTTTTGTAAAAATTGTCCGATCCCTTTGAAAATTGATATATGCGAGTTTTATAGGACACAAAAAAATAAAATGACGTCATATTTCAAAATGGCGGAAATATGTAGTCTCCTTTGTAAAAATTATCCGATCCTTTTGAAAATTGATATTTGAGAGTTTCATAAGACACAAAAAAATAAAATGACGTCAGATTTAAAAATGGCGGCCGTATGGACATTTTTGTAAAAATTATCCGATCCTTTTGAAAATTGATATTTGAGAGTTTCATAGGTCACAAAAAAATAAAATGATGTCAGATTTCAAAATGGCGGCCATATATACTTTTTTGTAAAAATTATCCGATCCTTTTGAAAATCGGTATTTGAAAGTTTCATAGGACACAAAAAAATAAAATGATGTCAGATTTCAAAATGGCGGCCGTATGTACTTTTTTGTAAAAATTATCCGATCCTTTTGAAAATTGATATTTGAAAGTTTCATAGGTCACAAAAAAATAAAATGACGTCAGATTTCAAAATGGCGGCCATATATACTTTTTTGTAAAAATTATCCGATCCTTTTGAAAATCGGTATTTGAAAGTGTCATAGGACACAAAAAAATAAAATGATGTCAGATTTAAAAATAACGGCCGTATGTACTTTTTTGTAAAAATTATCCGATCCTTTTGAAAATTGATATTTGAGAGTTTCATAGAACACAAAAAAATAAAATGACGTCAGATTTCAAAATGGCGGCCATATGTACTTTTTTGCAAAAATGATCCGATCTTTTTGAAAATTAATATTTGCGAGTTTTATAGGACACAAAAAAATAAAATGATGTCATATTTCAAAATGGCGGTCATAAGTATATATTTCTTTGTAAAAATTATCCGATCCTTTTGAAAATTGATATTTGAGAATTTAATAAGACACAAAAAAATAAAATGGGGTCAAATTTCAAAATGGCGATCAAATAATAACTTTTTAATTGTATTATTTATATCTTTGATAAATTCGGTTTTATATACAATGCGTAAAAAGCATAGCTTCTGTCGGGTGTCTTACGACACATCATGACTTTTTTATTTAGCCGGTTCCGAGTAACGCTTAATAGTCAACCGTTGCTATGGAAAATTGTTTAAAAAATTCACTGTACTATTTTTTCTATCTAATCCAATACATATTTATATTAGGTCTTATGGCTCATAGCCTACTACAAAATTATAAATCTTCTCAGTGTTATTTTCCCTATGTTCAATAAAACCGTTTACACACAGTACCTACATGAATATCGCGCCTTGTAATTCTTGAATTACTTGTATGCTCCAAAATTTTTCTTTATGTTGTTTTGTTATTTTTCTAAATAAAAAAAAAAAGATTTTATATACTGAAATCATTAACAAAGTTTCCTTAAATAAATTATTACTGTCGATCTGTATCATAGTGTATCAGACCCCTTGTGAGTTGTGGACGACATGTATTTACTGTAGTTAAATTTGTTTTTTAATATTTTTCCTAGTGGAATAATTATAGCATTTAGTATTTTGATTGAATAAATATTTATTGTTTTATGTAGTACATTCTGGATTTAAACAGGCCAAGTGTAACCAATATTTTTAATTTTGTAAATAAATAAAGACTGCTAAGAATAGGTCAGTAGTGAAATAATAATTTGATAGCCTATATAAGATCAATTACTACAACTGTACCATAATATAAAAGAAAAACCGACCAAGCGCGTATTGGGAACGCACATGATAGTTTCTGAAAGAGAGTTTTTTTCAAAATTTTTCATGAACTATTTTTGCTACAGTGTTCGTTATAATTTTTAAAGAAAATGGATACTATAACTAAAGGCTATATCCTGGAATTTTCTTAAATTTTCTGCATCGATAGTTTAGAAATTAGAGGGAGGTACGCTTTGATTGAAAGCAAATATCTTGAGACTGAAAACTTTAAATCAAAAGATTCTAAATATTTTTGTGTATACTTTCAACTTTATGGGAGAGGTCAGAAAAAATTATTTTTCCATAAATCGCATCATTTCTGTGTTTGGGTCATCAATCTACTTCCGTATAATAAATTTCATGGCCGGGAATGTATATTATAAGATAAAAAGCGATTATGACAACAAAATGATATCTTTTTTATTTGTATAAGTGACAAACAATGAACAAAATTTAACTCAATTTAAACGAAGAAAGTTTTGAACTACGAGGAATAATTTTCGGGGAATTATTTAACTCGTTTTGCATTAATTTACATGTTGAAATCGATATTCTTATAACCTCGTTAAGAACTATGCATCTACGCTCATTAAATTGTTGTATAATATTCATTGCATTTTCTTTACGGTTCAAAACATTAGATGGGGTGCACTTAAGCTGCTTAATGTGAGTTTGTTAGATTATTGTTTACTTAAAATTATAGTTTTAGAATACAATGAAGTTTTTGAATGATGTAATAAGATTATTTTGAAGATAATTTTATAACGTTATAACAACTTTTATATTATTTAAGATAAATATTTAATGATATTTTTTCACAATAGTTGTAATTTTTAAATCCATCAATTACTAGGGTTATATACCTAATCCCAGTCATGTCTAAATGTATAATAGCAAAAAATCCATATTTTTATATAAAAAATACTACAATACCTAAGTACATATAATATTAATCTTTAATAACCGATCCTTTAGTAACGGAACAATTTTTTTAACAGGTATTTTTGGACCAGTTATTTTTCGATAACAGTTACAAAATATCTGTTATTGCTATTTTGCCTCATCACTATATTCTTCAGATGTACTTGCAGTTTTGTTTTTGTTTTACTTCACTCACTATTAACTGCGCGCATGATACAATATAAAACTTCCCCAAACTCGACTTGTTGGCGTAAAAGTTAAAAGTTTATATGAAACGGTACTCCTGTTATCTTTTGTGTTTTGCTTTATTATTACAGGATACAGTTTGTGGTAGTAGAAACATTATTAATCTCCAAAAACCATTATTCGCTTACTTTAACACAAATATTAACTTTTCTCACTTAAAATAAATAGAAAAGTTGTTACACTTTCAAAAGATAAATACCTACAAAATTCTACATAGTGTCAAACACTTTTCCGCTTTGCAGTTATTGATACATCGTAAAAGTACAGTAGACGTCCCCTAAGTGCGCGACTACGAAACTACAGAGGAACAAACTCTTTAGGCTACATTCTCATTTAAATTTAACGTGCATACATCGATGACCACGTAGGGTACTGCGACAGTCGTATCAGATTAAAACTATTCGTAGTAGGAAAGATCGCAGAGACTTGTAACTGTCAAAAACAGTAATTTAAAGCGCTGGTTTATCAAATATTGTGTCGCGACCTGCTTATTTTAAAATCACTCCAATATATTTTGACCCGAATTTTCTTTATTTCCGCATTTGTGATCCTGTTCTTCAGTTGTACCTTTAACATGTTATTGTTGTGCCCTCATTCTTCTTTGAAACTCAAACTTCTATTTACTCAAACAGCAGATCCACTGTCAGGATAATTTCCGAAAATCACTGACAATTCGATATAATGCTGTGTGGCCTGACACACTCAATTAAAACATGTGATCCGATGATACGGTGTCACAAGTCTCATAAAAAGGCGGTTCCTTGTGCGCAATCAAGAAGTCAGGAGTTAATCTACAGTGGTGCGAAACCATATGATTGCAGCTTCCTCACATCTAGAGAGATGGCAAGAGGTAAACCATGTGTCCACTGTTGGCTTTACAAAACCCAGTTTATTATCCTCAACAAAACGCGATGCATAATTATTACAGAACTAATGGACGGTTGTTTGTCACATAAGAGACGACGCGTCGCGACGTCCCTGTCTGTCCGAACACGGAAAACTCGGAAGCTGTTCAACCGATTTTTACGCAGTTTTCACAAATATGTAGGTAGATACATTATTTGGGAAGGTTTTTGGCTATATGCATGAATGCTCATTCACGGGCAGCATCTCGTAAATATTAACTAATAATAAATCAAAGTCCAATTATTAAGACATTCACGAGATTATAATCTGGGAGCTGGGGTCTTGTAATAGACAAACAATTACAATTATTATTACAACAATATTGAAATTAACAAATTAAAGAGGCGGTTCAGTGGTCACTGAGTCATGCGTCGTCAGTAACAAATCCCTTAGGCTACACAAGGGCTAATTAAGAGTAAGTGTTACGCCCACGTTGTGCTGAGAACATCAACTGTAATTCAATTAATTAACTAAATTAGATCATAAAATTACTTTAGATGTGATTAGCTTATACGGCAAACCCTATTCTGTTTTACATTATGTCATTAACATTCATTAACTGGTCGAATACACATAAATTCAGCAAGCAACATTTTATTGAAGACGGAAGTTAAACTGCGAGATGCATGTTATATGGGGTTAAAGTAGGTTAAAGTACTGGTTCCCGACCACTCATCTGTATAGTCGATCATTTTTATATACCTATTATATATTATTATATTTCATATTGACAGTAAGTTGACACAAAGAATAAATTATTATAATATAATATATCCTTACTGTATATTACATAAAAGGCAACGCCAGTTTGTTTATCTGGCTGAATGCGATAAACACTGCAAACATTCAACCTATTTAGCGGTTTTCATGAATATTTGGAAAGGTTTAGGCTACAATTCTTTACAATATCATATAACAGGGGGTAAGGAGCCTTAACGATAATATTATACTCTATCGGTGCAATGAGAAATTAGAAAATATTATTTTGCATTTTAATGCTTGCTGCGATTTCAAAAAGATTCTTTTTTTAATAAGGGTCGCCCATAAGCTACGTAACACTTTTTTGCGTTCTTTTGACCTATAGACATTCAGCTCGACCCCTCCTTCCCTCCTCTTAAAGACTACGTAATTTTTCACATCCTCAGAAATCAAATCTGACGAACACAGAAAAGTGACAAAAATCAACTCTTATCAACTTTAAGAGAGAAAATGGTGTGACGTAACAATAATAATTAACGCAACCCTCCTCCTTTGTAAGGCCATGCTGACTTTGGAGGTCACCCCTCACTCCCTCTCAAGAGCGTTACGTAGTTAGTTTATGGACAACCCCATATATTATAATAATCAGTACCTACATTGTAGTGTTTAAAAAATGTATATAGGTATTATAAAAAGTTTCCAATATGAAAAGTAATAGGGTAAAAAATTAAATTTTTTGCTAGTAGTGATGTGATACTAAAACTAACATCTTTTTACCTGTCTATTTTTCATATTGGAAGCTCGTTTTGTACATTTTTAATAAAAGTTAGAAACAAATTAGAAATAATTGTCTGAATTTTCAATTGCGGGAAACTCTTTGAAAAAGCGCATTTGTAAGTAGAAATATCTATAAGTTGAAAGAAAACTTAAACATTGTAAGTTTGAACCATTACCCAAATGAGGCCTTTGTAAGTAAAAGTACTTCTAAATTAATTCTTGATTATAGTTACATAGCACAATATCATGAAAACTTTAAAAGCAAATGTTAAAAGTTTTCATGAATCGTGTTCTGAAGTTCTAAAGACCCATTTAACAATGTGTTTGTAATGTACTACCGACGGGTGAATACGTTAAATTATTTTTCTTCGAAATTCATCAACATCCTCATTTATCTATAGTGCGATTAACTAAAACCGAAAAAAACAACCCAAGTAGTAAATTTGGTTCTATTAAGGATGAAGACGCAAGATCAAATAAGTAGTCTATTAAAAAATTATTTAGGGCTTCCAAACTATAATAAACTGAAAATAATTTTCAATTTAGAACCTAGCAACTGGGGACTCGAAAGAGCAAGTACTAAATTAAATAAATAAAATATTTTTAACACCATTCTACCAAAATATGGGTTTAGAAACGTAATATAAACAACAGCATTTATAATTGAAATATAACAATCAAATGATTTAATTTCCTCACTCACTATATTAGTGAATTGACATAATAATATCAGACAAATCTATCGCCATGATATATTTTTAGAAGGCTAAATAAGAAAAATCTAGATGTCACTGTCGGGACTTGAACCCGAAACTCCCGATTACGTGTCAGGCAAGTTCCAACTTACTCCACAGTACCGACAGTGATAACTCATAATTTCTCTTATATTATATAGCAACGATGTGTGCTACTTCAAATTGTACTCCTGTCGCCCACGTACAGGTTTAATCGCACAAAAGGTTACCGTTTGCCTTTGTGAAATTGTTAAAGATTACGCCATTGTCGATACAAAAACCCAAGTCTTACAGATTCCAGCCCGCCGTAACCATATCCAGTGTTAGGTTAAAAATCTCCAAAAATGTTAAGAATTCGCATTTCGAGGTTACCGCATGGTTTTCTCTATATTGTCATGTTCTACACCTTTGTTCAATAACCACACGTAATAGTAAGACGATGGAAAGTTGCCGTACGCCGTTTTAAGACCAGATTAAAGTTCGGCCATTTAGAAAATAATTTTCATTTTTGAGTTACCGTTTCAAATTTATAGAGCTATTAATGACCCCCTCTGTACAAACCAAATACCGACTTGATTTGGTAGGTGACGAAAAATTGCAAAAAAATGGTATACTAGTTCCGAAATAAGTGCGGAAGTTTTGATACTTTGGAAGTTTGTGGATTTCAATGTCCTGAATGAAATGAGAAAAAATGCTCAATTTGATCACAGCCGTCGGGGCCGCCATATTGGAAAAATGTCGCAAAAACAGTTTCTTCGTAATATTTCGCTTCGGGTGCATCATACGGCAAAAAATGTTCTTATAAAAATAAAAGAGCATTAAATTTTCTACAAAATATGTCTTTCACATTTTTTTCTAAACTGAATAGTTTCGATGCAGCAGCTGAGCGAAGTCCGGCATTGTACTAACCCAATACTTTCTTATTGATTGATACATCAACGCCCAGGTCAAACCACTGAAGATATAAAGTTGAAAGTTGAACTGTAGGTTTCTTTTGTGACAAAAATACCTACTAAGAAGGGATTATTCGAAATTCTTCCCCTAAGGGGTAGAAATGCGAATTCTTAACATTTTTGCAGATTTTTAACCTAACGCTGGATCAGGTTATGGCGGGCTTAGATCTGTAAGACTTGGGTTTTTGTATCGGCAATGGCGTAATTTTTAACAATTTCACAAAGGCAAATGGTAGCCTTTTGTACATTAGAAATGTCCAAAATAAATGTCAATATCAAAAAAAATAATAATAAATAGGTATAGCGATTTTTGTATTTTTAAGCTCATACAATAATTAAAATCGAAAACGACATTAAAAATAATTAAAATATAAAAAATAACATAAATTTTCTTCGATTCGTTATTTATTTTCTTTATTTTACAAGAAAAGTGATGTGAAATAGTAAATTATTAATTAATATTTTCACAACATGTATTACAGAAATAAAGTCACGGAAATTTATTATTTATTTAAAATAAAAAAGCACAGAAGAATAAATAAATTTAAATACTAAATAGTGACAGTACATTCACAATAATTATAAAAAAATATAAATTCACTTGTCAGTTTTAAATTTTATTACAAAATTCAGTTCTTCTTTTGCGCATTTCAAAGATATTTTGAGTGCAAAAATGTATTATAATAATAATAATAATTTATTTTCCGGCAAGGACAACGAATTGTGTAGCCGCAGTCAAATTACATGTATATATACAAACAGGCAGGGTAACAATAACTAATAAATAAACAAACAAATAAATAAGCAAATAAAATAACAACTAACAAATATAAGTAACAACAAGTGAATCAGTCAACAGAATAAATAAACAACATGCCAATAAAATAAATAAAACAACAATAACAGTTTAAAAGAAATTAAAAAACTCATCTAAAGAATAAAAAGAATGCAGCAATAAAAAGTTTTTTAGTGCAATTTCAAATTGCCTTATTGTCTTTTTAGATTTTATTTCCGTAGGTAGAATATTAAAAATTTTAAGTCCGATATAATTAATATGTTTTTGTGAAAGCGTCAACGAATACAGCGGTAAATGGAAATTGCTTTTGTGACGCGTATCATGGCTATGCACGGAGCTATTTGAATTAAATTTTTCCTTATTATGGTAAATATATTTAGCTACTGCTACGATGTAGACTGACACCATTGTCAAAATTTTCAAATCTTTGAATTTTTGTCTACATGATTCTCTTTGACTCATCTTCATTAGCGAACGTATTATTCTCTTCTGTGCCACAAATACATCTTGAGAGTGCGATGAGTTGCCCCAGAAAATTACGCCATATATATTAGAAATCGTGTCCATCGTGATTATAATAAAATTAAGCAAAATCGCAGGATAGTGGACAAAATAATTTGATTTATTAAATGAAATGTACGACGTTTCGTCTATAGATTTAGACTTTTTCAAGTACAATCATAAAAATAACAATATTTCTGATTTTAATTTGTTCGAAACTGAGTTTTTTGAGTCCTCATTAATCTGCACAAAGTGGTATCTATTCGTCAAGTAGGATTTAAACCATTGTAAAGGAATGCCACGGATTCCGTATTTATACAGTTTATCTAATAAAATATCATGTTGAACGCAGTCAAACGCCTTGCTGAGATCGCAAAATATCCCAACAGGTACCCTTTTATTTTCAATTTCATTAAGTACGTAATTATACATATTTAAAATTGCAGATGTTGTTGATCTCCCCTCTCTAAAACCGTGTTGTGCATTAGATAAGATTTTATTATTATTTATATATGAAATCAATCTTTTAAGTATGCAATATTCTATTATTTTTGAAAAAGTATTTATCAAAGATATCGGTCTATAATTATCTACCTCATTGGTATCACCTTTTTTATGAATTGACTGTATTTTTGTTACTTTTAGAATCTCGGGAAAAACTCCGTTATTGAGTGACAAGTTAATCAAATAGGTTAATGGTGTTATTAAAACTGATTTAAACTCTTTCACAAATTTATTGGAAAAATTGTCCACGCCACATGAAGTTTTATTTTTTATTTGATCAATTATATGCGATATCGAATGGAAATAAAACCATGCTATTTAAGTACCGCGCTTCAAAATTGCATTGTCCATTGGAAGGTATTTTCCGCACTACCTTTTTCGCTGCTGTATTAAAATATTCATTAAAATAATTAGCCACTATATCTGGATCGTCAACAATGTTGTTATTTATTCTTAATTGTACATTTTGTTTTCCTTTAGTTTGTTTCGTAAGTGAGTTTACTACTTCCCAAATCTTTTTAGTTTTATTGTCCGATGTTGTTATTGTTTTTTCAAAGTATGCACGTTTACATTTCAATATTAGTTTATTATGTACATTTTTCATTGTATTATATGTTTTTTTTTTAAGTTTATATCATTTCTCATTAGATAGTACATTTCTTTTAATTTAAAGCCGGAATCTACTATTTCTTGAGTTACCCATGGTTTTTTTGAGGCTACAAATTTTCTTATCTTTTTCAGGGGGAAACATAGTTCAAAATAATAGGTAATAGTACTCAAAAACGCATTAAAGTTGTCATTAAAGTCCTCTGAAAGATAGAAATCCTGCCATTCTTCTTTACTTAATAAGTTAAAAAACATTTGTTTATTTTCTATACTGAAAACTCGTCTATATAATATGTTTGAACTATTTTTGGAATGTAGTTTCTGGGGAAACTTAACTTCAATAGTTCTGTGGTCGCTAATGTAATTCTCTTTAACAGTGGTTTCGATATGCTGTAAATTAGTAAAAATGTTATCCAACTGCGATTCTTCTCGAGTAGCGACGCCTATAACTGGATACAAATTAAAAGTGTAGAGTAATTGCTGTAACTTAGACTTTCGCAGACTGTCCTTAAGAAAATCTATATTGAAATCACCTGACAGTACATAATAAGTACCTGTTACATATAGAAAATCAAGAGCATCACTTAAACGATTTAAAAAGTTATTGAAGTCTGCCCCAGGTGCGAAATACAGTGTGATAATAATAGCATTATAGTCATCACCGCTCCATTTAGCTGCACATATTTCAAGGTCTTTATCTACACAAAATTTTTCTAAATCAATCGGCACTGTTTTTAAATCTTTTTTGACCCAAATACCGGTACCACCGCGGATAAAATTTTTCCTGCAGTAATATGCCACTAGTTCATAATTTTCTAAAACCGCACTGTTTGTTGCATCATCTGTAAGCCAGTGTTCCGCGACGCATATGAAATTAATATTTGGTTCATCAACCAACAGTTCAATTTGAGCATGTTTATTGGACAGCCCTTGAATATTGAAAAATAATATCTTCCACCAATTTAAATTTATCCGACTATGTTTGGTTGAGTTGAGTACTCTGTTATTGTTATACACATGATTAATGCTCTTTAGTCTAAAAAATCAACAATTTTATCTTTTCCTTTAATGGATTGGTCAAGAACTATGTTAATTAAATTTCCAGATTTTGGTAGATTTTTGTCACGTTGCTTAATTCCAAGATCTTTCATAGTTAGTTTTGTCTACTAGGAGAAATTTGATCCATTCTTTTCAATTCTTTTTTCTTGATCAAATTGTCTTTATGGTTCACTCAAGCGTTTTAATATGTAGATTCTGTTTGTACTATTTTCGTACACTTTTCGTAAGATTACATAATAGATTAGGAGAAGAAAGCGTGGCGAAGTCGCAACTGTCTCCTTCTAACTAGAATCTGCGTTAAACGTACGTTCACCCGACACAACTGTCAAATTTCATTCATTCTACTGACATAACCTCGTTTTTTTAAACACGTCGTCGTTAATAATTAAAGCAATTTATTATAGGATGGTGTCTTGTACTTGACTGTAGTTATAATGAAAATTATGACTGCAAAAAATTTTAATTTCCGACTGAGGAGCTCAAAAATCCACTTTTGGGTATATTATCAAGTGCTTCGTACTGAAAGCGCTTGAAAATAGCGGGAAGTTCCAGGGATGGCCTGCAGGGTCAACTGATTTACAGATTTTTTTTATCCTTTTAGCTTGCCCTCCCTTGATCTGGCGTAGCTCAGACGACTTCAAAACACTTTTTCAACTCCAAATGGAAAGAACAAACTCAATTTTTAATTATAATTGCTTAAATTATACCTCGACAAAAGTCAACAAAGATAAGTTGATGATGATGAGTTCCATATCCCCTAGAGGACGTTGGAGACCACTTCTTTCCATTTAACCCTGTCCTGGACAGTACGGATGAGTCTATTGAAGATTAATCCCGTCCATTCTGTGATGTTATCTAGCCACGATATTCTTTTTCTACCTCTGGGTCTTTTTTGTTCTAATTTGCCCATTAGTATCACTTGCTGGAGGTTATATTTTTGTGACCGCATTATATGACCAAAATATGAACACTGTCTCTTTTTGACAACATTTACTAAACTTTTCTGTTCTTGCATTATTTTCATCACTTTATCATTAGTCACATAATCCGTCCATTTAATATTTAACATTCTCCGATAACACCACATTTCAAACGCGTTTAACTTTTTAATCACCTCATCTTTTAATGTCCAAGTTTCACAGGCATATAGTAATATGGACCACACATACGATTTTAAAAATCGCACTCTTAGTTTTTTATTTATTTTACTGTTGCACAGTAGCTTTTTAAGATCGTAAAACGCTGTTTTTGCTTGGCCTATTTTTGATTTGATTTCTAATGTTATGTTATTGTCACTGTTGAAATTTACACCAAGATATTTATACGTGTTCACTTGTTTAATTGAAGTTGTGTTCTTATATTTTATATTCATTTTATTAATTATTTTTTTTCTTGTACATATCATCACTACTGTTTTGTTCGTATTTATTTTCAACCCCGCATCTTCACTATATTTTACAACACTGTTTAACAGTTTTTGCAGACCCTCCTCTGTTTCAGCGATTAAAACTGTATCATCTGCGTATCTTAAATTATTGATGATTTGTCCATTTACTTTTATACCTTCGGTTGAATTCTCCAGTGCTTCGTTCATAATTTGTTCACTATACAAATTATACAGTAGTGGTGATAATACACAGCCTTGTCTAACTCCTTTTTTTACTGATACCCACCTAGTTTTTCCAGATTTTGTTTTCAAAGCTGCTTCTTGATTTTCATATATATTTTTGATTATATTTATCAACTTCCTATCTATTCCTACATTATACATGTTCTCAATTAGTATGTCATGTTTCAAGTTATCAAAAGCTTTCTGGTAGTCAATGAAGCACACATATATATCTTGATTACTTTCTCTTGATCTTTCAAGTATTGTCTTAAAGCAAAAAATAGCCTCTCTTGTACCTATACCGGCCTTGAAACCCATTTGTAAATCGCTTATATTCTGCAACACTTTTTTTTGTATTCTATTCAAAATTATTTTTAATAGTATTTTTGACGTGTGACTTGTTATACTTATTGTACGGTAGTCATCAAATTCTTGTGAGGTACTTTTTTTCGGAATAGGGTAATATATCGATCTTATATAATCTTGCGGGAGCTCACCTGTTTCGTAGATTTTGTTGAACAATTTTAAGAGTTCTGCCATATTAGTTTCGTTTAACGATTTTATGAACTCCGCCGGTACTTTGTCATCTCCCACAGTTTTCTTGTTCCCTACATATTTCACCGCTTGTTGAAGTTCGCTCATCGTTATCGGAATTCTTTCTTCTTCCGAATTTAGTTGTTCACTTTTTTCCTCATCCAGTATCCGTCTGTCATCATGGTAAAGCTCTGTAATATACTCCGCCCATCTTTCTTTTTCTTCTTCCTGATCTCTAATTATTTTTTTATTTTTGTCTACGATATTTCGTATTACATTCTTTTTTTTAAATTTTCCACACATTTCTTTAACCTTTTGATGCATTTTTCTATCCTGGTGCAAATTTGCTAGTGCTTCAATATCTTCAGATTGTTCTTTCATCCAGTTTTCTTTTGTAGTTTTTATTTCTTTTTCTATTTTATTTTGTACTTCTTTGTATTTTTTTTCATTTATGTTTTTATATTTTTTTCTTTCTCGCATTAATTCTAAAATTTCTTCCGTCATCCATTCTTGCCTTTTTTCTATCTTTTTATTATTATTCAGTACTTTTTCCCCGGAATTTATCAGTGCATGCTTCAAATTTTGCCACCAAACTTCCACACTAACATTTTTTCTATCAATTTTCATGTCTTGTAAACTTTTTGTAACGTTTTCATTAAATTTTTTACTATTTTCTTCCATTTCTAATTCGTCTATCATTTTATTTCCACCATTTAATTGCTTCTTATTTTTTTTCAGTTTGATGTTGATTGTTGCCGTTAGCATATTGTGATCAGACCCTATATCCACTCCAGGTCTTGTTTTAACGTCTTCAATATTATTTTTATAGCGATCATTGATTAATATATAATCTATCTGATTTCGTATTATTCTGTCTTTGGAATCTGCCGGTGATTTCCAGGTATATAGTCTTCTAATAGGATGTTCGAACCAAGTGTTCATTAT
The DNA here is from genome assembly GCA_039654895.1 of Mongoloraphidia duomilia. Taxonomy (NCBI): domain Eukaryota; kingdom Metazoa; phylum Arthropoda; class Insecta; order Raphidioptera; family Raphidiidae; genus Mongoloraphidia; species Mongoloraphidia duomilia. Next base: position 37,404,021 of record CM077517.1, on the reverse strand, counting down.
TATCATTTTATTTTCTTTACAAAAGTTTATTAATTTTTCTCCTCTAGTATTTCTTTTTCCGATTCCAAACTTCCCAACAATATTTTCTTCCTTACCTTGTCCAACCTTAGCGTTAAAGTCGCCCATAATTATTGTACGTTCGACACTTTTATTCATATCGACCACTTTCTGTAATTGATTGTAGAATTCACTACATTCAGCTTCGCTATAATCCGTTGTGGGTGCGTATATCTGAATAATATTAGTTTTGATCGGTTTGGTACTTAATTTTATCATTATGATTCGATCAGAAAACGGTATACATGATTGAACTAAATATTTTATTTTATTATCTATTAAAAAGCCTACCCCGTTATAGTGTTGAGTTCCTCCTGAATAGTAAAGAACGTATCCATTTTTATTTATTTCTCCATTGCCTGTCCAATGTACCTCACTTAAGCCTGTTATCATTATATGACATTCTTTAATTTCCTGTATTAAATTATCCAGTTTTCCACTCTTAAATAAACTTCGTACATTCCATGTAGCTATTATTGTTTTGTAATTATCCTTGTTCATATTCATTGCAGTTGTGGTTATCCTGGGCATATTACGACAGTGGCTTGCCGTTGCCTTCTGCCGGGTGCCGCCCTTGTGCTCGTTGTTATCTCTTATTGACTTAAGTTCCTTTGCTTGTTCGGGTTGGGGTTTATCTCAAAAAAAATTGTTATCTTTTCTTCTTTACTTCCGCCACTTTCCATGTTGCCAGTTTTTCTATTAATTTTTTTTGTTTCTGGTTTTTCTGTTATGCTATTTCTATCGTCTTGATCTTCCTCGCTTCTCAGTCTTTTGTTGTGAGCCGTTTCATTTGATGTATCCGTATTATTTTGCCAATGTTCTATATCATAATATTTTCCTTCCATAAATAATTTGTTTCCTCTTAGACTCACACGTTTTCCTTCTTCTTTAAGTTTTATCATTAGTACTCCCAATTCTTTTCTCTCTTCTCTGATCTTCTTAGAAAAGTCTTCTTTGATAATTATTTCAGGGTTTCTTATCCATTTTTTATTTTTCATAATTTCTCTTTTTAGCCTCCATGTGGTACATGACACAAGTATTGGTCTAGGTTGTTCCTGTCTTTTCCCCATTCTTGCCACGTAGTTAATGTCCACTTCTGAGATTTTCAATCTTAATTCCGTTGATATCATTTCTTTAATAAGATTCTCAAGCTCATATACATTTTGTTCAGTTTCGTCTATTTCCAATATAACAATATTATTCTTTCTATTCTTATCCTTTAGCTCACCTATTTTTTTTTCTTGTTCTGCTATTTTTCCGTTAATACATTTATTTTCTTCTTTTAATTCCTTTATCTCTTGGCCAGTTTGTTGCATCATCTCTTTCATTTGGTTTAGTAGCTTCGCTTCCGTTTTATCTACTTTGGAGTTCAGATCCTTTAAATATTGTATTATTTCATCTAATTTCGAGTTTTCTTCACCCATTGTATTATATTTGCACTTTTTTATTGGTATTTAATGTCTATTAATTATGTTGACAATTGTCAATTAATGTTGTTATAATATGTTACGGCGATGTTTTGTTTCACCTCAAACCTCCACCCGATCTTCGTCTCGCACCAGATCTTACTGATAAATAATTAAAATAATTCGCACATTTCACAATTTAAATTCAACGAAAACATCTCACTAATTTTACGTGATATATCAACTTTTATTTACCCGAACGGTGGCACACTCTATTTATGATAGTTACTTAAAAGTACTTTTATATCACCAAAACACAACCCTAATTGTGTCAGCATTCAATTTCGCAGAAACTTCAGGCTACTTTATGTATTTTAAATGCAATATTAACTATTTAGATAGCCTGATGACAGTTTTTTTACAAGCAATTTATGACACTAGCGGCACACTAAACTTAGCTTGCCCTCCCTTGATCTGGCGTAGCTCAGACGACTTCAGAACACTTTTTCAACTCCAAATGGAAAGAACAAACTCAATTTCTAATTATAATTGCTTAAATTATACCTCGACAAAAGTCAACAAAGATAAGTTAGGTTAGAATAAATGTCACTGGCTGAATCAAATAAATTTTTAATTAGAGAATTTATTTTTTGATAAAAAGGACACCTAGCATCGGGTTGATACTGCGTCAAATTGTAGTTTATGGCAACCCATATTATTTGTTGAAGATACACTGCAAACTACAATTTGACGATGTTTCAATCCGCTGCCAATAAGGTGTCGTCATTGTCACAAAATTTGATTTTCAAAGGGTTGGCCAAGGTAAGCCCAAATTTTTCGTGTAACAGAATAAACATGCTGCTAAAACATATTTCTTCTTTCATTATTTTGTTTCCCTTCTTAAACGAATGACAGCTTTTTGCTATAATAATTGATATCATCTGCAGGTTCTGCACAGAAAACTGTAGAGTAACCCAGTATAATATTTTACAAAAAATATTTTTTAACTTATATCTCAATTTTAAATTGTAATAATGAGTCAAAAATAAAATTATTACATTGGATTATTCATCAAAACATGGAGGATAGAGAGAAAGGAGACTGATCTCGGCAGGCCGCGATGCGAAACGCGTGTCCCGAAAATCGATGACGGTAATGGTTCGTAAGCTATAGGCTCCTGGCTCCTGAGTCTCGTGCTTTGTTGCACCCTTCCGCATCAACGAATCTACGACAAGGTGGATTATAATCGACGCGATAATCTAAATATTTTCTTAGAAAACTGTAACTTAATGTTTGTAACCCCACAAGTCCGCTTTTGGTGCTTTTAAATTACATATCTGCAGTGGCGAACTTTCTATATAGGCCAACTAGGCCCAGGCCTAAAGCGTCTAATCTGCGACCGCGGCGGCGACAGCAAGCGCCCACTATCTAGCTTTAGCACTATCAGAGACAAAATTTGTAGTTATTCTAGCTATATTCAGAATATGGCTGCCCTACTTTGTTTCTGACAATCAAAAAATATTACTATGGTCTATGACAGTAATTTCATATGGTTCTGGGAGACATTCGTTTATGACCCCTGTTAGAGACCTAGTACTCGTACATAACAAACTATACTAATTTGTGACCAGTTGACTATAGTAAGTTCGCAGAAAGGGGCGACTGGTACTGAATGGCTTAGGGGGGTCAATACTGCTTGTCCGCCTCTGCATATCCGGTAGGTATTCCGTGCAATGGAAGAGATTCGATTGTATTTTCATAGTTAAGGCATTCTCCCTCATAGATCTCCGCCTAATACAAAAAAATGTTATTGGTAAAACTAGGCATATTGCATGAACTAAATTGTTGTTATTTAACAGAACATTGATTATATACTAAAGTAAATAAATATTTAACAAGTGAAGCATTCCTACAAATAAAATAGTGCCTATGGGAAAAACTCATTTCAATCAACACTTTAGTGTACTCTGTACACAATTGTTCTTTTATGATTTATTTTCGAATGAGTACCTATTACAAGTTCGAATTTCATTTCCCATCCTTTTAAATTAAACTTTAAAATAAACAGACAAAAAAGAATTGTAGAACAGTTGAATGAATAAAATGAAAAAAAAATTGAATAAAACCAATCAATGAAAGCTCAAACAAGTGGAGCTTTTTTAAAACGCATGGAATGTTGGAAAACCGAGAAAATACAAGCAGTAAAATCTTTACAGTCTAACTGACTTAATTTATTTTGTGATATATAAAAGCATTACAATGAATTGCTTTTAATTCTGTTCTCTATAATGAAATAAAGATGTAACCACTGAAAAAGATACATTTTCCACTTAGATGCTTGAAATCTATTTTATATTCTATAAATTACATTACTTTAATTGCATATTTTCAAAGATTTTAATTTCTACATGCAGTCCTCAAGAAACATTAAAAACTAACTGTTCTTTATTATTAATTTATTTCCACAATTATATAATAAAAACACATTATACAATTAATGTAATGGAATAAACCCGTTAGAAAGTTACATATTATTCTGTATTTTTTAACCGACTTCAAAAAAGGTTCTATAATCGACGCATATGTTGTTATTTTTTTATGTATGTTCTCCGATATTTCCTGCATTTGTGAACCGATTTTGATGATTCTTGGTTTATTTAATAGGGCATACCTTCAGGGTGGTTCCATACAAATTTTAATAAAATCGGTTGAGTGGTTTTCTTTTTTTTAGTTTAGTAAAAAAATATTAAGACAGAAGTCGGTTAATAACGTGCAAACTACGTATTGTAAAGCCACTAAAAAGTAAAAAATAAAAAACTTTTTAACAAAAAAAACTTCCTTCAAAAAAGCCACTAAGCCGTATGTCACAGACATTTTACTCGGAGACTATAGGCACTATATAGATGAAATTTGGAAGTCGGATGTCTTCTATGAACCGCTATACAATGGTGCAAAGAAATTACGGGGAAAAAAATGGGGGTGGCACTCCATAGCCCATACATTTAACTGAGGGATAAAAAAAAGTTCCAGTGCACATAAGCGTGTGGTGTATCGTTAGATAAGTCTTGAAAAATGATATAGAAGTTTCAAAATGGCTTTTATATTCAAATCAATAGTTGGTGAGGTATGCCCTTCTAAAGTCGTAAAAAATGTGTCCCCCCTCCTCTAACTTTTCAACTATGGGGTAGAAAGTTCTGAAAAAATTTAAGGTAGTAGAACTTATAAAATATTTTCAACGAAAATTGGTTTCAATAAGATATATTGTCTAGTTTTTGACATATGGGATATTTTCGGTTACACGAGTAGTATATTTAAGAGAGTTCTACAACCTCCGTACTCCAGCCGTTTAATACGGAGACTATAGAACTCTCATAAATATATTACTTACACGATATTTAAAAGACTATAAATTATTATTAAATTTATTATTAACTTTGCATTTAAACCGTGAACGTTCGTCCCGACTACAGAACCCATCACTGTGCGTGGTTCGACACGCACTTGGCCGCTTTTTTTATTAAAAAGGTTTTTTTAACTTCCCATAGAAAGTTATTGTAATGGGTCCGAAAATCGAAATCAAAATGGAGAAAAAAATTTCATGTTTCAAGGTCACCACACTATTTTTAGAAAGATGTCTGTGTGTGTGTGTACGTATGTACGTACGTAGTATGTGTCCATTTCTTTCTAAGACGAAATCTCGAGAATGAAAAATGATATCGACTACGTTAGGGTGCCAATCGACGCGTATTAACGTAAATATGATCTGAAAGAAATTTTTTCAAAATTGGTTCAGCCGTTCTTTTTTCTTAACCAAATAGACTCCAAAAAAGTAGATTTTACACAATATCTCGCGAATAAAAAATTATATCGATTTCGTAAGGGTGTCAATCGAGGCGTGTTAACGTCGTTTTGATCCGACATAAATTTTATAAAAATCGATTCAGCCGTTTTTGTTTTTTTTTAATTATTGTTAAAAATAAGTAATAATTATGTTTTAATGATTAAAATGATTACTTTTCTGTGTAATATCTAATTTAATTATTGTTATTAAATATTTATCAAACTGGGAAGTTCGTCGTGTGGACCTCAATGGTCGCACTTTAGTCCTAATAAACGACCCACCTCACGGCTTGTTTATTTTCTATTTATGTCTTACAAGTAAATTAAGTTCAAGGCTGATCTGTAACCAATAATTTCCTAGCCACGGAAATATTTTCATTTTCTTATCAATTTTTTAGAAGATCGTGGGGGTGTAAACTATAAAATATACTGCTGGTTATACAGCGTTTCTATGGTTCATCTATAACAAACCCCTATCCTAGTTCTCAGCTAAGAACTACTGAAAGTATCGATATCCATATCTATTACCTATAAAAAAAATTCGACTGATGACCAGTCCTATACTTCCCACCTAGTAAATATTTGCAAAAAATAAACACTCTTTTTTATTCTTTGAAAAAAAGCATGGCCCTCTTTTTTGTTTAGTGATCTACTGATGGCTAGCTTAATATAGCAAAAATCATGGTTACCTTGATTTACGTACAATTTTCTTTTTTTAGTAAAATATTTTTTTTCTCGAAAACTATAAATTTTAGAGAAAAAAATATTTACATTTTTTTCATATTATAACATCTAGAATTCATTTATATTTTTTTACCTATGTTAATACGTGACATTGAGAACGTTTTTTTTAATACCTCAGGATCCACTGAACCGATTTGACTTAAAATCTAATCAGATCTAAGTTAAAGGCTGATAAACACAATAGAACAATCGGCATGGCCGTATGTTGTTCCGTTTTTACGATATCGAAGGCGAAAAATTGACCACATACACACACACATATACACACATTGAGACATAAGTCAGAAAATGATTTTAAACGATTGCTAGGGTCTCCAAACGTGAAGATCTGTTAAAATCGCGAAATATTTTTTTCGGACTAAATCCATTAGGGAAGTAATGGATTTATTCGATAGCGGAAGTTACCCCCTGCACCCTTCATCTCAAATCCTTTCCTCTCGCCTATAAAACGGATCCCGCTCTCCCGACGCTATTTTAAAGCTAAAGGGTTCGGGTAAACGCCAAATTAAGGACCAAGAATCACATACTACAGATCCTACAGACGAAAAATTGAAAAAAAAATTCCTTCACTTTTTTCAAAAAATTCGCCTGTAGGATCTGTAGTGTGATTCTAGGTTCTTCATTTGGCGTTTACCCGAGTCCTAAATCCTTTAGCTTTAAAAATAGCGTCGGGAGAGCGGGAACCGTTTTATAGGCGGGGGGAAAGGATTTGAGATGAAGGATGCAGGGGGTAACTTCCGCTTTCGAATACTCTTAACGCGCGACATACGGAATCGAATGAAAATAAACACTTAATAATAATAATAATAATAATAATAAACCGAAATAGTATAATTGGTTCTACGACCGAATAACCTTAGAAGCTTCTGCAGGCTTTAAAAAAAATCTGACTAAAACGATAATATTTTTTGAATAAGCATTTTTAAATAAAATTGATTATAATATCTTCAGTGACTGTTGAAAATATTTATGCGCGGCAGGCGACCTTTTTTCCATCCAATAATAAATCTCAGTTATACGGTTCATTGCACCTAACTTTCAAAACACGACCCCAGCAAATAAATTATCCAGGGCCACAGTGCCAATAATTAATGGAACGTTTGCTATACCAAGTTAGCATGCGACAACTGTATACATGCAAATTAGTTTGAGACCAGCGCCAGTTATGGCAAACAAGAAAGTTCAAATAATATATGTTGTCATATTATATACGAGTATGTTTAACATAAAATAAGCTCTGCCAAGACGCATAAGATATTTGAACTAAACGACAAGTGTATCAATCTAGCTGTCTCTCTTTCGCAATGAAACTCCTACAACTGTCTTTTGTCCCATTCATGTTTCAAGTTATATTACACAAACAACGATCAAAGCTTGTAGAATGAAATTGTCTTAGGCTGAACACACAGCATACTTATTTGAACGCTAAACTTTATCTATCAAACTTCTCAAGTGGACATTTGCGGGTTTTTAGTGTATTTGCCATATGACACATACACTATTGGCATAGGTCGGATGGCGGGACCTAGGGGTCGGATCAAAATTTCTCGACGTTTCATAACCCCTGAACAATTTGGCACCATTTTTGGAAATGTCTATTTATATATAAATCGTGGTATAGATATTGTTAGAATCTATGGAAACGAAAGTTTTTATTTACAATTTATTATTAATGAGTTGTGATAATAAAATTTATAAGTTCAGAGATTTATTTAATATTTTTTCTATAAAAAATTTACACCGTGGAAGAAAAGGTTCTTATGTACAATTTGTATTCTGGGGTAAATAGTTGTCGGCAAGTCTCTGCGTTATTTAGTGTGCAGTTTCTAGGCAGACCAGATAGATACCAACAATGTCTATACCACGACTTTAAATTGTGAAACAGACTATGTACGCTTTGAAAAAACTCGCACGGTATATATATATATATTTATATATACCGTGCGAGTTTTTTCAAAGCGTACATAGTCTGTTTCACAATTTAAAGTCGTGGTATAGACATTGTTGGTATCTATCTGGTCTGCCTGGAAACTGCACACTAAATAACGCAGAGACTTGCCGACAACTATTTACCCCAGAATACAAATTGTACATAAGAACCTTTTCTTCCACGGTGTAAATTTTTTATAGAAAAAATATTAAATAAATCTCTGAACTTATAAATTTTATTATCACAACTCATTAATAATAAATTGTAAATAAAAACTTTCGTTTCCATAGATTCTAACAATATCTATACCACGATTTCAAATTGTGAAACAGCCTATGTACGTTTTGAAAAAACTCGCACGGTATATATGTGTGTGTGCGGGCTATAACTTTCGAAAGAGTTAATTGATTTTGACTAAATTTGGTAGACACATTGCAATCCATCACCACACGAAGCCTATTTAAAATGGACCCGATCGGACTATTTTAAGGGTGGGTTTTAGGGGTTGAAAAATGTTTTTGGGCCCAAAAATACCGAAAAAATTGTCAGAATCGTTTCAAAATTGAAATTTAACCCTTTAGTAAAGATTAAAACGTGGTACTAAAATTTAAATAAAATCGGCCCGATAGAACCGGACTTACGATTTTTATGAAAACACTAGTTTGCGGATAGTGATTTACTTACTGAAGGGTGTATTTAATTTCGTACAGAGGTTGCATTGATAATAATATTGAAATTAAGAAAAAAAATATTATTTTAAGGGATGTATTAAGAGGTTAATTTTTTTATTTTCTCCAAAAACAAACCTAAGTTCACGTAATAAAGCCACAATGCCAGTATTAGCAAATACATTATATTGTAGGCAGGGTTTTGGCACTGCGACCCGAGTTTTTTTTTTCCTTTTAGAAATGCCCGTGACTCCAAGTAGCGTCGAACAGACACGAATTTATGCAAACAATGGGACCCTAGGCCCATTCATTTATGGCACCCCATTTATAAATACCTTTTTCTGCCATTTATATAATGTAGGTTCATATTTATTGCGGATTTATTCTTTATACTCGTCATTGTAGATTATAATAGACGCTCGACAGCTGTCATCTATGAATATTCTTTGTTGCTCTTTAATTTTTAACCGACATCAAAGAAGGAGGGAGATTTTCATGTCGAGGCGTATATATATTTTTTTATTATTATTTTTTATGTATGACCACGCATAACTTTTTACAGAGTAGTCCCATTTTGATGATTCTTATTTTATTGGATAGGGTATAGCCCGAAGTTGGTCCCATATAAATTTTACTTAAATCGGTTCAGTATTTCGGCTGATTTTAATAAAAGTGAGTAACTGCGTGTAAATCCTTTAAGGTAAATGTTACTTTTTGACACATCACACAGCGTAAGAAGTCGGTTAAAAAGTTTGTAGAAGTGAATCTATTGGCAAGAGACTAAACTACGTACTATATAGCCACTAAAAAGTATAAAATAAAAAAAATTTTAACAAAAAAAAAACCTCCTTCAAAAAAGTCTAAAAAGAGGAAAATAATCAAACTTTGAGGTCTGCGCCAATTCAATAAAATACGAAGTCGGTTAAAAAGACGATATTAATCACTATAGTACATTTTTTAACCGACTTCATATTTTATTAAATTGGCGTACACCTCAAAGTTTGATTATTTTCCCCTTTTTAGTAGTTTTTTTGAAGGAGGTTTTTTTTTTTGTTGAAACGTTTTTTATTATAGTTCAGTCGCCAGAAAATCTACTTAGAAAAATTCAGTAGTAGTTTGGTCTTTAAGAAACACTTTGTCTCCTTCGAAGAGGGGTGCATACTGCATAAGTCTCCAGAGTGTCGCAAAGAGTCTAAAAACTAATTATTTGTAAATAACTCAAAAAATTGAGAGTCTTTTATCAATATTTAAGCTGAGTAAAATGATATATCCTTTTAAAAAATATCGTTAATCGTCAACTTAAGCATCAAGCTCCAACTTATGGGAAAAAAGTAAAATACATAATTCTGTTAGCATCCATTGTATTAGTATACTATAATATTATGTAGCAGGAATGTGGACAATAATGTATACAGCACTAATTTATTGTCCACATTCCTGCTACATATTATAGTAAAATACATTTTTTGTCCTAACAATATAAAATAGCTGCTTTTCATGCATGCAAATCGGTACCTAGTAAAATAACCGATTTCAAGCTGGTGACGGTCTGCTTATAACAGACGAAAAATAAAATTCAATAAATATTTTATTATTATTTTATATCACTCCAGATGGGATTGAGCCTACGAAGTTGTGAACAGTATAACACAGTGTGAATCATTAATCAACTGTGTCGCGGCTTATAGAGGGTACCTACATAATAAATATAATGTTTACAGTAGCCTACTATAGTAATATATTAATTGGAGTTAAGTTTGCTACACAAGTGAAATGTCAAATAGTTGTGAAAAATTAAAAAAAGAGTGCTGAAAATGTTGAATATACTGAAAATGAAGATAAAAGCCGCTATTTTATAGGGTGTAAGACCAAAAATACAGTATATATATAACAAGGGCGGAATGCTATTTTGACTCGTGTGACTGTAACACTCGATGCGCTCGTGTAACAGAACGTCACACTGATCAAAATCGTCGTCATTACGCCCTTGATACACAATATACTATTAAATTCAATACGTTTCATGGGTTCTTGGATTAAATAAATTGTTATTGATTAATAACTCTTTTATTTATCTTCGTACGACGATTCGAGATTTCGAGATTTTATCAAGTACTGTAACAAAAATATAAACGAATACATCAAGTCAATAGTTGTCTCTATTTTTGTTACAGTACTTGATAAAGTACTTGATAAAGTTTTGAAAGAGACGAAACGTCGTACGAAGATAAATAAAAGAGTTATTAATCAATAACAATTTATTTAATCCAAGAACCCATGAACCGTATTGAATTTATTAAAAAATGGATATGAACCGAGTGAATTGTATCCCCCTATATTATTAAACGAGTAAATCTTGTATATATGTATCTATGTATATATGTATACAGTATGTAAACAGGTAAGCTGCACATAGGGAAATTAGCATTGAGAAAAAATGAATGGATCAGAATCAGCCATGACTCATAATGCACGTATTTATATAGAGTTGCTATGGTTTTGTCAGTGTTTTTATTTTAATTTCAATTATTTTTATTTTACTTGACATTTAAACGGCAATTAAAATAAAAATAATTGAAATTAAAATAAAAACACTGACAAAACCATAGAAACTCTATATAAATACGTGCATTATGAGTCATGGCTGACTCTGATCCATTCATTTTTTCTCAATGCTAATTTCCCTATGTGCAGCTTACCTGTTTACATACTGTATATGTATCTATATAAATATTTTCTCGAAAACGGCTCTAACGATTTTGATCAAATTTACCGAAAAGGGGTTTCGGGGGGCAAAAAATCGATTTAGCTAGGTCTCATCCCTGGAAAAATTCGTTTTCCTATCGATTTTATCATTTTTAAAAACGGTTTTTTGACCTGTCAAAACATTGTAATATAGTGAGTAGGCTTTGGAGAAAACAAACTACTTTCATTATTTATATATGTCAAAATACTCTGACAGAATTTTTAACTTATTAAAATAATCCGTGAACTACTTGTATAGTAAAAAATAACAGAAATAAAAACTAAACATCATTATGTAAGTAGTTTTAACTAATATTTAAATAAATAGGTACCTAAGTATGTTATTTTTATATTACCTATATAAAATATGTATATTATGTACGTTAAATATAGTATGACGTATAATCTTACCTAGACTTTTTTTCTCAAAAACGAATAACGATTTTGATGAAATTTACAGAATGGGGATTTTTCGGGGTGAGAAATCGATCTAGGTAGGAATCTTGGTCCTAGAGGGGAGCAATTAAAAAAAAGGGTTTTTTTATTTATAACTCGGTCAATTGTCAGATCGATTCGAAGCCTATTTCTACATAGATTTTGTATAATATATCACAAGGGTTAAAACTGTAAATGAACACTAATATAAGAAGTGTGTTGCACAATATGTAAATAATGACAAAGAGGCGGCCCGAAGGGCCGCACTTCTGGCACCGCGAGTCTGTGTAAAAACACATCGATTTTTGAAAACTATTGTTAAGATATACTTACAAAAAAGTTTTGTTTAAAAATTTGCAGGCAAGCAGTATATCAAAACACATCGATTTTTAAAAACTATGGTGAAGATGCATGCAAAAAAGTTTTGCGCTGCAGGTTTATAGTCTGACGTTTGTTATTAAAAGATATAATATGAATTCTATTTCTTCGAAAATCGATTTTTGTGAGTTTTTCAGTAGGTACCTTCTATGCAAAAAAAATATTTGAAATTTACTGGAAGTTGCTAAGATGACATCACAGAGAAAAAGTACTTCGATAAAGTTGATATTGAATGTTTAAAAATGGATTATTGAGACGGCAACGGGCAAGCAGAATTTCATCTGATTCGAACATTTTTACAAGATATTCAATCTATGAAAATCGGTTTTTGCGAGTTCTTCAGTCAACAAAACAATAACGGCGGTAGATTTGAAAATGGCGACCTAAGTAATATTTACAGGAAAAAATGCTTGATTCAAGTTGATACTTAGTTTTTACGCTTAAAAATACACATAGGTATTTAAAATATTTAACAGAAACAATTATTTAAATTATGTTTCAGAAATAAATTCGTTTCGGAATAATATTCTGAGAAAATAATATCTCACAGCATACAAGTACTATTTTTTTGAACTCATCCGAGCAAAGCTCGGCACCCAGATATTACTATTAAATATCATTACACTAATGAAGTAGTACATATTATTTACAATAAAGGATTATTTTTTTATTCGAGCATTGTGTTTGAATCTTAAAAGAACATAAAATGTGCAGGTATATACATTATATATTTTGTTTAGTGAATAATATTATACCTTGGTATTAACTTCAACAAGAGTTTGGAAGAGGAAGATTAGTGTTGATCCTCACCTCAGCTGCGATTTATAAGCGGTTAAGCGATTTACTTATACATGAAATATTTCGGAAATGTTTCTCTCTAAATCCTCACTTAATGATGGAATAAATGTTTGTTTCCATTTATTTCAGTCCCGAGGTGATCGTTAGCGTATCCCGAAGTATGTGAAGATCTATGCGTGAAAACTATAAGGTTTCGGCTCAATGCGCATTTCAGAGCCTCAAACAGTTACGGATTTGCACATCTGTATACTATTTTTTATATGTAAAAAGAAATGTCCTGACTGACTGACTGATTCATCAACGCCCAGAGTATTTAATTTTTAACCGACTTCAAAAAAAAAGGGAGGTTCTCAAGTCGACGCGTATATTTTTTAACTTCCCACTGGAAGTTATTGTAATGGGTCCGAAAATCGAAATCAAAAAGGAAAAAAAATTTTTATGTTTCAAGGTCACTACACTATTTTTACACTACTTTTAGAAAGATGTCTGTGTGTGTGTGGTGTGTGTGTGTGTGTGTGTGTGTGTGACGTACGTACGTACGTACGTACGTACGTATGTGTACATTTCTTTCAAAGACGAAATCTCGAGAACGAAAAATGATATCGACTATGTTAGGGTGCCAATCGACGCGTATTAACGTAAATATGATCTGAAAGAAATTTTTTCAAAATCGGTTCAGCCGTTCTTTTTTCTTAACCAAATAACCTCCAAAAAAGTAGATTTTACACAATATCTCGCGAATAAAAAATTATATCGACTTCGTAAGGGTGTCAATCGAGGCGTGTTAACGTCATTTTGATCCGACATAAATTTTATAAAAATCGGTTCAGCCGTTTTTTTTTTTTTTTTTTTTAATTATTGATGTTTTAATGATTGAAATGATTACTTTTCTGTGTAATATCTAATTTAATTATTATTATTAAATATTTATCAAACTGGGAAGTTCGTCGTGTGGACCTCAAGGGTCGCACTTTAGTCCTAATAAACGACCCACCTCACGGCTTGTTTCTTTTATTATTTTTTATGTAACTTTTTAGAGAGTAGTTCGATTTTGATGATTCTTATTTTATTGTAAAGCCACTAAAAAGTAAAAAATAAAAATCTTTTTTAAAAAAAAACCTCCTTCAAAAAATCCACTAAAATGAGGAAAATAATGAAACTTTGAGGCCTGCGCCAATTTAACAAAATAAAAAGGTTAAAAAGAAGATATTACTCACTATACTATACTTTTTAAACGACTTCATATTTTATTAAATCTCAAAGTTTTAGTATTTTCCTCTTTTAGTGGCTTTTTTGAAGGAGAATTTTTTTTCCTATATTAACATTATTTCACTATAATTGGAATGAACTCAATATCGTTTCCCTTTTTTCATTTTTTTTTCGCCGAAATTCAAGTGCACACACAATTGCAACTTACCCAAAATCAATCGTGGAAATGAATTTGTCACCCGCAGCGTAGCTCAAATAGCGAACAAAGTCAAGGTGACAAAAATATTTAATTTGTTTTTATTTGGTCTATCATTATAGTTTGTTTTTTTACCTTTTCTTTTTTGATAGAAGCCGAATCAGTAGTCTAAGGGGTGTGTACGTGAAAAAAACAATTTAATTTAAATTTTTTAGCGATACTTTGAAAAATAACGTTGTTTTAACACCATTTGAAAAATCGACAGGGTCTGATAGGACCTGGTGTATAATTTTATCAGTTTACGGTCAACTCTCCAATGAGTAAAAGTAACTAAAACTTTGACTCGTCGTTTGTGACATGTAATAGGAAGGTTTGTAATCGATAGGACTACTTTTTCCATTTCAGCAAAAAAATAGACTACTGGGAATACCCACTACCCAGTAGTCAAGTTTTTGCTGAAATGAAAAAAGCAGTCCTATCGATCACATACCTAATTCCTATTACATTAATGTCACAAACAACGGGACAAAGTTTTAGTTACTTTTACTATAAATATTAAAGAATTTCTAATTAAAACGATCACATTTCATTTTCTTTTGTGGAGAAAAATGTCGGATATCTATAATCCGATAATTTCAAAAATACCATACGAAGGCTAATTTTAAACAACATATTGTGTTGTTTTTGAATCAGATTGAAACACTGGGTGGATGGAAACAAAAACCCGTGGCTATATCTGCTTTAATATTTTCATTATTGTACAGATAAAATTATAAATGGTATACATAGAAAGCTATAAAATGCAATAAATTTTACGTGAACATAATACGTTTACTCTACTTCATTGACATTACCTGTAATATTTCATATTATAATATATTATTCTATAGTTAATTAATATTATTTATATAATTTATGTTTATATGTTTACAAAACATGATAATAAATAATGACAACGTGTGAATTAGTTTATTTACATGCCATTAAAAAACTAATGGTAATAATACCTTTTATATTCAATTACATTCGAAATTAAATACAGAGTGAATCAGTAGAAATAATAATAATAGGAAATAATATTCTAAACTGTTGTTCATTTATTCCGATACTGTAAAAATGTTAGAGGTTAATCAACCGGTTGGTGGACTTAAGATCTCAACATTTTAAAAATACGAACTGCCAGAGTTTTTATATCGAATTGAAAATCTAGTTGGAACTTTCAACAAATGACGAATTAGAAGATAGAGACTGGAGTTTACTTTTGTTTTTGGTCATTGAATTTGTCTTTTAATCGGATACAACAACGTGCTGAAAATATTCTAAAATAGGTAATTGTTTTTTGAATTTCCCGTTGTTCTTTAAAAACTAAACTACATAAAAAAATGCTAATTATATTCGTATAGTCCAGTCACGAGAGGAAGTCCACCTTGCGTTTTGTGCAGCAAATGGTTTTATTTTTTTGTGTCCTCAAGCATGTTTAGGAGATGTTAAATTCAAGTTTGCGACCTCTAAAACAGGGCAGGGGAGTTTTGGTGGGCTAAAAACCACGATTTTTTTGCACTTTTTTCGATTTTTTGCTTAGAACATAAAAACGGCCGACCTATCGAAAAAATGGTTCTATTCAAAATTAAAGGGCACAAATTTTATTTCAAAATGCACTGGTCAAATATGTTTATGTTCCCATTTTTACCGGCTCTACAGAACTTAGAAAATCGCCAAAATTTACCAAAATGAAAAAAAGCATTTTTTCAAACTTTTAACTATGGAAAAACTCGAATAGCCTATAACCTTCCTTAATAAACGGGCTATCTAACACAAAAAAAATTTCAAATCGGATTGGTAGTTCCTGAGATTAGCGCGTTCAAACAAAAAAAATAAACTCTTTTTTTGTTTGAACGCGCTAATCTCAGGAACTACAAGTCCGACTTAAAAAAAAATTGCATTGTTAGATAGCCCGTTTATTAAGGAAGGTTATAGGCTATTCGAGTTTTTTTAAATTCAATTCCAAAGGGGTTAAAACGGGGGTGTAAGATTTTTTGTTATTACAAAAAAACAGTAATTTTTAAAACGTAATCAAATGAGGCAAAAGTGTGACTCAGCAATGGCGTCAAGCTTTCCAATATTTAGCAATCGAGTGTAAAGTTGGCTCGAAATGGTGTTGTAGATTAGAGCGCAGTTTGTCAGACTGTGTCAGCCGTAGATGATTGATGTGTGCCGTTCTTTGAACCGACGAAAACATTTCCACATTGACTGCTATTGTAGAATAAAGTCTATTCCAAAAAGATTGGCACGATTGGTTCTTAGAATAGAGTTGCAAAATCGACGTCCGTTTGAACCCCTTTAGCATTACTTTTTTAAATTATACTTGGACGACGAAGATGTTATTAAAACTGATAACTTTTTAGTATATAATATAACTTTTTAGTATAATAAACCAAAAGCAAGGTTACAATTACTATATTTCTGAAAGTAACCGAAAGAACGAAAATTATTTTGCATGACGTCATTTTTAATGTATTTGCCATATGTATTTGCCAATTGGTGTCGGTCAGACGAAGCTACTTAGAGAGGCGGAACCAAAATTTCTCGACGTTTTATACCCTCCTGAATAATTTGGCATCATTTTTTGAAATGCTTATATATATGGTTTTTAGGAGCGAAAAATGTTTTTGGGGCCCAAAATACCGAAAAAATTCTCAATCATTTCAATTCAATTGTTTCAATTGTATTTTAAAGACCACCAACAGCTAAGATTATTTGGGCCTAGCACCAATTCATATTTTGAATTCATTATTTTTTTTTTTTTAATAATAAATTGAAAATCCAATTGACACTTTTACCAGCTCTCGGGCTAGAACTCGGGAACTGGGGACTTGTAATAGAGGAACCATAGCAACGCCATGTAAACAACAGCGTCGCTACACTCTCGGCTATTCTCAAGCCCTCTCAATCATTTCGAAATTAAAATTTAACCATTTAGTAAAGACTAAAATGTGCTGCTAAAATTTAAAAAAAAATCGGTCCGACAAGATTTGAGACAGATGTTAGATTGATAATATCCTCCATAATATCTAATATTGAAATAAAAAAATATTATTTTAAAGGATGTAGGCATTAAGGGGTTAAATTTTTAACTTCCTGCTAAGGAAATTGAAAATTTTCAAAAATAGGGAAGTTATTGATTTCACCCCGATTTTCGAAAATCGAGTTTTCATCATATCTCGACGTTTTGTGATCCTAGGAAGCTTATTCTGACTATTTTTACGATGATGTCAGTATGCCTGTGTGTGTGTGTGTATGTAAACCTCTCATAATTTTTGAACGGCTTGACCGATCGAATCGCGATTTACGGCATTCGAAAGGGTTTCCCTGAACTTAGATTTCCTGAAAATTTGAATCGATTCGGTTCAATAGATTTTGAGAAATTTCAAAAAAACTAAAAAAAAAAATTTGTTAAAACGATGTTTTTTCAAAATAACTTCTAGAATATTGTACCGATTTATTTCATAATCTAATAAGCTTTTCTCCTTGGAAAACTGCGTCGAATGCCGCTAAGCGGATCAAAATCGCTTGATCCGTTCGAGAGATATCGTAGTCAACAGATTTCGAAAAAAATGTTTTTTCAAAATAACTTCGAGATTTCTCAACCAATCGATTTTGTACCTCTTACAATATTTTTAGAGCTTACAAAAAACTGCGTTGAATGCCGTTTTAAAGATCAAAATCGAACAAGGCGTTCAAAAGTTATAGCTTTTCAAAAATTAAAATAGTGTTGTTATCAACAATTTTCAGATTTTTGAGGTCGAAGAACTTAAAAATCTACTTTTGGGTATATTATCAAGTGCTTCGAACTCAAAGCGCTTGAAAATAGCGGGAAGTCAATTGATTTACAGATTTTTTTATTTTGAATTTTATTTAGAACGTCGACATATCCAACTTGTACTGTCAATCCAGTAAACATCATCATAAATCCTGTTTCTTGATGTTACCTTTTAAAAGTTTTAAGATATACTTTTTTAAAAGCGTTGACATTTATTTTCGCTTATTAAGTAATTTAAAAAAACGGTCATACCTGAAAATGAAGACTTGAATATATGAAGTATAGTAACGGACAAACCTGAAAATAAACAAAAAACTGTTAAAAAGCTAGAAACAAAAGAAATACATGAATAACAAATTCGTGCCTTACTACAGAAACGACATTATCCTGGATAAAGTATAGAAATAGAGGTTATATAATATAATATATAAAACCAATTTTAACGCTTGTGGACTTGCATCATTCCATTTATTTCATATTTAAGAGCTAAATTACATACAAAAAATTGGTAAATTTACCGTAGGGTGTTTCAATTTGAACACATAATATCGATCTTGTTAATTTGAGTTATTAAAAAAAGAAACAAAATACTTGTCGCATTGCAAAATCCTGCCGCCAAAATAATGTATTTGCACGAATTATAGTACCTATATTTAAATTCCATATGGTTTACGACTTTACGTGGAGATTAATAATTAATGATTAACTAATATTATTTTTAAACTCGTTAATACACCCCAAAATTTCTTATAAGCGGTAAACATTTTAGTAGTCTAGTTTACGTATAGAATTGTTTTCACACATTCACTTTTTATAAAATTTCTCCTGTCCTGTTCGTGAAATAGGAAGGTACCTTTAAGACATGTGATCGACTACGTATTATCTCTTTTTACCCGATTATGGCACATAAGGAGGGTTATGAGTTTGACAGTTTATGTATGTATGTATGTATGAATGATCATCTGTTCCTTCGTAGCTGCTAAACTACTCACTAGCTTTGGACAAATGAGGTGTCGTTGGATTTATATGAATGCTCCGCGTAACATAGGCTATATGACGTCACGTTAAATCTAATATGGCGTCTAAGAAAAAAAAACCTAACACAAAAAAGAACAATATTTACAAATGTATCGAGTTTGGTATCAAATTAAAGGTATGAATGTTTCGCGTAACATAAGCTATATGACGTTACGTTAAATCTAAAATGGCGGCTAAGAAAAAAAACCCCAACGCAAAAAAAATATATTTACAATTGTGTCGAGTTTGGTATCAAATTATTATTATTACGATAAGTATTCAAAATAAAATAGAGAAATCAGCAAAATGTTTTAAAACAATAAAGTAAAATAAAGTAAATAAAATAAATGTAAAAAAACTAAAACCCGACTACGTAAAAAGTAGAAAACAAGCTAGGTAATCAAAACGGAAAACAGTAATTTTTTGTTATCAATGGTCGGGGACCTGTTCGAGAGTTGAAGAAAAAACTTCTGTATTCGAGTCCCCGACTATTGATAACAAAAAAATACTGTCTTACGTTTTGATTTGCTTGTTTTCTTCTTTTTACGTAGTCGGGTTTTATATTTTTTACTTTTATTTTATTCCAATCATGATGATTTCAATTCCACCATATGGTGGAAGAGCGGGTCTTGTTATTACAACTAAAATAGACCATATAGATAAGATAAATAGATTCATACATCCAGTGGACGGTAAACATGCCGTTTTGAAATGCCATTTAAATTTCTAGTATACGATATTATGTAGAATCTGAAGATGAAAAGTTTTTGATGTGAAATTATTTTAGACACGATGAGTGTAATTTCGTTTAACAGGGTAACGAAAAACTATACCGTCAGAAGTGGAGGAATTGCGGGGAACCGATCGAGATTGGTTGGCGAGTACTGTGTTGAGGGGAAATCTTGATTGACACGCCCCCGAGCACGCCCCTTATTGTTCGCATAGTAGAAGGGGGCAGGAACAAAAAATCATCAACCGTCCTTGTCGCACTCGCTGTACTCTTTCAAATTACAAATTGACAGGTTATAAAATTAAATATTTCATACAGCTAGTATAGTATAGGGATCTGTGGCAATTAGATAAATTAATTAAATACATCACGTAAGGTCAGAAATAACATCTGTTAGTGTTTAATTATAGTGATTACATATAATACAAATGTTTACCCGTAAAGTTTTCCTTCAGACGCGTGAGATTTATACTACACACTCAGTTTTTTACACAATTTTACACGAAATAGAGATACAAAAAATTCGACATAAACCGTTTTGAATTGTGGTCACAGTTATTACTAAAATACCCATCAATAAATAATTATTATGTGATCAAAAGTCAAACTATGCAATTTAAGTGCGCATGGTGTAACCACATTATTATTGCATTAATTTAGTGATACGCTTTATTTGATAGTTGCCTACAACAGTTCCATTAAAAGTTGCATAATACAATTAATTAAATATAGAGGTTCAAATATAGCACGTGGAGCGTTGCACCCGGTCCTGTGTGTTCTGCGGGAACGCTGCATGCATATTGCATAATAACGGATATTTCATTAATAAAGGTGTACTCACAAGTCATTAGTGCGAAATTACTTTGACTTAACTGAAGTGACGTTCTTCAGAGAATAATTTCGAGAATGAGGATTTTCTCTTGAGAGAAAATTACTACGTGACTATTTTCCAAACATACAATTTCACTTCTATAGTTTTGAAAGTATATTTTTTTGCGTAGATATTAAAAAAAATCTTGGTTGTTCAATCGAAAAATATTCCAGATAATAGGGTAGATAACTAAATTTTTTTTTGTGTTAATATAGAGCAGTAAATTATGAACAAAATGACACTTAAATCACTTCATTGTTATTTGAAATAAGCTCAAAAATAATTTTTGAAATATTTATGTTAGCCCCGCCCGCTAAAAATCGTATTTTATGAAAGTTCGTTTATATTAGCTACAAATATTATTTAAAGATCCAGAAACAGAGTGTTGAAAATTACCGTTTTGTACCTATGTAAACATGATGTAAGCAATCTAAGCTCCGTTGCTATGGATACATTAATATTTTACATGAATTGACGTCACGTGGTGTTTTAAGGCACGTGACAAATAGATTAAAAATCATGATTTTATTTATTAACTTAAATATGTTTACGAAACTTCATTAATAAAAATAAAAATTCTAATAAATATTTTAGAGCATAAACTTTCATTATAATAAAGTTTTATATTGATCACTGTACACTGGAATGTACCCTATGAAATAAAAAACAATGACAAAATATCTTTAATTTTAGTGAATAATATTAATTTAAGGAAGATACCAGGATAATATTTATATCGATGACGGATAAAACACAAAAATGACATTTCAATGAGTAAGGAAAATAGTCGGATGCCCGCAAAGTTTCCAACGCGCACGCAAAGCCCGGATATTATAAAATCGGCGAGCGTAAACGCGGTGAATATTTAAAACTTCCCATCCCTCGGCGGAATAGACATTTGTCATCGTGCATTTATACACAAAACTAACACGCACAGCTTTGTTTGCTTCCAGTAGCAGCGGTGGACGCGAACTGTCCCGTTTACGCTACGAACAAATTTAAGAATCAGTTGAAATATCGTGGAAATCTGTCACACTTAATGGCAATATATACTTTTTATCATCATTTTTAATAATAAATAACTATAAATCGATAATTGATATTGAACTTAGTTCTCACATTAGAACTTGAAAACTCGAGATTTGTCTTAGCAGACCGATGATAAAGTCATATAAACAACTGCATCCCGCAGTGATCTCAGATATTGTCAGGTTCAAAGATTTTTTTTAAATTATAAAGACAATTCCAATTTATATATTTTGACGTAAAAAACGTCTGATGTCTCACAGTGGGGTGGCTTTTTAGAAACGCCAAGCCCAGGTTCGATTCCCGAAGGCTTTTAATATTTTTAAAAAAATTTTTAATAATGAAAATATAATATAAGTACCTATTGGATAACAACGAAATAATAATTTAAAACATAAAAAAATAAAATTACAATTATTTTAATTGCTTGATTGCACAAAAGCGTTGTCAAAAATTTGATTTGACGATGACCTTAGATTGTGACCACACATATTTCTCCATAAGAAAAGCATTGTAAAATTTTAAATCGATCCTGATCGAAAAATAATTGATCGATTGATGATTGAGTATAATTTTTTGCACAATTTCCACTTCGAAACAACATTTTTATACGCATTTTGATCAAAATTTAGCTTGAAAATCGATCTTTTTCGATGTAGATCATTTGTTTTTGTGTGAGTACAATCTAATGTTCTACATGACAGGGAGTTTCACAACGACATTAGACTGCTCCTGCATGTATAAAAAACTAATTCTATTATCACAATCTAAGGTCATTGTCAAAAGTGGATGTAAGTATATTCATTTCCATCACAACGAATACAATTATCATTTGTGTTTAACGGTATTTACGTCATCTGTTTCTACCCGCGATACTAACATACAAGTTTTTTTTTAATATTAGTAGAATTTCGCTTAAATGCAAAAGATTTTCAGAATTACGTTTTGTTACTATCCTTCCCCGCGATAATAACTCCCCCTGCGAAACGAAGCTGGGCTGGTGTTAATAGGATTCGGCCAATACGCTAAAATGCAAAGGAATTTCACGTTTTGTTAGTAGTAGAGAACCGATAAAAATTTAATTAATAACTCAAAAATTAATTAAAAAAGTTCAATAAAACATAACCTATAGCACTTCTGGAATCATAAGGAACATTTAAAAAAAATCATCAAAATCCGTCAAATAGATTTTAAGTTAAATCATTAGGAACATACACACATATAATAATAGTTTTTTTTATACGGCTGTATGCTCTCCAACGAAAAAATCTTTCACTTGCATACAGCCGTATAAAAAAAACTATTATTATCTTAAAGAAAATCAACTCGTTGGTTGATTTCTATATCGTGTTTTATGTATATATCTAACATGTAGATTATCTTATGCTGTCTACAAGATATGATTGTTTCTAGAATATTATGTGGTAATACCGTTTATAGCATTGATATATCTAGGTATGTATTTATTAATATTTCCCATTAAAGGGAATTCGAAATAATTTTCACTTTCATGTTGGGCTCTCGCTGGTTCGAGGATTCATTTCATATTATAGCTATTGAATTAGCAGATATGAATTGACACTCGCATGTAGCGAAAATCTATTGATTCTGAAGCATATAAGGAGAATATTAATTTAGCAATCATGTCACAGTTGAGTATTGTAAGCTCATTCCGACGCGAAATTGGAAAGGTTCAGGTTAGAATCCTGACTGTGACCACTGGTTGGTAAAATGATTTTTTCCTATATGTTTCGAAACAATTATATAATTGGCTGCTCTCCAACGAAAAAATCTTTCATACACACATATACCCACATACATATAAAGACTTTTATATAATAGTATAGAAGTATAGACAGAATATAGATAGGCTATAGTTAAATAATAATATTTTACACAATTTTTGGTTTCATACACACAAATCACAAAAAACCAGAACGAATCTCCTGGAAGATAGATATCTCTCATAAAAATTGCCCCTCCCCCCCAGCGAAAACCTGGATCCGCGCCAGCGTTGACATCTCCACTGAGGTTTTATCGCACATAATAAATTATTGATGATGAATGTATTCTCCGAATTTCTTTAGTCCTTATCACTAGGCAAATCTGGCCTGGTTCCATTAAAAAAAAAAAAAATGTGACATCTTAAAATATAGATAACAAATAGCAAAATTAAAAGCGATTAAATGTGGGTATGAATGATATTTATTATTTCTCTTAAGAACATTAGCAGAATGTCAGTATCTTCTATTCTTCATTATGTAATCTAACTATACCTAGGTATTAAAGTATCTTGATGAGAATGTTAGCTGACAAACACACGTTAATCTATAGTTTTGTTGACTGAGTAAATCTACGCCACTGGTTGCCATGTCTACATCCACTCAAGGTTATACATGAACTGCTACAAGACTCTTCCGTGGTTACATTACATCTACCCCGACGTCCCACAGGACTTGTCGAATTTACATTTTGAATGTATGTAGGTCATCCATCTTGAACCGTAATGTCCTTACTTGCATATAATATTAAATTAATTTACAAAGACATTAAAAGTCAAGATAAACGTCAAAAAAACCAAGGAACTTTTACGTTTTTTAATTCACAAAGATAATATTAAGAATTTTTCATTTATTTTCTTTTTAGAGTTTCGTACCTCAGAATGAAAAAAACGGAACCCCTATAGATCACTCTCGTGTCTGTCTGCCTGTCCGTCCATCCGTCTGTCACATTTTATTTTCTCCGAATCTATTGGACGAAAAAAGTTCAAATTTCATACATATAGATAGTTATGTGACCCAATCACGGATGACGGACGTATAGCATGAATAAACGAATTCTGATTTGGGGAGGCAATTTGTGAGCGCAAATTAGAAAATTACAAAAAAAAAATTTTTCGACTGCATCATGTGACGTATCAAATGAAAGGCCTCGTTATGAGAAATACAAATATATATTTTTTATAATTTTAAAATGCGTAGTTTAAAACAGAATAAAGAAAATATACGAACATCGAGCATCCCCCTATCACCGAAACTACTGAGCCTAAAAATTAAAAAAAAAAATAGGGAATATATGGCCTCACTCATAGTTTACAGGAAAATTAAACGAAAATACTAAGTTTTTAAATTCCCACAGGAAATGGAATATTTTTACCGCATATCTATATATTATGTATTAGTAGATTGTATGTCTAGATACGAATGGGGCATTTATTACGGCGAGTGATGACAGTATGTGAAAACGAGCGATAGCGAGTTTTTACAGTCACACGAGCCGTAATACCATTACGTACGAGACATATATGGTATTTTTTGCCAGACCCACTACAAAATACCTACTTTTCACGTCATTTTCAAAAAATTCTGAGAGTTCATTTACGTCGCCATCTTTCCTTCCAGAGTGTGCCACGAAGTACGTGCAATTAAGTAATGACAGGCGCACGCAGGCGTATAGAGCGAATAAACAGAAGTTGCTATGGCAACCGTTATTTTCTACGCTAGTGTGGAAAATAAAACATTTTGCGCACACCTGTCTGTTATTAAGGGCCGATATACACACATCGAAAGTAGCTATTTTGTAGCGGCTATGGCAAAAAATATTTTAAACCGTTATAGGTTTTATTAGACTATAGACAAGTATAGACTATGTATATAACACACATATGCCATTGTATCTGCCGCCGTGAAACAAGCATTCTCGCAAAGTAATGGTTAAGGCGCGAGGCTTTCGCATGTCACTACGAAGACCCGGGTTTAATTCCATCTGGCGACACGTGATTGTTTTTGTTTTTTTTTATAATGTAAACATTTTTGAATTCGTTACTTTAAAATTTAATTTAATTAAAGATATGGAAAATTTTGAAATACTTAAAAGAACAAAGTAAAATATAAGTAAAAAAAACTTTTTTGCAGTGCGGAACCCTCGATGCACGTGTCTGACTCGCACTTGACCGGTTTTTTTCTTAGAAATTATTATTTGCTCTTAGCAATGCCAGTGCTAGGATAGTACCTAATTAATAATTATTGTAGTCCCCGACTGATATTTATTTTGTATTTTATTGTGTTTCACAGGCAAAATTTGCACGTTGGGTTTTCAAATCCAACATACAAAAACAAAATTTCATTAATGTGGGTAAGGCCTTAGAAATTAGAATCAATTACATTTTTTTCCTTGGCTACTGTTGTTTATTGTTTAAATATACTCTATACAGCTGCATCTTCTCCAGTTAAACGGATTGTATACATAACAAGATGCAAAAATTAAAACCTATCTAACCATGGTAAGAGTTGCATGCTACTTACAGAAGTTGATACAGAATTTATACAAGTCGTCAAAAACTTCGAACAGTTCTGAATGTATTATTATATTCTAAAAGTCACTTACAGAAATCACTGAGATGAACTTTGAGTTAGTTGAATAACGTTATTTAAAGAAACTACCACCGGTTAAGTGATAATTTCATAAGTTGAAAAAACAACTAGTATGAGTCCCCAGTAGACGTGTAACGTTATGACGTTATGACTATATTATGCATAACTATAGAGTGTAGAGTGTAGACTATAGAGTATACAGCATAATATAGAAATGTAAGCTAACCCTTCAGCAAGCGCGTGTTATTTTGTTACATGAGTAGAGGCGCGGATTTTGATGTCATACATTTTTTTTTATAATAAGACGCGCAGCTACTAGGCTATGTGCGTCGTTATAAGTCTATTGTTTAGGACAGGTAAGTATAGACATACATTTTTAATGTGTAATTTTTTTAAACAAATAATATTTTTATTTCAATGTCTCAATTGAAAGGTACTGTCAACCGTACTAGAGCGTGTAAGAAGATTTTCATGTCTTCAAAATGGCTCTTAACTATATAAGCAGATATAAAAATGGAAATAAATGGTAGGTATAGTGGTAACACAAATATTGACTCTTTATTTTTTTACTCAAATGTGTACTATTAGTCCAGGCATTTTAAACTTTTAAGGAGAAGTAATTAAAGTATTGTGGATTCTCAAAAGTGAGGTACTTTAAAGTTCCCACCTATATCGTGGATGGAACATTCCCTTTTGGGCGAAAAACTACCCCTGGAGCACACCCGTTTTGAGTTTTGTTTATTTACCTTCTAAACCGTTACTTGAACGAAAAAATATCATAGGACAGAAATTGTAGAGCAGATTTTTTTCTACATTATCGTTTTTTTAAGGTTCTTCACGGAATTTTTGGGTTTGAAAATTACGCGCTAATTAGTCGCCTTGGAAACCAATGCAAAATACGGCTATAAAGTAATGCCCTTTTCAACACTCGTATTTTTTATGTTCTTTGTCGAATTTTAAATTGAAAATACATATGTTGATAAAGAAAAGAACGGCCTAAATCGTACTTCCTGTTCCATATCAATATCTTTAAAAATTGATAAGTTATAGGCAGTCAAAGTTGAAATCATCATAGAGTTTTAATAGTTTTTTTGACACGTGTTACGAGTACCTTCCATACCGATTAAAAAAATCCATCTAAGAATCCATAGGAAATTTGATGCCCTAAACGATAACTTGAGAAATATAGCAACGGCCAAAAGAATCTTGCCTTTCGTCAAGCTGGACGGTTGGTGCTGTGGCACCTTGTCTTACCAACACTCACACGTCGACGTAATTCTGACGATAATTTGCTAATTTTCTTTTTTCAATTTGAGGTCTTACCAGTGCCTCACACCTTATTTTCAAGAAAATTACATCTCATGATTTTTTTTCGGATTGAGATTACTTTTATATAGTGCATTTGCGCATTGGTACGCGAGTCGACGCTTGTATTACAAATTATGTAATCAAATCATATTCAATATTTATTGGGTTTCATACCTTAGAAAGAAAGAAAACTGAACCTTTGTAGAATCACTTTGTTGTCCGTCTGTCTGTCTGTTCGTCAAAACCCTTTTTCTCAGGAGCGGATAGAGGTATCAAGTTAAAATAATATGAAATACTAAGGTCTACGGCCCCACCGTCCTGTAAAAAATTCAAGCTTATAACTAGATAAAAAAATCACGCATTTTGTGACACTCGACCGTGATCATAACCTATAAGGTACTTCCCGTTGACCTACAATCTTGAAATTTGACACGAAGGAAGGTCTCAGCACAACAAGTAAAGGAAAAAATCCGAATATCAATAATTTCAAATTCTATGTGGAACTGTCACGTGACAAACTTAATTTTTATCCTTTTTCTCAGGAACGGCTAAAGGTATCAAGTTGAAACTAAAGCCAAATACTGCTATAGAAGTCCATAGTTTTGTAAAAAAGTAAAGCTTCTAAGTCAATGCAATAAAAATATACGGCCTTTCAAAAAACTCGTATTTTGATACTGACTCTCACTCACTGAAACCTATAGGGTACTTCGCGTTGACCTAGAATCTTGAAATTTGTCACAAAAGAAGGTCTTATAGGTACCACAAGTAAAGAAAAAAATCCGAAAATCATTAATTCTAAATATATGAAATTATTATCACCTTTTATCTTCATCATACATCAGTATTTAAACAATGCAAAAAATTCTAATTCTTAGATGGCATACCAGTAATTTGAATTTTCCGAGGAATTTTCCTGTTTTTTAATCTTTACTAAAATGTTAACAATCGATTTTAAAACAATTTCACTAATTTTTTTCGGTATTTTTGGGTATAACATTTTTTAAAACCCCTAAATAAACTACTTAAAATAATTCGATTGCGCCCATTTCAAATAAGACTCGTACAGTATTGGATTCCAGGAGGACAGTATGGCTCAGTTGGTAGCGTCGCGGCCTCTGAATCGGACTGTCGTGGGTTCGAGTCCCGCCTCTGCTCATGAATGTTTTGTGATGTTATTTAGTTTTAAGTGATATATGTACATTTGTTGTATTTAAGACGCTGATGACCTAAGTTGTCGACGCGTCTATAATCCACAATAAATAAATAAAAAGTATTGGATTCCAACATGTGTACCAAATTGAGTTTGAATGAGTCTTCCGAAAGATATTGTTTTAACACTGTATTTACTGATATAAATAGATATGAAGTGGTGCCAAATTGTTCCGGATAATGCTGAAACGCCCCTAGGTCCCGCCATCCGATCAACGCCAAAGGTGTATACTGTATGTGTCATATAAGATATGCTAAAAACATTTGTTGAACTAACTACATTATATGTATACAGCTAAAGTTACATAATATATAAAAAAGTGCTGGTACCTTTCAACACCCAGGAAATATACAGTTAATTTTTTTACAGAAAAGTTTGCCGCTTTAGCTTTAAAAACTTATATGTTTTCGTATGAGATAAACTCAGGAAAAACCCATCTTTCATATATGTCATAATTATATTATACTATGTATAGGCAAATACACTAATAAACAAAATGCTAAGCTTACGTTTCAAAATGTAATTTTACTACCCACAGTAATTTAATAATTTCGGGGAAAAAATGGGAATTTCAGACTTTGAATTATATTTGTATTTGCATAAATAGAACATAAATAACAATACAGAATCAAGTGTCCTTTATATCTCTGGCCATACTTCAACCTCTATAATTTTGCTTTTGAAAACAAAAGTGTACATATTTATGCAAATTAGAGATAACTAATTAAATTAAATTATCCTACAGAAAATGTTTTTTTTCTACACGCAACATACAGTGGAATAAAAACATTTTGTAAGTTTGTTATCATAAATTTGATATTTCATGTAGTAGATCGAGAGCTGGCGACGGATTTTCTGAAGTGTCTACGTAAGGCAAAGTAATATTAAAAATACCTGTATTCCTTATTCGAGAAACTGTAGGTCTGACAGCCCTTCTCCATTGTGTTCTCGGTGGAGGTAGAAATTAGAAGGTAAAATATGAATTTATATTAGAAATCGTGTCCATCGTGATTATAATAAAATTAAGCAAAATTGCAGGATAGTGGACAAAATAATTTGATTTATTAAATTAAATGTACGACGTTTCGTCTATAGATTTAGACTTTTTCAAGTACATACATAAAAATAACAATTATTGTTATTTTTATGTATGTACTACTATGTACTACATAAAAATAACAATTATATTGTTATTTTTTGAAAAAGTCTAAATCTATAGACGAAACGTCGTACATTTAATTTAATAAATCAAATTATTTTGTCCACTATCCTGCGATTTTGCTTAATTTTAGTAAAATATGAATTTTTCATTACCTAATAATGCAACACTTTATTTGTAATAATTTAGTATACATAAAAATAACATTGCCTGCTCGATTGGACATTGTTATAATATGTCGTCTAGGGTTTTCGGTCCCGGGTTCCCGGGTCGGGAATTCCCGGGTCGGGAATTCCCGGGAATGAAAGCGGTTTCATTCCCGGGAATAATTTTACGAAATACCTGGGTAAACGGGAACCATTTAAAATTAATAATTTTCTGCTGCTCTGTAGTCGGTGTGATTAGTGGTTACTAATCTTGTATTGTTATTCTTATTATAATTATTATTCTTACTTTTATTATTATTATTATTAGAATTATTATTATTATTACTATTATTATTATTTTTTTAATAATTCTGTTACATTACAATGTTGAACGAAGACATTCGAAACCTCAGCAAAGTTGAAGCTCAAATAATATGGAGATTCAAATAATACATTTTAATTCTTTATTTCGTTGAATCAGAATAATAATTTCACAAAACTTAAATTTAACATTTTTTGCACACAGTGTCGGTGATAGTTCCTTTTTATTTGGTTTAAACGCACATTGGAAAATGTACAACTGTAATTAGATTTATAATGAACTCAGTAGTAGGAGTTCCTTTTTAGTTAAAGTAAACGTTTAATTACACAATGTACAATTTTTTATTAGAGTAGCAGTCATTATTGATTATTTTGTAATGAAAAAGTATATTTTTGTTTTTTCTTAATCTTTTAATAATAAAAAATAGAACATAATACTTACAAACTAGAGTTTTATTTGTAAATAAGTGGTTCCCGGGTACCCGGGAATTCCCGGGAATATAAAATGATCATTCCCGATTCCCGGGATTCAAAAAGAGCCGGGAACGCGAAAACCCTAATGTCGTCAGACTTGATTATAATAAAAAACAACATATTATATATTGGAATTTTAAAATGCCAGACCAAATTGTTGTTGCGAACACTTCGAAAAAAATTATTTAAAATCCACTCTTTATAAAAATAATATAACAAACGAAATTTAGGTGGATACTGTGTTGACGAAATTATTTAAAGATTACAACTTTGACTCAATAATACAATTTTATAATAAAAAAAAAGGGTGAAGTCGGGGACGCTTGACAGAAGCGAAGCTTCTCCCATTTGATATAAAAATATTAAAAATAAAAAATAAATAGAGAAAATAGAAAAAAATATAAATAAATATAAATAAATATCAACTATAATTAATGTTGCTGCACGGAGATTCGAACCCGGGACGTATTGCGTATGAAGCGGCGGTTCTAACCACTACGCAAAGGAGACCTTAAGGTAAGCTGCTATATTTATGGTATAGCGAGTTGAACGGCTACAATAGGGTATTATAATTGAAGCGGTGACGGTTACGGTAACGATCACGTTTTTTCTGGGTTTACTCCCCTGCGGCTTAGCGCACAACGTCCGTAAAAAAGCCTCGCTTCAAAAATAGTGTTACATTAATACATGAAAAATTTGTCTACTTTCTACCATTCACCTAAAACGCAAGGGAGAAAGGCTGCCTGCAGACTTACAGATTCTCAAATGGGGAACACTTATACAGGGATTGTTAACATTATTTTGCCTTACGTAGCTAATTCAGAAAATCCGTCGCTGCCTCTTGGACTATACAGGGTGTCCAAGACTTGCGTTGTCGGCCGATATATTGATTTTGGGTGAAGATAGAAAAAAAGTTTAAATACAAAAGTTATATAAATTTTAATGCTGTATAACCTAAAAATATTTTCAATTATACAGTCTGTCCCATTTAAGCGTGGTAGATCAAAACTATGTTTTTTTTAACCTAGCATCCTGTTTTTATTTGATTTTTCAATTCTGCACCTAAATGTGAATAGAAATTATAAGGGAAGCCATGCTCGAAAATTCAGTAATTTTTGAGTTATTCAAGTTTTTCAGAAATTTTTGACACATGCAGACCTTTACCTAAAATTCGACATAGCCAAAACAGAAACCTTTATCAAACTGAAAATTTGAGGATCATTAGATAGTAGACGGACAAATCAATGTCTGTCGTAAAAAAATGAATTTATTATACAGGGTGTTCAAAATAATGTACTTCTTTTACCTAACTTCAATCACGTGTAACTTTTGATTTTTAAATACAACGATGTTATTTTTTTGCTGGAATTGTATTCTTTAGGATATTTCCTAACACTTTTATTAAGGGTTGTCCATACCTAAATCTAATATTTTCGTATTGAAATATTTGGTTTAGGTATGGACAACCCTTAATAAACCCTTAATAAAAATTACTGAATTTTCGAGCATGGCTTTCCTTACAATTTCTATTCACATTTAGGTGCAGAATCGGAAAAACAAATAAAAACAGGGTGCTAGGTTAAAAAAAACATAGCTTTGATCTGCCACGCTTAAATGGGACAGGTTGTATAATTGAAAATATTTTTAGGTTATACAACATTAAAATTTATACAACTTTTGTATTTAAACTTTTTTTCTATCTTCACCCAAAATCAATATATCGGCCGACAACGCAAGTCTTGGACACCCTGTATGTATTAGATTGTTAATTGACACCTTGTTTTTATCAATGAATATTAGAAGCAGCGTAATTTGAACGATACTAGATTATCATAGTATTTTTCTTTGGTTGTAATTAATTTAGTTCTAAGCTTCTACAACTTTGCAACTGGATAATAGTTTTTTAAAGATCTCGAATCTGATGAAATGTCATAATAGTCACAACACAGAAAGAAATTGAATTGGCCTTACTTCAGCATTAATGTACCTACCCTTACATAAGTGAATATAAAAAAAATACTATTGAAAAAGAAACCATTTGAAAGTTCCTAAAAATAAGTAATTCAAGAAAAAATAATTTGGAAGTGTTTTTTGAATCAATTAATATTATAACAGTTTTGTTGCAAGCAGGATGTGCATTGAATTGCAATGGATGCATCGATTCTATGCCAAACCGATTCGATGAAGTGTGCGGGTCTTTGCTTTTTCTCGTGGTTTCTAAAAGTTTCGATTATATTTCCTGTGCCGTGTCGAACCGAGTCGTTTAGTGCGCGTCTTGCATTTCACACGTCTTATTTTCTTTAACGAAAATATATACCTAGAGAGACTCTACGCAAATATTAAATGTTCCTCACTTAAATTTTTTGCAGTACTTATATTTTTATTAACGTTAAAACATACCTATATTAAAATGTTTTAAAGTTAATTGGATAACATTTTTGATGATGTTTTTTATTATTTAATTGCCTCGACGGAAATGCAATACAAAATTATTGTGAAAACATAAATTACAAACCGAAATGTCAGACTTTATGACCAAAACGTACCTTAATAAAAAAACACACGAATGGCCAATTAATGTGAAGTAGCGATTTTCAAGGAAAAATAAAAGCGTAAAAAAGTATGCGGAAAGCAAGGAAAGGTAGCAAATGTTTTCATTTAATAATCTCTTACCAAGGCATTTTAAAGATATATAAAGGTATAACAGAAATATTAAAAAACATTTTAAAAGTGCTAAGCAAATATTAAAACAAAAATTGAATAAACATGAAGTGAAATTTTTGTTTTCAGAGTCTTATCAATCTTTTAGTTAAAAACATTGTATTTTACCGTTTTCTATATTTTACTTTTAAACTTTAATACTATATTGTGTAACTAGCGTGCTAAATCCATCTTTATGTGTTGAATAAAGTATAGTGTGCAACTCGTGTGCTAAATCTTTATGCGTCAGGCGCGATGTTTTCAGCACTCGTATTCGGCTCGTAATGCACACTCGTCAAGGCTCGTGTGCGCTCGCCTATTTCTTATGCTGAAAACATCGCACCTGACGCATAAAGATTTAGCACACGAGTTGCACACTATACTTTATTCAACACATGCATGGTTTTAGACTTTAATTGAATTTAAAAAAAACAGTTACGTAATGAACCATTATGTTACTAGTTACATAATGGTTCTTTATGCAATTGTTTTTCATTATAGCACTGAAAAGCGTTGCATAATGGATCATTATGTAACTAGTTACATAATGAACCATTATAGCACTGAAAAGCGTTACATAATGGTCACTAGTCAATAAACGGCTATTTAAGGTCCGCAAAACAGATACGAAAAAACACTAAAAGCGTGCATGTGTTGAATAAAATTTGTTATGTATTTTCTCAAAGCACCTTGTTTCAAGTTATTACCCGACTACGAAAAAAGGAGGGTTATGGTTTCTAAAACCTGCAAGTGGAATTCAATATAATATTAAAAAAATCTAGTTGTGATTGGACGTAATTTTGATGAAATTTAGTATATTATTACTTGATACTCCAACTTAAAGTATATGATTCTTTTATTAACGCTCAGGTTAAAATAAGGTTGCCTTCAAAACCGACAATAACTTCAGCGAAACCGCAAGTAAAAGTCAATATAATATTATATTTATATTATATTATAATACTTGAATTTTTATTTATCATATAACTGCTGATTTTTTAAATTACATATTATTCTCTTTAAATCTAGCTAATTTTCTATTAATGCAAATAACAATATTATTTTAGTAATCGTATAATTTTATAACTTATAATTTTATAAATATGTAGATATAGGTATGTGAAAAAAATTTAATTTCGGTCGTTAACGAAGGTATTGAAAATACAGTTTGAAAACTATTAAATCAGTTTCTAAATATGTGAACAAAATTTCGTAACGGCGTTTTCAATTTTCCTTTACATTATACAACACGTATTTTTAAACGATGACATTTTCCGACTTTTGTTTGTTATATTTTATCTAATTGCATAAAAATATTTGGACGAAAATCTTATCTATTTGCATAAAAATTTGCTAATATAAGACACGCAAAATTCGCCAAGTAGTTGCTGGAAAAAACATGAAAAATCACTTATAAGTGTTGTTAAAATAATAAATAAAACAACCAACGTGTGTTTTTACATCACGAAATTTTATTGATTAAATGGCATGTCGACTCCACCTTTATCCAATCTAATTTATTTTCAGTTGAGCATTTCATTTTCTTGTACTTTTAACGTCAAGATAAACAAGATAACATGCAACGTACGGCAAGTATTTGAAATTAATTATCGAAACGTCAATTTAAAAAAAAGAACTAAGAAAAACTTTTCTATTGACGAAACAAATAATGGTTCCCGCTGACGATATCAAAAGAGTTAATGTAAATTTAATGTCGCAAGCAAAAAATAAAAACGAGATCTTTTAAGAAGTCTTCTATGTAAATTTACATTAATTTATCAAAGGTACGATTACAATGTATACACTTCACCAAAAAATAATCACGCCACCTAAACTTATACAAATAAGAATCTATACTTTCGACTTATATCCGAGCTCGTAGAGATGACTAAAATTTTTTTCGTGTTATATTAACAGAGCAGTAAATTCTGAACAAAGTGACACCTAAATCACTTCATTCTGATTTCAAATTAGCTCAAAAATAATTTTTGAAATATTTATGTTATCCCCGCCCGCTAATAATCGTATTTGCTCTACGAACCTATGACATCATATTTTTATGAATGTACGTTTATATCTACTAACTCGATGCTAATTAATATATTATCAGAAACAGAGTGTTGAAAAATATCGTTTTGTACCTATGTGAACATAATGTAAACAAACTAAGCTCCGTTGCTATGGATACATTCATTTTTTACTTAAAATTTACGTCACACGTTCTCACACGGTGTTTGAAGTCACGTGACACATAGATTAAAAATTATGATTTTATTTATTTATTTAAATATGTTTACGAAACTTAATTAATAAAAATAAAAATTCTAATAACTATTTTAGAGCATGAACTTTCATTATAACAAAGTTTTATATTTTATTTTGATCACTGGCAAATACCCTATTGAATTGTAAATTATAGATGCTCGATCGTAGAGATAACATTGTTTATATGGCGTTTTATTGGCTCGTTCATTGCAAATCCACATTTCCCAAATTCCAAACTAATAACTGATGAAAATATTAATTAAATTTTCAAAATTATTATTAAAAATTAAAAAAAAAGACCCGACCAAAATCTACTAACTGATGGATTGTTTAGTTAAAAAGTATTAACAAATTTAATATTTTATTATTCTTCATGAACGCTTTGGGGACTGTAGTTTTTGAAAGTTTTCCATTTTTCCAACGCGTTCATATGGAATAAAATTAATATTAAATTATTTCACAATTTTTAATTAAACAACCGATTAGGTAAAAGTTTTTGGTCGGGGGTTTTTAAATGTTTGCACTTTTTAAACTAAACTCTAGAATAATACTATGTCACCACAAAAACTTGGAGAACATCAATTGACTACGAGGCAGTGAACCCACCGTAGAGTGCCCGCGGTGAGAGAAGAAGCCAGGCACGTCATCAATAATATGCTAGTGAACGCCTTTTGTTTAAAATTCCACCTATCGACGCTCATGGATCTCCAAAACAGCCAATAGCAAGCTAGAAGGCGGGCGCAATGCATTCACGTTACTATGACGCGGTGGCTTCATCTTTCGCCGCGCGAGGTCTACGTTGCTGTACAAATAATTGGTAAGCCTACATGTCAGTAATTTTTCAAACTAAATAATTTCCCAACTTATTTTTATTATTTATTTGTTGTACTTTTTTTAAACTAAACGCCATAGTTAAAAACCATCTCGCAATCATCTTTAAAAAGTAACGATTTAAATCGATTCATCCATTTCGAGGCTACATTGCCACAGAGAGTCAAAGGTTCAAACTTTAAACACCCCTCTTTTTGCGCCGGGGGTTAAAACAAACAGGAAAAATGAATTGGTGATCGTATTTCACGAAAAATCTAATTACTTTATAATCATTAAATGACATAATGTCATGAATTGTTCTGTCAGTTATACTAGATTGTAATTTCATGAATTGTCCAGGTTACACCAAATTGTCGCATCATGAGGTGACTAGTTACACCAAGAGTCTGCGACATAATATATTTTAAAACGTTGGAAGGACCGATTTGTGTTAAAATAAATTGTACGTAAATCGAACGAGAACCTGTTCAAATGACCTACAGCTTACAGTAGATCCCGCATTTGCTAACGTCGGCCTTAACGCAGAAAATATAAAATTTCCTAATTACATTTATTACGTCACGTTTCTTTATAGACTAGAGCTGAAGCCTTTGAAAATGGTAAAAAGTGAAAAAAAATTATAGTAGGATGAAACCCATTGGAAAAGGAAGAGAATAGAATAAAAATGAAAGGAAAAATAATTTACGGGCGATCTGAGGCCGGGAAGTGGTAGGGGGTGGGTTTTTAAGGGTAAAAAACGGTTTATCTCGATTTCCGGCAAAACTACAAGTCTTATGGAAAAAAGTTTAATCGCAAAGTTGTAGGTAATAAAAAGATCTACAACTTTTGTATCACACTTTTTTCACATAACCTCAAAATTTATGTAAAAAATTCAAATAACCAAGTTTTTGGTTTTTTATTTTTATCTTTTACAAAAAACATTTTTTTTTCACGAAATTTGGTGAAAACTTACCTTTTTATGTCCCAAACACGTTGTAATTTTTTTGATTTAAAATATTTATTTTTTCACCTTATTTTGACTTAATATCGAAAAAGCACCCTAATTTTCAATCGAAAATTCTCACGTCAAAATATCTGCTTTTTTAAAAAAGTCGGTGAGCTTTTTGTTCGTTGAAATATCTACTTTATGATGGTGTAAAAAAAAATACATTACTACGGTAAATGTTCTCAGAAAATGCAAAGAAACGAGAAAAAAACTCGTATCCGAAATTTTTTTTTAATCATTATGTACAATTTTGAGGTATTTATTAAAATTTACACTTTAATTACTCGTTTATTTGCATTTTCTGAGAACATTTACCGTAGTAATGTATATTTTTTTTACACCATCATAAAGTAGATATTTCAACAAACAAAAAGCCCACCGACTTTTTTAAAAAAGCAAATATTTTGACGTGAGAATTTTCGATTGAAAATTAGGGTGCTTTTTCGATATTAAGTCGAAATAAGGTGAAAAAATAAATATTTTAAATCAAAAAAATTACAGTGTGTTTGGGACATAAAAAGGTAATTTTTCACCAAATTTCGTGAAAAAAAAAATGTTTTTTGTAAAAGATAAAAATAAAAAACCAAAAACTTGGTTATTTGAATTTTTTTCATAAATTTTGAGGTTATGTGAAAAAAGTGTGATACAAAAGTTGTAGATCTTTTTATTACCTACAACTTTGCAATTAAACTTTTTTCCATAGGACTTGTAGTTTTGCCGGAAATCGAGATAAACCGTTTTTTACCCTTAAAAACCCACCCCCTACCACTTCCCGGCCTCAGATCGCCCGTAAATTATTTTTCCTTTCATTTTTGTTCTATTCTCTTCCTTTTCCAATGGGTTTCATCCTACTATAATTTTTTTTGGTTTCAAAAATTATCGACCCTGGTCTATTAATAATGTTACACGTAACAAACAACAAAACCATTAACATATTTTTTACATTCATATCTGGAGATTTATCGAAAAGTTTAACCTTTAAGCTACCTGACCATATAGCTGTTAAGGTAGTTGAAGGTAAACAGGTGTTCTAATAAGTTCACCTATGTTACTCGGTCTGCATTCTACAGGTGGTTCTGGCTTCACACAGTGCTAAGTGGAAACTTCTCCCATTCTTTCACTGTCAGTAAAACGATAGTCGTTTAAGTAAATTGATATTTCAAATCAGTTCAATCAATAAATTTTATACTATAATGAAGTGAGTTGTAAGGTTTTTACAAAGAAAATAAAGTAATTAGGTCACCGCTGCTGTAAAGTGTAAACGGTAGTTCACTAAGTGCATGTTTCAATTTATAAGTGGCTCCCAAACGAATAATAATATTAACACACCTACTGCAGATACTGTAAAAATGTTTGTTGGTGAAATATAAACCAGCACATTTATGATATTGAAATTTATTTGTTGTGATAATTATACTGAAAACAGTAACTATTCTACTTATTATAAACAATTTTTATTCAAAACCTACTTTAAACATAGTCCTACTCTTTTGCATAATTGTTGGAACTGCTTTGAAACTGATTCCTATTGAAAAATTCCGACAAATCGGGTCACGTGCTAGTACCATTTCAACTCCAAAAATACTGACATTTGACATCATCGATATATATTATAAAATAAAGTCCCCCGCCGCGTCTGTCTGTCTGTGCCCGATTTTCTCCTTAACTATACTGAACGGATTTTGTTCCGGTTTTCACGATTAGATGTATTGATTCATGAGGAAGGTTTAAATGCATAATTGAAACTGGTCGGTCCGGTTTCGCCTGGGTGAAAATCAGGGGTAATCTCAGAAGACCGATTTCAAAAAATGTTCACTGTTTGATAGGTGATACTTTGTTTTAAGACATAGGCTATAATAACTGGTCGGACCGGCTTCTTCCGGGTGAAAATCGGGGGTAATCTCAGAAATAACTAAATCGATTTTAAATTTTTTCACTGTTCGATAGGTGATACTTTGCTTTGGGACATAGGCTATAATATTTGGAACGAGCGAGTGAAGCGAGTAAGTAATGTATTAATCTTAATAATATTATAAATGCGAAAGTTTGTGTGGCTTGTGTGTGTATGTTATTATTTACAGGGATATTAATTACTGGGATTTTATGACCGGACACCGTATGTTTGTTGCCACTCAGATGCGTAACGGCTGAACAGATTTTCATGAAATTTAATATAAAGTTTATTTAGGTCCTGGAATATGGTATTTTTCATCTCCAAAAAATGTACAGTTCATGTGGGATAGTAACAAAACTCTGCAATTCTTTTGCATTTTAGCGTATTTGTGGAATCCTACTAATATTATAAACACTACCAGCCCGGCTTCGCTTCGCAGGGAGAGACCTTCTAGTAAATCATAAATTCATATGGCACCCAGGAGCGAATGAGCAAAGCGAGTGAGTATAATAATATGTATTAATAAATCATACACGCATAGTACCCGGCCGCTAGTATAATACCTATAATAAAATCTTTATTATATTTCTTCTGTCCGTGTGTACGTGACTGAACTCCTCCTAAACGGCTAGTTTGATTTTGATGCAATTTCGGGTGTGTGATTAAGTCGATTGAGGATGGTCCAGATTCAAAAAAAATTAAAATCGATCAAGCCGTTTTTGAGTTTTAGCCAGACTAACTATCGTGGCTTGACCGATTTTAACTTTTTTTTAATCTAAACCATCCCTCGAATCGACTTAATCACACACCCAAAATTTCATCAAAATCGAACCAGCCGTTTAGGAGGAGTACAGTCACAAACACACAAAATCAACCTCCTAAACGACTGGTTTGATTTTGATGAAATTTTGGGTGTGCGATTAAGTCAATTCGAGGATGGTTTAGATTAAAAAAAAATTAAAATCGGTCAAACCGTTTTCGAGTTTTAGCAAGACTAAAAATCCTGGCTTGACCGATTTTAATTTTTTTTAAACTTAAACTATCCTCAAATCAACTTAATCATACACCCAAAATTTCATCAAAATCGAACCAGCCGTTTAGGAGGAGTACAGTCACAAACACACAAAATCAAACCAGCCGTTTAGGAGGCAGTCACAAACACACGGACAGAAGAAATCTTTATATTAAACCGATTCTAAAAGTTCTTCCACTAAGAAAGCTATGCAGAGGAAAAAATTAAAATCGGTCAAACCGTTTTTGAGTTTTAGCGAGACTAAGTAGCACCCGGGAGCGAACGAGCGAAGCGAGTGAGTAATGTATTAAGAAATCATAAATTCATACCACCCGGGAGCGAATGAGCGAAGCGAGTGAGTAATGTAATAATAATATTCAAGCGAACGAGCGAAGCGAGTGAGTAATGTAATTATAATATTCGAGCGAACGAGCGAAGCGAGTGGGTAATATAATTATAATATTCAAGCGAACGAGCGAAGCGAGTGAGTAGAGTATTGCACCCAAGAAATTCCTAGCACCCGGGCGAAGCCGGACCGGGTCGTTAGTATAGATATAATATTCGTTTTTAGTTTAGTGCAACCATTGGAGTGAAGAGATCACGGTAAAAAATTTGAAGATTTGGACGGATTTAGATGTTTTATGATCCATACATACCGAAAAATCGTTTTTTGGATGTTCGTCCGTCCGTCCGTCAGTATGTGTATTATTCAACGGATTGAAACCAAATTTTAAATTTGAGGTTTTTTGGAAATTCGTCAAATGTTTTTCTCATGCCCCCCCCCCCCCTACTTCCCCAAATAAAGTTACTTTACTTATGAACGAAAATAAAAAATTGCGATTTTCTCAATAACGGCTTCAACGAGAGTTTGATCATATTTCAACAAATCTGTGCTCGATGGTTCAACAAGAAAGTCAATGCGGTAGACCATTAACATTTTATTTATTTTCATGGATTTTTATAGTTTTACATACAAAAATTAACCAGAATATGTTTGTCAGTTAATTTCTCTTTGGCAGATCAGTTACTTCTAAACAGAAAAACAGCAGTGTTTTTTACTTTTAAAAGACTTAAAAAACTTCAAGGTTTAGAAAAAAATGTTTTTAGCTTGAAAAAACAATTCTCCCAAATTTTGTACTCTACAGATGCCATTTTTGTAAGTTTCACCTTATTAAATTA
Organism: Mongoloraphidia duomilia; assembly: GCA_039654895.1. Classification (NCBI taxonomy): domain Eukaryota; kingdom Metazoa; phylum Arthropoda; class Insecta; order Raphidioptera; family Raphidiidae; genus Mongoloraphidia; species Mongoloraphidia duomilia. The sequence goes on along the minus strand of CM077517.1, from coordinate 37,362,294 downwards.
TTGAAGAGTATCCTTTTCGATATTTTTTCTAAACAACGAGTCATCTCAACTTTCTGGTTCTGTCAAAAATATACGTAAATGTATGTAACGTACAGGCATCTGAGCTACCAGAAAATGGCCTCGAGTCATGAATTTATTGAACAGATTCTACTTTAATCTTCAATTAAAGTTTGGTTAATAAATCTGCATTATACGTGGCAGATGCAAACTGAATACTAATATTCATCCAGTAATTAATGTTCTATGATGACACTGTTGTCTGTTACGATATAGTTACTCCCACAGATGTCGATTTGTCCACAATTAGTATCAACGACTTTTTTCATTTTAAATAATTATAATTGGAATGTGCTCCGTCTAATTTCAATAATACCGTTGGATTTTTTTCTCTAGCGCTTAAAACGGCTACACAATAATTTTTCAAAGTCCGTTAAAATGGGCCACGCCTCTATTTTTCCTCTCGAGCGGCTGACGTCACTAGCGCCTATTTGCGCTTATAATAAAATGAGGAGTTACAACTACAGTCAAGCGATCGGCGTTAGTGACGTAAGCAGGTACTAATATTTAAAAAAATGTATCTGCGTAAATTCTTAAAGTTTTGAAATAAAATAAAGTAACGTCATTGTATTTGTGGCAATGATGTCCAGTTACACTACTAATGGATATGTTTATTTATTGTTTTTATTTTTCTAGCCTCATTTCATCAATAAATATAATGCACGTTTTTTGCATGTAACTCATGATTGTTGACGAAATGTTGATTTCAATAATACGAATGAGAGAAAATGTTAGTAGTTTGTAATAATAATATGTTCATAACACCTTTCCACAATACGATTTCTCTACTAACTATTGTCCATTTATTTTTCTCATAGGTATCATGATTTTTTTTAATATGAGGGGGAAATCCATTTACGCACACCTGCATTTGCGGATAGTGTCGGACTCAGCTGTAACAATACCCCCTAAAAAACCCTTCTCTTCAGTCCTGCCGGTCTGAGACCGCTAGCGCATTACTTGGGGCCGGCAGGGGTATCTAATTCCAAGTCATCGTTCGTCTTGTGCCTGAGAATGGACGTGAGTATTAGTGCCACCGCTCTCCAATCCTCCTCATCTTTCAGCAACCTCGGCACGATGATATATGCAGTCAACCATCCAACCTGGGAAAAGCAAGCAGTACGCTTCTTCACCCAGCGAGTGCAATTTATTGAACACAGTGTGCTCCGGAGTGTTCTCTACACTGCAAACTGCACAGCATGCCGTATTGCTACGATGTCTTCGGTAAAGGTAAGCCCTGAATTTTCTGCTCAGATAGGAACTGCGTCATGAAGAAATTCATCAATCTCATGTTGTCTCTCGAGCCACTTCGTTCCATTAGGGATAAACCGCTTTGTCCAGATCCTCAATTTGCGTTCCGCCAACGGTCCTGCCATGCCTCCGTTAGCTCCCGTGTTGCAGTGTTTTTCCCCCTTCCTCGCAGGATTGTACATCTCTCCTTTCATGATACTTAATAGTGTATTACTCTTGCTGCAGAACCTCTAGTTTGCGCCCGCCCCGGCCACACATTTCTGCTGCGCCGCTAGGACCGCGGCGTATATGGCAACCGTGTATCTCATGCACCTAGTAAGATATTTCGCAACTGCTTAGCTCCTAGTTGGCGTACGATGATGAGATATAGCGCAAATTAAATTAAAAAGACTAAGTTTTAAAATAGCTAGACTCGGATCAAAATCGCTGACTATATAGATATTACATTTGTTACGGTTTTTTGGCTACTGATCAGCCCCAATTAGTGAAAGCGCGATGACATAATAATATATTATTCCCTGGTGTAGATACCTGTAATAAACACTGCAATAAATGTTGGATCCAAATTGGTTCAGTAGTTTTTAATTAGCTCGGAACAAAAAAGAAAAATGGTAACCGGAGAGGAAAAAATCTGAAAATGGTTAATTTGGTATAGGTATCTTGTAAACTGTAGGTATTCTTAGTTGAAATTTCGTTTAAAAAACGCATTTAAGTACGAAATTACGGTTTTAGTTAATTTAATTTTGATATTCGAGGTTAGATTAGGTAATATATTACAGAAGCTCAATAACTAAAGTTATTAGTGTCTAATTAAATAACGGATATATTTATTAGAAATTTTCTACATTTGGGGGTTGGAGAATTTTTTCATTACCAGAAATTAGAACAAGCTGAAAGCGTGTAGTTTGAGTTTTTACTAGCATGTCTTTTGGAAATGATAAAATATTTGGAGGTTAGAAAAAATCTCGTGGATGCTCTATAGCATCGGAAAATCCACATAGTCGACACTATATGAAATTGACATAACACAAAGCGTATTCCATTGATAAAGCGCTATATATTTTAAAGTGCGAAGTACAGTTTGCAAACTTCTGTTCTAGACGTTGTATTGTACTATTTTTATAATCAGTGACAAATGAGCTATTATGTTAGCTTTTAAAATTTTTATTACACACGATAAGGAATAGGTAATTATGGTCATTTTTATTATTTTCACATTTAAATTTCCACTTGAAAATGACGTGAACATACCAAAGTGCTTATTACCCACTAGATTATCTCATAATTTTATCAATTAGAGTACAAAACATTATTAGACAGAATTTCAAAATACTTTCATTTAAATGGATGATTGTATAATAATTAAGGTTAATATTAGAAATGAGAAATGTTGTTACTGGGTGACCTAGTTTCAAAAAGATGTTGTTTATTTAGTACTTCGATTTTAAATGGGCGTGCTTAAATTTTTTTTCACTCATTCTATTAGTTTATTTTATGTCCAGATAAGTCTGGAAGTCACCCAAAAATACAAAATAAAAATGTATACTAATATTCTTTTTATTTGCATTTACAGAATTTTCCTAAATTTACAGTGTTAGGTTCTAAAAACGAAACAAAAATAAAACTGGAAAAATCACATTGACATGGAATTGATATGGAATTTAATTATATATTTTAAGACGTGAATCCTTGCTATTATATTAGAAAAGAGTGGGGTAATACCGATCAGCGGGAAGCCCTGATTGAGATTGTGATTTGTGGTAACTGTTAGCGATATCAGACCGGTACTGCAATCTATCCGACAATTCGGTGAGCTACTGTGCAATGCCACATGTAAATCCTGCCATTATTTTTGCAGTGATGTCAAAAACTGTGTATGGTGACATTTGTATGGTATTTTGGTCCAACTATATGACACTAAGTATTATTTTTGTTTATTTTTTTAACTGATAGTGTTATATCATTATTTTAACTTGTTGTTTATGATTGTTTATTATTATTATTATTATAAAATATTTTGTTTTAGTTCATAAGTTATGAAATATTTATGTGTGCATTTTGGGGAACACCGATCAAGAGTGTGGGGGAGTAGCGATCGACTGATCGGCATTAAATTAAAATAAAATTATAAAAAAGTTATTGCAAATTATTAATTGTAGACTATTGTAAATGAGAAATAGTGGATTTGGCATTTGGTAGAATTATGGTCATTGGGGGTCAATTTAAATCATAATAACCAAGTTGCCTTATTTTCCCATTTAAAATGCAGGGGCACATATTATATGATCGGTACTACTCCCTAGGGTGAAGAATACCGTTCAAAGCTCATTCTTTCTTTTTCCGAATTCCTACTGAAAACTACTACTTGGGTGACCTTTTAGTTTTAACCATGGATAGCGAACTATTGTTCCAATTAATTCTTGTAGAAATTTTTAATTTCAGGTAGGTAATTAGATTTTATTTTAGCGAAAGTTTCCCTTAGGTGATCAGAAATCCCCCATTCTCCCCTATACAAGTGAAACATTGCTTTCAAAGAAAGTTTGAATATAATATAAGCCATGGGAACTCAATATAACCAGCGAGGTTCCAACGATCTCATCTATTTTCTTAAAACTTCGGCGCAATATTTTTATTTAAAATTTGCTTAAAAACTTATGTCAGGGCTACGTAAACTAAGCACTTCTTCATATTTTTAATTTATTATTATCTTTAATAAAAAACTTTTGAACAAAAAAAAACCTCCTTCAAAAAAGCCACTAAAAAGAGGAAAATAATAAAATTTTGAGGTCGGCGCCAATTTAATAAAATATGAAGTCGGTTAAAAAGTAGATATTAATTAAATTGGCAGTTTTTAACCGACTTCATATTTTATTAAATTGGCGCCGACCTCAAAATTTTATTATTTTTCTCTTTTCAGTGGTTTTTTGAAGATTTTTTTTTGTTAAAAAGTTTTTATTTTTTACTCTTTAGTGGCTTTACAACACGTAGTTTGCACGTTATTAACCGACTTCTGTCTCTTACGCTATGTCAAAACTAACATTTACCTTAACGGTATTACACTCAGTTACTCACTTTTTATTAAAATCAGTCGAACAACTGAACCGATTTAACTAAAATTTTTATGGGACCACTCCGAAGATATGCCTTATTAAAATATAAAATAATAATTATCAAAATCGGTTCACAAATACAGGAGAAATCGGTGAACACGCATACATAAAAAACATAGGTGCCGAATATAGTACCTTGTCCTTTTTTGAAGTCGCTTAAAAATAAATTGCAAATTCGACTGATACATTCACCAGTTCTGTGAACTTATAGATTAGCGATAGAAACCATCTTAAAACTTAATATGCTAATTAATTAGCTATTATTAATTAATAATACAAGACCGATACAAGACTTTTAAAACTTAATATTGTAAATATTTAGTTCTATATTAATATACTAATTATTATGTTAATCATGCAGGAAAGCTGGAAAATATAAAATAGGTTGGTACACATAAACTCGGTATGTAAAATATAAATGTACATATTGTGTGCACCTATGTGTATGTTGTAACCTCATACACAATGCGAGACTGACGTTAGGTCAATATTTGACATCGTAACGTGTGCCCCGCAATCTGTAAATAAGTCATGAAGTCTGTTGACCTTGGACGTAGGTGTCAAATTTATTTTCCTCTATATCTTTAGTGATATTTTAATTAAGCTCCATAAGGTAATGACACATAAATAACAAAATATTAATTTTAAATTAAGTTCACTCAACACAGTTTTATTTTCTAATTTCTCTTTGCACCGATAGAGTATATTATTATCGATAAATTGAGAAATTATTAATATAAAAGTGATCAACCACAAATGATCATCGACCGGTACCTTTACTCTATTATTTCTACATTTGATTTCTCTTCAAAGGCGTGGAGCTTTCTCATGGAGCGCTGTAGGACAAACGTTTTGATAACATTTTCGACTTATTTTTGGAGTCATAAATCGACAAGTGAATTTATAGCACTAAATTTAGAGACACTCTGTATATAGATTAGTACAATTTACTAGGGAAAAACATGTTGTGACAAAAGAGAATATAAACAATTGATAGTTCCAAGTACATTTGTATTTATTCTTGGAGAAGGATCACATCAATTTCTGTTTATTTAACCTATTTTCAAGTATTTAACTGCTTAATTTCTATTTGTACTCAATGTGTACGATTATGTAGTGCAAAAAACGAGTTCAGCTATTAAGGGATTCGCTTTTATATTAATTTAAAAATACAATCTAGGAACTTTAGATATTAGTTTTGAAGTTAGTAATAAACAAATAACGTTATACAAATTTGTCTCACGTTCAGTTGTCGACAATAGAAATCACGGGTATGTGGTGGAAGCAAAGGGATCATGTTTTAGAGATTAGTGGCCGTTTTCTGGTACTACTTTAATGCCTAGTTTGTAGTAAAAGTACTTTTAAAGTACATTTAGTATTTAAATTTAGCGTGGTTTCCATAGTAATTCAGTGCTAAAATATTTTTAGTGGTGAAAGTTGTACCAGAAACCCAGCATAAAAGAAATGTTAATCTTACATTAATTACTATCACTCGCATGATGTGATTTATTTGTGACAAAATATCTAATATAGAAATAATGTCATTAATTAAACATGTCGCAGTAGAGTAACTGATAACTCGTCTGCCGCGAAAGTGGAAAATTCGGGGTTGAGTCCCGATTGTGACATAGGTTGATAAAATTGAATTTTTCTATATTGCATAGTAATATTAAATAACTTGGCTGACTTTCCAAAATCCGTTCTTTATATAATAATGTGTTTTAGCACTGAATTAACATAAAAACGAGTATAAAATTCAGTGCTGAAAGTACTTATAAAGTATATTTTTTCTTAAAGTCATTTTTGAAGTCATACCAGAAATCGAGCCACAATACTATAAATTAGAATAATGAAAAATAATGCTATATAAATATATCCTAAATATATCCTATATTCTATATATATATATAAATATATCCTAAATTCCCCTGTAAAATGTTCATTCAAACACAATTCTATAACTAAACTGCGATTCCCGTGATATTTTTTGTGAAACAAAAATCATTGTTTTATTCATGTTTTCTAGATTTAAAAGTATCCGAAAATTTACATTTTAGCACGTTGACCTCTGTAAATAATGATACCCATGTTACAAATAAATATTTTACAGATAAATACAGCATGAACAAAAAAAACAACAAAATAAACGTTAATTTACCTCAAAATACAGAGAGTAAATTAAAAAAAATCTTAGACCGTTTTGGTAGCAAAAGTTATGAACTGATATCCATGAAGTCTAGTCTTAAATTTATTGATGTTTTGAGGTTGTGCGAAACAACTGATTAATTTTTATTTCGAATTTCTGTTTACAGAATTACAAGTATCAAGGGAATTAAGAAAAATAACATGGGATATTTCCACCAGTAAACATGGTATTGAGTTTATAAGATAGTCAATAATACATACAAATAAATAAAAATAAACTTATTTTCCATCAAACATCAAACTATATAATATACATACTATAAACCACAACTTCTTCGTTTATACAAGTTGCTTCGAACTTTCGAAATAAGCTTTGTATTTATGTAACAAATGGTAAACTTTCGTTTGAAGTTTACAGAAAATGCATATTGAAAACAACTTAAAATAAGTAAACAAAATTATAAAAAACAATATATTTAAACTTTGATACTTCTGAGCAAGACAAATATTTATTTGTATAGTTACTAACTTTTGCCGCAGCTTCGTACACATGTCGGTTTTGACAGAAACATTTTCTTATTCCGAGTGTAGTGAACCATATAAATAAAAAGTCCCCTATACACATAATTGATAGCGTACCTAGTTTCATCAAAATTGGTCCAGATGTGATGCTGGAAAGAACGGACAGACTGAAAGCTGCAACGTTATGCATCTCATTGGACCTAGTGTTGTTCTTGAGTCAGAACATTAAAGGTCCTGACTATCCTATTTTTTAATCATATAGTCGGTAATTACGCTACGGATACAGTTGTCTTATTGTCAATAGTTGTAGTGATCTTAATGTGGTTATTATGAAGTATTAGAAATACCTTGTATTATTTCCGTCTTGTGATTTAACACTACGCGTTTCAGCAACCAGTTGCCATCTTCAGGTGTGGTTAATTATTTTTTTTAAAAACACACATTGAGTATTCGTAACACTATATAATATTACGATGCTAAACACAGTGCTTAGCATCACAATATTATATAGTGTTACGAACACTCAATGTGTGTTTTTAAAAAAATAATTAACCACACCTGAAGATGGCAACTCGTTGCTGAAACGCGTAGAAGTAACAAGACGGACATAATACAAGGTATTTCTAATACTTCATAATATTCATATAAGTAGTGACTTAGAGACCCAACACTCTAAAAAATCAATGTGGTTGTTTGATATCAGTTGGGTTTCTTAGCTTTCTTGAAATTGTTTCTACATTTTGATATCTGCATTTAGTCTAGTTAATTTATTGTTCAAGAACGACTCACACCTCGCGTCGCTAAGAAAGTTAGCCGCGGTATGGCTGTTTAATCTTATAAGGCAATTTTCCTCTCTCCGGTTTTACCCCTTATAAATTGTGGAAATATTCTTCATCTCCATTTCACATCCAATCTTCAAATTCATAAATTAAATTTATCAAGGGTAATTTGAATAGAAATTCAGCAATCAATACTTTAATAAATAAATTTATTTCTTGTGACTTTTTCACAGTAGGTACTGAAAAATATCATTTACGAAAATCTTTAAAATCAATTACAGAATCGAAAATTTATAAACTTATTTGTAAATTAAAATATGGGATAATTTTTAAGTAATACTTCCTATATTATATAGTTATGAACTAAAATTGAAATAATTTATCAAAATTAAACATATGAATGCGTCTAATCTCAAAAAGTAATGATCCTAGTCAAATTTTTACACATACGGAATATTTTTATACAGTTGTCAATCTTACTAACAACAAATTGTTCCATAATAAGTAGGTAACCAATTTCATGGAAAATTATATTGTAATATTCAAATTTATAAAGTCTGGCCAATATTTGCAAGTCAAGTAGTAGGTATATTTAATTTTGTTAAATTATTTCAATTTTAGTTCATAACTATAGTAAGTATTATTTAAAAATTGTCCCATATTTTTATTTACAAATAAGTTTATATATTTTCGATTCTGTAATTGATTTTAAAGATTTTTGTAAATTGTATTTTTCAGAACTGTGAAGACGTCACTAGAAATAAAGTGACGAAACATCGTTTATTCATTAATGTATTGATTGCTGAGTTTACATTCAAATTACATTTGATAAATTTAATTTATGTGGAAATATTTTTTCTCGACTACAAAATATCTAAGCGAAATTACTGACGAAAGTCGCGTTATTATATTTACGTATGCATATTGAAATTATAAATTATAAACCGTACAAATTTTTTGAGAAAAAACAATATTTTTTCGTATGTTGCCGACTTTTTATCTTCAATATAATAAAGGAGTTATGTAGCTGTCATGAACACCTTGTATATAATAACACACGATCTAAACGAAAAGGATGAAAAAAGCTTATCGTTACAAAACAAACAACAGTCGTGACGTCAGACAGTTCATAAAAACATACCACGTGTGAAGTTCCAAATAGGTACATATTTTTTATCAACTGGTGTATTTTTACTTGGTATGATCTACCTATATAAAGGCGTAGCCAGTATATACACAGTGGGCAAAAAAATCATAATATATGCACACCTTTATTTTAACAGGACGAATGTTTTCTTTATATCTGTTAATGTGAATGATCGGAAATGGTGAATGTCAACAATCACCGGTGAATGTCAACATGCACCAAATAAGTCGGTAAGGTTCCGAAAGATTATTTTCCATACAATGTTATTCGGATATACACCAGTGTATGTCAACATACACCGATCGACTATGTTGAATGTTATCAACCATTGCGAAATATTTCTGCGAGAAGCAGCTACTGCCAATTTAAAAAGTAAAGGGCACGGCTATAAACGGTGTAACTGCAAAAAAATGTTCTACTGGTAAATGCAGCTGCAAAATCAAGGGGTAGCTTTGCAATTCCAAATGCCATAATACCCTTACAATGTAAAGGGTATTACAAGGCTTACATGATGCAACAAATAATATGTTCCTATCATCTGTTGGGCTAGCTTTTTAGAATTTTTAATTGCCGTCAGTGCCCATTGTTTTATATTGTTCATTCGAGATTATTTCTGTCTTCACTTTTTTTTTAGTTTTTTATTGTTGTTTGTGATTATTGTGGACAGGGCTCATTCTCTCATTAAAAAAATTTAATTTTTGTGTTTTCTATTTTATTATAGATAGTAAGTACCCACATTTTATTCTAAATTACGTACTCTATTAATGGTTTATGGATCACTTTAATTTATTCAATATTCACCACTCATGCATGACGAATGTCAACAATCACCGGTGTAAGTTGAAAATAATGCATATTTGTAACACGAATACTGGTTTGCAACATGCCCCGGACGGGGTGACCATAACTTCCGGGCGTCCCCTTCATCGGTCCCAACGATCTCGGACGCGACAAGCGCCCCCCTGCGGCACTAAGCCCTGCGGCCTGCAGTTAGGGTTCAACCTGATTGGTCGAATATTCCATCTTGATGTCGTTTGACACAGACACACCTAAACGAACGTAACCAAATTAGTGAACTCTATTCTTATATGGATAGTTGATAGCGATTAAAAAGACAGGCATTAATGTTCACAAAATTAGAATAAAAACTTCAGATAAGGCTTGTAACTACTAAAAGTCGATCACTTTTCTGACATTTCAAAATAAAATTTATTTTTCTAATCCAATTTCTCAAGAACAATGTCATTGTATTATACATCCTAATATCTCAGATAATAATTTAAAATTAGGTTTTCTTTTGAAATGTCAAAAAATTGATAAGACTTTTATAGAAAGAATTAAATACAAGCCTTACCTGAAGTTTTCATTCTAATTTTGTGAACATTAATGCCTGTCTTGAGGAATATGTATTTGAACATTCTGCACATACAAATTTACCAATTTTTTAATCGCTATCAACTATCCATATTAGTACAGAGTTCACTTATAGTTAGTTAAGTTCGTTTAAGTGTGTGTGTGTGTCAAGCTACATCAAGATGGGGTATTCGACCAATCGGTATGCACCTTGACTGCTGGGCCTAGTCGATTATACATCACCGCGGAATGTCGACAATCATTTGATTTCGGTTATTCACACTAACATATTTTATGTTGAGTGTGTGCAGTAGGCAGGAACTTCGAGACATGAAATCTTTTATCATTGCAGTGAAAATAGACTACCGGATAACCCGAACACTCAGTGGACGGCAAAACAATTGAAGACCGTGTCAGATATTCGTCTTTCACGACATATGTGTAATGATAGGTACCTTAAGGATTGTGACCGGCAAGGGTCTGTATTTTTATTGCAGTGAAAAGTCAACCTCGTTGAAGCCTACACGCTTCCATTCGAGAATCCGAATAAATAATATTATTATCGAATCAAATTTTTTTAGTGTACGAACGAATCTTATTCAACTCATACTACGAAGTATGAGGAAACTGAAGATTTGACTGTCAGATATTTCAGTGTTCTCGAAATAAGTTACATCATCAAAGAAGAATACTGAGTAAATTTTGGCCCAGCTTATATATTTACTAGTGTGTCATATATACGTTATGTTTGTTCACCCTAAGGCAATATCCGTCCAAACACACACACACACGCACACACACACACACACACACACACATACACCCCCCCCCACACACACACTGCCGGTCTGTGCCGTTTCACTGTCGTGTTGAGCACCGAGGTCCAGCAGGGCGGTGTCTCAACACAGCCGTGCAAAGTATTCTAGTAGAGCCACAGTTAATCGTCCTTAAATTCCTCGACGATAATTGCAAACATCCATTTATTCCCCATAAAATTCCTTGCAACTTTTATATTATAAAAACATGTTTTATAAATCATATTAATAACTAACAGAAATGTCGTGAAACAAAAAGTGTTTTTTATCGTGTAAGGTGAAAAATGATGCTATGTAACTTATTTTCTAAGTTAACTCAGACTTCCGTAAGGCCGCTTTTCTACCAGTAATGCAGGACTTCGATGCCACTGCGACGATGTCCAAATGAGATTGGTAAGAATCAGACGTTCACGAGTTGTATGTCTAGGTAATTTTGGTGGAAGAAGTATTGTTCGAAACAATGTTAGAGACCCCGAAAGGCCGTAACGTCGCGGTGGCATCGTAATCACGTATTACAGTCAGGAGCGAGTGGCCTAGTGGGAAACGAAAATGTATCAAAAATAGGGTTATGATATTTTCGTATGTAAAAAAATAAGATCTATTCCAATTTAGTGTGAGGAACCAGATCTGATTATTTTCAACTTTGGTCACTGTTTTGTTATAATTGAGAATTTTTTGAAAATCAGTTTTAATTTGAAATGCATGTACCTACGTTGTAAGTTAGACTTTAGTGATTTAAAAAAATTCATCTGTGAACACTAACTTGGCATTTAAAAATTAGATATAAGTATCTTTATACCAAGCCGAATGCATAAAAAAAACCCACGGATGTCCGAAGAATGGGTGTTGAAAATGTAAATTATTATAAATTAAAAATAGTGCCAATACAAGATCTAATGCATTGCAACTGAATAAATCATTTCAGGCAACATTTTTATCAGCGCCATTTTCCTTTATTCTTTTCCGATAAATGAAAGATTTGTTTTCAAAGCACGGTTTTATCTCTGATTTCAATATAATTTTCTTCTTTTATGTACATTGTTTTTATGTTATTACCATGTTCTTACAAAAAATGTTTTTATTGTATTTTGACAGCTTCTCATTAAAAAATGGGCATGTATGTATCGCGGATACAGACAGATGATTGAATACCGCTAAACACAAATAATTGTATTCATTGTCATGGAAAGAAATACATCTATTTTTATTTATCTTATAAAATCAAATGTTCGTAAAATATAATAAAATATTTGTAATATTCTTTTATATTTTAAATTGTTATCCAAAACCTATATTATATTTTCATTTAAAAAAAGGTATTGAAAGTCTATATATTAAAGTTGACCATGCCTATTATGTTTATACAATAATTGTAATTTTTGTATATAACTTTTATGTAATAATGAATTGTATTTAATTTGTTAAAATCGAAATAAAATCATTCTTTCTTTAAACTTAAAACTGAGTAGTAATTATTTAAAATACCCTAAACTGGGCTTGGCGTTCGCACCTGTCATCAGACCCGTACTTTACCATACAGCCACATTGCCTTATTATTTCTGTTACCCAAATCTCTGGTACCTATACATGGTTCACATGTTAACCACCTCCCCTGCTACAGCTAATATTTCTAAAATACCAACCCAGCATGAGACATTAAAAGTTATTTATGTCAAAAAATTTCTCTTTTTTTCGTGACACCGGGTTGATACGAAGATTCAATTTTCAGAAAACATAACAACATAAAAGGTGCCAATTTCAAAAATATTTGTAACTAAATGCGACAACTTAAATTATCAAATTTCGGTCTTAGTTCCTCACACTATTGGAACAGACATAATATATTTTTTTCACATACTTACACCAATATACAGCTGAACAAGTAAAAAAAAATACAAACATAATTATGTCAAACAATTTTTCATTGCAAGGTTTACATAACAGAATGCTGAATGGGCATCCTGTATAATTAAAAAAATGTTTACCAACAGATTAAAAATAAAAGTACGGATGTAAGATAAAGTATTTCAAAGTTATAAGGACAGGAAATAAATCGACACAGTTGCAGTGTGTTCATTCCTTTAACGACTTCATTAAAATGCTCCCTTGTTGAACGAGCCGTCACTGGACGCAACGGACGACAGTTAATTGTTGATACCCTGACACAACTTGGAAATTATATAATCCTAAAGATTTAATTCCCAATCCGAATCGAATACAAACGTTCTATGAGTTTTTGGTATAATTATTAATGCGTAGCTGAAAGTCATAAACTGATCTGCATTAAAATTTATTTTATTGAAGCTATATGGTGTTTGATTGGTTATCTGATTATGACATTTAATTAATTCTGTCCAACCGAGCGTTCAACTGTGTTTCAAAGATTCTACATGGGTTCGAATCCCCGCAGAGGCAGATGTGCAATTTGAATTTTCCTAAACATCGTAATATATTACAGTTTCATTGAAGCTGTATCGTGTTTGATTATGATTTTTGTTTTTGTTTTAATTTTGTCCCAGTGACAAGTAAGAGAATAAATTTTTCACATTCAACTAGATTCGAATCACGGTGGAAACAGATATCACAATGAAACTTTGTTTATTACATCTCCAGTTCAAAACTGTAATTCCACAATCGGCTGTTTTATTGAGGTTTTCCCATACATTTCTTCAATAATTCGACACAAATATCAAATTTTAGTATGTTAATAAAGTAGGACCGTAGGGAATATACTGGTTAAAAACAAATATGTTAGATATTCATTTTTTATTGTCATTGTTTTGGTCAATGTTTGGTCTTAGTCAACATCAAAAAAAAATGTGTGCAAATTAAATATTTAATAAGCTCATATGAATTTTTGTTGAATTAATTTTTTTTATTTGTAAATTTTTTAATCGTTTAAAATGACAATATTTAACAATTTATTTTGCACTGTTTGAAGCTTTTGTTATAAAAATTTTGAAACGGTGAATATAATTATTTTGTGATTTCAAAAGAAAAGCTATTACATCAAATTAACAAATTTCTATAGAACATAATATTATAAAGAGATTAATTGAAATTAATTTGTTAGACTAAGTATAGTGTGGGAAAAACTATCTCATATTACCAAACTCGAATGCTTCCATTAAGTCAACAATGGAGGCCAAATATAATGAAACGTTAATTTCAACATAGCTGAATAACGTGTTAGATTTGACATTTAATACAGGGTAAAAATTTATTGTGCACGATATTTTACAACAAATTTTCATATGGAGCTGAATGAGTTATTTGACTAGAAATTCAAGGTAGAATTTTATTAGATCAAACTAGATGGGCGTTCACACAAAACTAGGAATTACTGTGTTCTAGAAAACAATTAGATTTCTTTAACGCGTTTAGAAACAAAATTATATTATACTTTATTGAAAACGTCAAAGACCCTGTATATTATTTATGTATACAAGTGATGTTTAAAACATATTACCTACGAAGGGGTAGTAACATTTATTTTCAATTTAATTATTCAACTGAACTAATCCCCGAGGTAATTGGATTCACGCCGACACTGTCACGCTTATAGACTAACCACTCCCTATGCCATATTGTTTTCAAAATAAACGTCTAATAAATTAGATTTGAGTTTTATAAAACAAAAATTTTATTTGAAAAATATACAAAGATCTGAGATATTTTTCAGTATGCGTGTATGTACACGGTGAAAGCTGAATTCAGCGAACACACAAAATAAAACCTCGATTTTTTAAACTTTTTTTTGAAAATATCTAACATATTTTGTAGTGTTCCGTACCAAAATTGGAAAAACGGAACACTTATGACCTCACTCCAGTGTCTATCCGTCTGTCTGTCTGTCACAAGCTCCCAGAGTCAAATGATACAAGTTAGAGACTTGAAATTTGCCACAATTAAACCTTGTTACGGTCCAATGCTGTCGTTTAGATATAGATAAATAATTCGGATAATAACGGGTAATAATGGGGGGCCAACAAATAAGTTTTGAAAAAATGAAAAAAAAATCAACTTCATCGAGTGGGGGAGTCTAATGAAAGCTAGTGGGCGATAGAAAACAGTTCGCAGTTTAACAGTTTGCAACACATGTGATTGCTGCCCTCGTACCTCGGGCAGCAATCACATTTGTTGCAAACTGGTTGCAAACGCCAGGTTTCATCCTTTGTAATGCAATATACTATTTCATTAATGAAAATACGCTTGATTTGATTTATCATCTTTAAAACGTTTAAAAATGTTTTATACGCCCTGCTATGATTGCTGAATCTAATCTAATCTAACTAATATTATAAATGTGAAAGTTTGGATGTAAAGATGTATGGATGTATGGATGTTTGTTACTCAATCACGCCAGAACGGCTGAACGGATCTGGATGAAATTTGGCACAGATATAGATTATAGTCTGGAATAGCACATAGGCTACTTTTTATCCCGGAAAAGTGTACGGTTCCCGTGGGATAGTTTTGTTTTTGCTTTTCACAGAGCAAGGGATCGACATGATTTTTTGCATAGTGGTAGTTTAGGGGTCAGAGAATGTTATAGGCCACTTTTTATCCCTGAAAAATTTGCGGTTCCCGTGGGATAGATTTGTTTTTGCTTTATCTCTGGAACTACTAAACCGATTCTAAAAATTCTTTCACTAAAAGAAAGCTACGCAGGGGGGGGGGAGATTCTCGCGAAGGATAACAAATTAGGGGGGAAGATTCTCGCGGGGGGTTAACATATTAGGGGGGAAGATTCTCGCGGGAGGATAACAAATTAGGGGGGGGGGAGATTCTCGCGGGGGGATAACAAATTAGGGGGGATTCTCGTGAGGGGATAACAAATTAGGGGCGAGATTCTCGCGGGGGGATAACAAATTAAGGCGGAGATTCTCGCGGGGGGATAACAAATTAGGGGGAGATTCTCGCGGGGGTGATAACAAATTAAAGGGGATATTCTCGCGGGGGGATAACAAATTAGGGGGGAAGATTCTCGCGGGGGATAACAAATGTAATGTATTATTAACTTTCGAGCGAACGAGCGAAGCGAGTGAGTAATGTATTAATAAAATCCGAGCGAACGAGCGAAGCGAGTGAGTAATGTATTAATAAAATCCGAGCGAACGAGCGAAGCGAGTGAGTATTGTATTACTAATATTCAAACGAACGAGCGAAGCGAGTGAGTAATGTATTAATAAAATCCGAGCGACCGAGCGAAGCGAGTGAGTTATGCATTATAAAATTCGAGCGAATAAATACTACAAGCCCGGTTTCGCTTCGCAGGAGGAGAATTTCTCGCGGGGGGTATAATAAATTATAAATAGTAAAATACGTGGGCGAAGCCACGGGTAACGGCTAGTATAAAAATATATCCCATCAAAAATATTCTTGTAAAGAAAAAAAAATGCCAAGTCTCGCAACACTTTCGCCGTAAAAAGTTTTGAGATCCCGAAAAGTACCAAGTCAGCCATTCTATTACCTTTGACTATGAAGTTAGCAAATTTCTCGATAGTTGTCTTAAAACTACTACAAACTACACAGGTAAAAAAAAACTCGGGTCGCAGTGCCAAACCCTGCCGACAATATAGTGTATTTGCTAATGAAGGCCTTGTGGCTTTATTATGTAAACTTAAGTTTGTTTTTGGACAAAATAAAAAATTTAACCCCTTAATACATCCCTTAAAATAATATTTTTTTTCTTAATTTCAATAATATTATCAATGCAACCTTTGTACCAAATTAAATACACCCTTCAGTAAGTAAATCACTATCCGCAAACCAGTGTTTTCTTAAAATTTTTGTAAGTCCGGTCCTGTCGGGCCGATTTTATTAAAATTTTAACAGCACATTTTAATCTTTACTAAAGGGTTAAATTCCAATTTTGAAACGATTCTGAGAATTTTTTCGGTATTTTTGGGCCCAAAAACTTTTTTCAACCCCTAAATACTACCCTTAAAATGGTCCGATCGAGCCCATTTTAAATAGGCTTCGTGCGGTAATGAGTTCCAATGTGTGTACAAAATTTCGTTTAAATCGATTAAGTCTGTCGAGAGTTATCGTGTACACACATATATATATAAATATATATATACATTGTAATATGCAGTGGACTTAGCCTTGGTGTAGTCGTCGTCTCACCTGTAAAAAGGGAAGAGAGAGAAAACTGGGAAAAGGAGAGATTCGGATGTTGTCTTTAGGATCGGGATGTTAAAATGGGGCCCAACTGAATAATTAAAATTTAATTTCCCAGAGTGATCCTCACCTAAAGGACAACAATCGAAACGTAAGTTAAATAAGGAAACTAAGTATAAGTCTAGGATATTTATTGATAAATTAATAATAATTAACAATTTGTTGTGAACCAAATTAACGTAGAATATAAGAATATTGGTAATTAAATTATGAACTAATTGGTATTAGTTGTAAACCCAGTCGACGTAGAATATAAGAATATTCGTTTTTAGATTATGAACTAAATGGAATTAGTTCGAAACAAAATTGAAAATCGAATATAGGAATATTCGTTAATAAATTATGAACTAAATGGAGTTAGTTCTAAACAAAAAATTGAAATCGAATATAGGAATAGGTATTCGTTATTAATTATGAACTAATTGGAATTAGTTGAAAACATGGTTGAACTAGAATATAAGAATATTCTAATAAATTAAGAAACTTTAAGAGACGAGAAAAATAAAATACATTACCGGATCAAATGACGTAATCAGGCATTACGCTGTCTCCATTAGATAATTATAATATGGAATAATGTTTATAATAATGAATGGTATTCGGATGAAACCGGTCGTAGTATATTACCGACAAAATCAATCATTTTATACTATTTTTCTTTCCTCAATTTTCGATTTTTCAACTTGTTTACAAAAGTGAAAAAATTCCATTCAAATTTTTTCTGCTCGCGTAACTAACTAAATATATTTAATCTATTTATTGTATTTTCTCAATTAACAATATCACTGGCACACTACCTTATAAACACTGTTTTCTAGGTAACCTGCACCAAAGTATTGCAATCAGAACATTTAAATATAATAATAATTAATATTATTAAGGGTATACAAATACTAAATGTGATATTATAAAAATAATATCACAACATACATATATACATAAACATTTTCAAAAATGGTGACAAACTGTTCAGGAGGGTATGAAACGTCGAGAAATTTTGGTCCGACCCCTAGGTCCCACCATCCGACCGACGCCAATAGTGTATGTGCCATATGGCAAATACACTAATAAAGAATAATTTATAAATAATATTTTATGACTGTAAACTTGTAGTACCTTATGAACTTGGCAATCACGTGGCATCAGGGTATATGATACCGTGAGATATAGTTTTAATAAAAACAATATCTCATCACAGTGCACATATACCACGTGATTGTCAAGTTCATAAGGTACTACAAGTTTACAGTCATAAAATATTATTTATAAATTATTCTTTATTTTACCTGTGTAATTTTAAGACAACTATCGAGTAATTTGCTAACTTCATAGTCAAAGGTAATAGAATGACTGACTTGGTACTTTTCGGGATCCCAAAACTTTTTACGGCGAAAGTGTTGAGAGACTTGGCATTTTTTTTTCTTTACAAGAATATTTTGATGGGATATTTTATTCTCATAGAGGGTACTTATTAGTCATAGGTACGAAGTTTCTGTAAAATTGAAGGTGCTCACTGCTTCTATCAACTAAAAAGGTTTACTTATACTTTTACAGGGCTGTCTTTACAGAAGCTGAGAATTTTGCGGATGATGACGTGAAATAAATTGCTGTTAAAGCAAGAGCTCGAGCGAAAACTGTACTCGCCCATTATACCGTGTGTATAGGATGTTGCGATACCATGAAAGTACTGCCATGTATCGAAAGAAAAGTATCGATATAGATTCGATATTAGTATCGAAATTAAGACTATTATCTGTTCCAGGCCACATAATTCTTGCCTGTTAATGACGAATGGACCATAAAATATAATAATTGATAAACAAACACTTGAAAAATTCTACATATTTATTCATCTCAACGATCGTTTCGGGTTTCTAGCCCATCATCAGGAGATTACATTAAAATGTTTTAATGTTAAATCCTGATGATGGGTTAGAAACCTGAAACAATCGTTGACATGAATAAATATGTAGAATTTTTCTAGTGTTTGTTTATTAATTTTTATTCAATCATGTTCTACCAAGTGCCTAGCGTAATAACTAATAATATATACCCCATGTTACTCGGATAGAAGTATGTTTTTAACGATTGAAAGAATTTTTCAAATCGGTTCAATTATTCGCGAGTTTTTTAATAAATTAGTATTTATACCTATGTCTAGACAAAGTTGTAAAGCGATGTTTCTAGATACCTCATAATATTATGACAATGTCACCTTTAACAGCTAGCCTTATGATTTATTATAGAATTCATTTCTTGGTACCAAATTAATCACTTTTCGAGCCGGTAGCACAAAGCCGGAGAGGCTAGATGTTAGAAGATCCTGTGCATTGGAAATTCTCGTAATGAAGCTATGTTATAGTGCAAATAAAGTGACAGGTAGCTACGTAAATATGTAAATATTGGCGACGACGATAGCGTCACTGTGCGATAGTGTGCGGAACAGAAAATGGATAATATAAAGACCGCATCAAACAAACTACGTCAGTGCTTCTCAAACGGTGTGCCGCAGACTCCCAATACGACGTGAAGTAGACATGAGTAGTGCCGGACTATAGCTCCTGAAAATATTATTATTGGACACGCTTCCTAGATCTTTCCCTAGAACATACCTTAGCATGTCCATACAACGGCATATCATATAGTCTTGCACCATTAGATGTGTCACACCCAACGCTTAAGCATTCATTAGCTCCCGATTGAGAATGCATTTGTACTGTAACGGGTTCGAGTATACTAGAAATTTTAGATTCTACGGAGTACGGAATATTCAATGTGAAACAGTGGAACGAAACGTTCTCCGGACAGGCGGACACTCACAATATCATTCTTTTCCTTCAACGCAAAGGTTCCGGTGCAACGAGATTATTCTGCGTACATGTTTCACGGAATCATGTTCGCTCAACAAAGGAATTTCCCCAGGTCCATTCCATCTTCGGAACAGTTTTGCGCAAGTCGTACGTGAAGATACAATTCAACAGTCACGAGATATTAATCTAGTTTTTTAATGCTACCAATCTTCAAGGTTACTTAAGCCTAGTAGAAATTCATATTTTTAATCGACGGCCGCACCCTGTCAATAATGAGCAGATCTACATATTCCGGGAAGGTCTGTGAAGTTACACAATTCACAATTCGTGGAAGCTCACATACACACTTGTCTGGTTTAGGTAAAACACATTGTGCTTGCTACTGACAATTAGAGTACGCATCTAAACCACCGATCTGTAATTAATGGATTTAGTATAGACTAATACCTATACGGCGATCTATACGGTTATGTGGTGTCTGAAACATCTTAAAAACGGTTTGACGCGGGAAAGATGTGCAGAGAGTGAGAGATTTCTTTAGGTGACAATTTTAGCAAGGAATATCTGAAATATTAATATGGTTAACGATATGTTTATTTATAAGTATGTTTAACAAGCTGAAAACAGAATTTTGTTTACTTTTTTATTTTTAGACGCTAATGACCTCTGTTGTCGAGTGTCTATAATCTACAATCCATTCATTCATTCAAAACAGAAAATACTTTGAATAAATGTTCTTATAGGAGTACTGATATTAGTGCATAGTTTGAATATCGCTCCAAGACACACTCAACACACACATACACACAAAATATTTGAAATTATTGTCATTTCTACTGGTGTTTATCCTCACGGATTTGTTTTAAATGAAAGACCCTGTAGGTGTACGAATGTGAAAAAATACCACATCTTTAATTTAATTTAATTAGCTAGTACTGAAAGGTGCAGATTTCGAATCCCAGTGGAAACAAGTTCATGAACATGTAATTTTTTCCGACGGTTTTTTGCCAGCGAAGCTATTTGTAATTTCTGTTCCGACTAACTTAATTGAGATTTTTCATGGTTTCTCTCTACCTGTATTTTTGTAAATTCTAGTTTACTTTAGTCTTCCGTTTGTGCCTTGAAGTTTCGCAAAAATGTCGGGAAAAAATGAACCCAAATCATTAGTTAATAATTATTACTGAATTTGGATTATCCTGTTTTATAATATTGAAAGACTGATGTCAGCTTTTAAGCAACTAGACTTTTTCTTCATCAAAATTTTTATTCTATGCCAAAGACTCATCAAGGAAATATATTAATTAAATGATAATGGTACAATTAAACTAAATTTTTTGCATTAAGTAAACATTTTGATGATAAAAAGTTTCGTTGTCTGAAACTTGTCACCACTCATTCAATAGGTACTGTTAATTAATTGCTTACAAATAGACAAAACATTTGCAACAAAATTGTAACACTGTAGGTAACGTATTTTACGCATTGAAATTCGAAAAACAGATATTACTATAAAAAATATTAAAAATTTTGAAATAAAAAATCTTTTAGATTTGGAAAAATATGATATCATGTAGAGATACCTGACAGAAGGATTTTTTTAATTTGCAAAATTAAATGTGTCATCCACATATTTTGTTCTAAACAGCCATTCCAAGGAATGTCAGCAAAAATGGTAAAAACTTAAAATATAGCATAATGGAAATAATTTTTAGAAGCAATTGTAGAAATGTAGAAAAGCAAAAAATACAATAAATCAGCTTTAACCTTACGAACCCAAACTTCATCCATAAACCGTATCGAAAAACAATAATCTACGTCTGATACGACACTATAAATAAAAGATGACGTAGGTATGTAAAAAAATGCCAGTCGCAGACAGAGTGGTACAAGGTTCATATAAAGAATGCCGCATATATTACATAAGAAACGCCAGAAGGGATATAAAGTAGGCAAAATCTACTTATATTAATTATTTCATTTTAAAAGAAATAAGCTTCTTAGGCAGTTACCGGAAAGAATATTGTATACCTCATGCCTTTCAAAATTTCTGACCGTCAAAAGTTTCATTATGTATAAACATTTTAAGGTCACATGAATTAGGTACTAGGATTATATAGGCTACTAAGCCTATATAATCCTAGTACCTAATTCATGTGACCTTAAAATGTTTATACATAATGAAACTTTTGACGGTCAGAAATTTTGAAAGGCATGAGGTATACAATATTCTTTCCGGTAACTGCCTAAGAAGCTTATTTCTTTTAAAATGAAATAATTAATATAAGTAGATTTTGCCTACTTTATATCCTTTCTGGCGTTTCTTATGTAATATATGCGGCATTCTTTATATGAGCCTTGTACCACTCTGTTTGCGACTGGCATTTTCTTTAATATTTCGTATTTACAGTTTATTATAAATAGATATTTGAACGAAAATATAGACCTGTTAGTTATGTGCATTTTTGAGCACTCACTTTCTAAGGGAGTTCATCTAAGCTGCTCTTTCATTCAACTCAGAAGTAAATATAGCAATAATTAGAAAAAAATCGATAGCGAAAAATTATTTGGAAATCTGGTCCCACGTTGGGCGCTAAAAGAAAGAAAAAGAGTTCAAGGGTGGACTGTCACTGCCGGAGTTCGAACCCGAAGTCTCCAGTTTCGCGCTAGATGCAATTCCAAGATTGCTACAGTGTGGTGTGATGGTAATGAATCCAACACGTTACTGAAGGATTCAGGTTCGGGTCTCGACAGTGACAGTTATTTTACAAGTGACAAGAGATAAAAATGTGTGATTGAATTATAATGTTTTTATCATGAAAACACTTTTAGAAATGGAAGAAATAAGATGGTGCACGATCCTTCTCGACACAACATACTAATGGAGCCATTTTCAGAATACTCCTGAGTGGTGAAAATAAAGATTATTTTATACGGACAGCATTGTTTTAATAATAAACTCGTGGTAAAAATTTATGCACCACCTGGTTTTTCTACTGTATTTTTAGTGTTAAAGGAGCAATTGGGCTGCAAGCATGTTTTGTTTACTGATGAAACCAGGGTAAGATTGAAATCATAAGACGGTCGTGAACGAGTCTGGCGAAGGTCTGAAGAAAGATTTGCTGCCTGCAATATTTCTGCAACTCTGTGCGGGCGTCGAAGCAAATTTCCCCTCAGAACAGCAAATGGTTCCCTTGAAGAAATACTACAGGTAGGTAGCTAACGTGTTCATACATCTAATGATTTCAGAGCTGTCCCAAAATGTTTCCAATCCAATAATTCTTTCAATATTAGGAATATAACAGAAAAACTGAGTGGTGTGTAAATTTTCACCAAGATTTATTAAAAAAAATCGTTTAATAATGGGTAAGTCTGAATCGCGGATACAGACGGATGACGTGAATTATAGCGTTAAATACAAAAAAATAGTGTATTAGTTGTTATGGAAAGATATATATCAACTTTTATTTATTTTATAAAATCAAATGTTCGTAAAGTATAATAAATAAAACAATAATTTGCGATTCTGTTTTTTAATATTTTAAATTGTTATTTGTTATCCAATATCTACATATTTTCAATATAAAAAAAAATATTAAAAGCCTTCAGGATGCGAAACTGGGCTTGGCGTTTGTACCTGTCGGCAGATTCGTACTTTACCATATAGTCACACTGGTTTACTACAACTGACACTTTGACATAGTCATACATATTTCACATGTCAACCACTTCGTCTGTTTCTGTTAGGTAAAGCAAATTTTTCTAAAATGCCACTCAGGGTACCTATTGTGTAACTCATTTCGAACAATATCACTAAAGTGAGATTGTTCACGCGAATATGCATTTTTCGCACTAGTGAAATAGAACCATTTAACGTGAATTTATTCGCCATCGAATTTGTCAGTGAAACGTGAAATATTTCACGTTTCACTGACAAATTCGATGGCGAATAAATTCACGTTAAATGGTTCTATTTCACTAGTGCGAAAAATGCATATTCGTGTGAACAATCTCACTTTAGTGATATTGTTCGAAATGAGTTACACAATAGGTACCCAGGTATGACTTTAGACGTTGTCACGTTATTCACGTCAAAAGTTATTAATAAATGAAAAATTACTAATTGGGTTGACTAAAACTAATACAGTAAAATCTTGTTTATCCGGCCTTTGATTAACCGAGTCTCTGCTTTATCCGAGGCAACGGACTTATCCGAGCCCTCGGCATTAATCGAAGTGTATGCTCGGATAATACGAAAAAACTCGGAGATGCTTGAATTAGCTCTTAAATATATTTCCCTCAGGGAAAACATTGGAATGTAGTTTGCATTCCAATGTTTTGTGGGAATTCGCGCTCCCAGGGACCCGAGCTCGTACCAGTCGGTTTGTGTATGCCGGCTGGCGGATTCTAATACACAAATGGATTATTTATTGTGTTGAAGACACTAATGACCTGAGTTGTCGACGCGTCTATAATCTACAATAAATTAAATAAATAAAATCTTAAATACTTATATTGAGGACAGCCTGAAAGTAATGCAAGTGACGACTTATTGATGAAAACGGTGGCGAAATATTGCAGCTAAAAACAAATGAGCAGATTGAAACAGCTCTATTACGGACTTTCTTAAATATAAATATAAGAAATGATCTCGGAAATGATTAAAATTTTCTAATTTCTTTTACATCTTCCGTGTTATCCGAGTTTTCGCTTATCCGAGATACCTCCTCTCTAAATTACATTGGATAAACGAAGTTTTACTGTACACGAGTCGCTACTGAACTAGTCAATAATACCGACTAATATAATATCTAGATTCTAGGCGATACAATGTTTGTTCTACGTATTTAGAAAAGCGGAATAAATAGGTAAATAAACATTTATATCCTCCATTTCAGCTTACATATCGGGGCGATGTACCGCAATGTAATAGTAAACGCTATATAAATTATATAGGTAAAAGGTAATTTCTATTTGATATTGTCGTTGTTATGTACTAACAAGATGACACAATTTCACTTTGACACTATTGAGATCTCGGAAAGAACATGGAATGGTTAAAGTTGAAAAAATCTTGTTATATTTTAAATATTATAGTCAACTTGGAAAACGATTTTTTAACTAGTTGTACCTACTTTCTAATTTTGTCTTTTGATAGATTTTCAAAACTTTTTTTCCCAAGCGTAAACATTAATTTTTACGAAAAAAATGGTAAGGTTAGAATTTTCGGACAATTGTTGGAATGTACCCTCAGATAAAAGGAAATTCTAGAAAACCATTTTTTATGTAAAAATAAACTGGTCTAAAAATTTATCTTACCGTTAGGGGTCGCCAAATTCTTGAAAATTTCAAGATCTTGTCTTGACCTTGTCTTGATTTCAAGACAAGATCAAGACAAGAAGTAATTTTAGATTTCAAGACAAGACAAGAAATGTTATGTCAATACCAAGATTTCTTGTCAAGAAAACAAGAAATCTTGAAATATCTTTACTAACAATGAAAATGCTAAAACGTATATTTATTTGTGAAAAAGATAACATATTTTAACATAACATAACGTATTATTTTAATTTATTGAACACGTTTTTTGCTAGACCGATTCACAAAAATGTAAATTAAAAACAATAAATGAAAAAACTCAGGTCGCAGTGCCAAACCCTGCCTACAATAATATAGTGCATTTGCTAATAAGGTCTTGTGGCTTTATTATGTGAACTTAAGTTTGTTTTTGGATAAAATCAAAAAATTTAACCCCTTAGTACATCCCTTAAAATAATATTATTTTTCTTAATTTCAATATTATTATCAATGCAACCTCTGTACCAAATTAAATACACCCGTCAGCAAATAAATCACTATCCGCGAACTAGTGTTTTCATAAAATTTGTAAGTCCGGTCCTGTTGTGCCGATTTTGTTAAAATTTTAGCAACACATTTTAATCTCTACCAAAGGGTTAAATTCCAATTTTGAAACAATTCTGAGATTTTTTTCGGTATTTTTGGGCCCAAAAACTTTTTTCAACTCCTAAAAACTACCCTTGAAATGGCCCGATCGGGCCATTTCAAGGGTAGTTGTTTTAAATAGGCTTCGTGCGGTGATGGGTTCCAATGTGTGTACCAAATTTCGTTTAAATCGATTAAGTCTGTCGAGAGTTATCGTGTACACACACACACACACACATATATATATATATATAAGCCATGAATTAATGCACATATGACTTCTTATGGAGTCAACGCGTAGCCGATTTCTTGGCTTTGTTATTGTTAAAGCTGGTCTTGAAAATAGCCTTTCCGCAGGTACCTACAGATGTAAGATGTTGCTGGCGTTCCGAGAAAATCCTTGGCCATTTTCGATAACGACGGGTAGACATTTTCGTGTCTTCTCCACCAATCAAGTATATTCTCAGAATTTTCTGTCCTAGGCTCATTTAAGTATTTTTCAATTTCATACTTCCAAGATTCTGAGGTATTTGCGTTTGTCAGAAAACAAATAAAGATCGGGGAACCACCAGATTGCCGTGTTAGCACGCAACGCAATAAAAAGTTCGCCGGCGAGGAATCACCATGTACGGTGTCACCGGTTAATCAAGAAATTTCAAGATCTTGAAATTTCTTGAGTCAAGACAAGACATAAGATGTCAAGAAAACGTCAAGACAAGATTTTTTAAGATTTCTTGATTTTTTTTCAAGACAAGACAAGAAGTTACTGTCAAGACAAGAATTCTTGTCTTGTCGACCCCTACTTACCGTAGGTACGGTTAATTAAATTTTTGATTTTGCCTTCAAACAGGACGAAATTTTCCACGAACAATTTTTCAACAGTGAACTCAGAATCGAAAACTGTAAAATACGACATTAACTGTAACATAAATTTGCAATAATGAACATTTTTTCATTCTACAGCAAAAATTAGAGAATTTTAATTGTACCTACCTACAGTGAAATAAAAAAAAAACACAAAATTCAAAAGTGAAAAATGTAACATATTTTTTCACAACGCCGCTATTCAAAATTCAATTTTCGGTACCTGTTTAGCCGGTTGAAACTGAGAGTTTCAGCCCTAGGGATGAAAACTTTCAGTTGTCGGTTTTCTCTGTTTTTTAACGTTGTTAAGAGGGAGATAGAATCTCGCCAACTTCAATTCGCATTGAATACTCGAAATTCGAAAACGTCAAAATGACAGACGTAACCCCACATAAATTTCACATGGATCTGACACAGAGCATAAAATAACATACAAAGTAGGCGGCACTAGTGCAGCCTAGTGACGAGTTTGTGTCGCCTAGTGACAGTCGGTTGTGCCGGCGGCACAAGAGCTAAAGAATTTTAATTTTTCGGCACACTATACTATGAGGAGTAGGCAGATTAAGATACAAAAGACACCACACTATAATTTTTAGTTTTTCATTCATTAAATACTTATAATAAAATGTACTATGCTTTAAAATTGCGTATTTTTTATTTATCATTGACGATTTGCAATATTTTTTAGTGAACCTAACTCTCGAACTCTAGTGCCGCCCTGTGAAAATTTCTTAAAATATGCTCTGATCTGACAGATCTAACATTTTTGCGGTTTTTTTGTGCGCCCAAATTGCAGGTACCTCAAATCGAATTGTCAATAGAGTTGTTGTGAAAAATAATATACACTTATTCTGAACTAAACATTGCGTGCAACACGTGTGACTTCTGCCCTCGTACCTCCAGCAGCAAACTTCACACTGGTTACAAACGCTATGTTTCGACCCTTGTAATGCAATATACTATTTCATTGATGCTAACAAGTTATTTTTTCAGTCATCGTATACAAAATGCTTTATAAATACCTAAGTGCATAATATTCCTACCCTTAACATACTTACAGAATACGTCATACAGAGATTTGATATTTTGAAAATATTGGAAACTCGGTTCAGTTATCAATCGAAACCCAAACTTATAAATTACTGAAGTTGATTTAAGTCCGCTGATTAGGTTGTATGTTAAGATTATTTTGGAAAAATTGAAGCCAAAAGAATTTTTTTATATGAATAGGTATTATTTTATACTTATAAAATAACAATATCTCATCAAAAATATTCTTGTAAAGAAAAAAAAAAGCCAAGTCTCGCAACACTTTCGCCGTAAAAAGTTTTGAGATCCCGAAAAGTACCAAGTCAGCCATTCTATTACCTTTGACTATGAAGTTAGCAAATTACTCGATAGTTGTTTTTAAACTACACAGGTAAAATAAAGAATAATTTATAAATAATATTTTATGACTGTAAACTTGTAGTACCTTTTGAACTTGGCAATCACGTGGCATAGGTGCACTGTGATGAGATATTACTTTTATTAAAACTTTATCGCACGGTATCATATATCCTGATGCCACGTAATTGCCAAGTTCAAAAGGTCTACAAGTTTACAGTCATAAAATATTATTTATAAATTATTATAATAATTATTAAATAGACAATAATAGCCAAACCACAAATAAATACTTTTCTTATCTTAACGTAATCAGTCGGCGAACATGCCATCGTGATGTTAACATCACGATGGCATGTTCGCCGACTGATTACGTTAAGATAAGAAAAGTATTTATTTGTGGTTTGGCTATAATTGTCTATTTAATAATTATTATATTATAACCACAAAAACTCAACTCTCATTGTTGTATTTATAAATTATTCTTTTTTTTACCTGTGTAGTTTTAAGACAACAGTATATCGAGTAATTTGCTAACTTCATAGTCAAAGGTAATAGAATGGCTGACTTGGTACTTTTCGGGATCTCAAAACTTTTTACGGCGAAAGTGTTGCGAGACTTTTTTTTCTTTACAAGAATATTTTTGATGGGATCTCACTTCTTTTTGTAAGGTTGGAAAGGGGAAATCACAAATATTTGAATTTTCTCGTTACTTGTACGTGAAACCCAGCCTGCATACCTGCAAATTTCAGCTTTCTTTGACTAAGGACCTATAGAAATCTGCAACACCCCCTTTTAGGGGTTGGAGGGGGAAGATCGCACATGTTTGAATTTCCTCGTTACTTGTACGCGAAACCTAGCATGCATACCAAATTTCAGCTTTTTCGGTGGTACAGACTTAGCCTATAATAATAGAAATATGCACCACCCCCTTTTAGGGGTTGGAGGGGGAAAAACACAGATATTAGAATTTTCTCGTTACTTGTACGTGAAACCCAGCCTGCATACCAAATTTCAGCTTTCTAGGACTACTGGAAATGCCCTAGCTTTTTGATGATCGCTATGTCAGTGAGTGAGTGAATGATGACAAAATAGACAATTTTGAGGGTTGAAATTTTCTGAACTATATTTATTAGAAACTTGTAATTTGGGGAATTAGTTGAGATCGTTAGGTACAATCTCTAGCGAAATTTTTAGCCTTCTGCTTGCATTTGTAACAGAGATATAGAAAGTTGAAAAGTGCCTTGAGTTGCTTCGAGAAAAGGTATATATATATACACGGTAGCGGCCGTCTGTTGTTTGTTCGACCTGGCGGAGGCCACTGCCGTGGCCCCAGATTTCAATTTGTAAAAACATTAATTTGTGGACGGTTCGCCAAAGGTTGGCTTCATCAGGATACAGAAGTTAATATATTTTAAAAAATTATACACATATTTCACTCTATCATGATGAAGTCAATCTTCGGCGAAACGTCCACAAATTAATATTTTACAAATTGAGATGATGTTATTTTAAATAAAATAATATTCATATAAAAAAAGACATGTGTCGCGCCACACACGACCGAAGTAAAACTTATAACATTAAAAATCGTATCATAGGTACCTACCTGCACAGTAAATAACTGACTTATGCTGGGTTTATCGTACAATTTTAACAGGCTGTTTTTTTAAACACGCTGTTAATTTATATTGCTACGTGTTCATTGGTTGCTACATTTTCATTTTGGTAAATTGTTGGTCGTTACCATAGCAACCGTCATTTAACAGCGTGATTAAAAAATAAAATTGTACGATAAATCCAGCTTTAGTTTATTTTTATCTAAAAAATAGCCTAATAAAAAGTTCTTGAAAAATTAAATCTAAATTTTCAATGAAAAACATCAATATGTTTTTGACCGTTATTATCTATTAATAATTTAGTTCACTTACATATTGCTAAAAAATGTTATTGACGAATTTGCCCATTTTAGTTGCCAATTTTACGGATTATAGAATTGAATTTTAGTATAAATGTACAATATACGTTTCGTACGACTGAGATTATAGGTTATTGTATACATTGACATTTCAACACTGATACCGTTGCGCATCTAAATGCGCCGTATAGAGAAGGCATGATTACGAGAAAATCGTCTATCTCTCTCTAACAACATTCGGCTTTGTAGCGTTGCTATTGGTTACGCGCGTGTCGCTTCCGTTGTGTTTCCATCATTTTTCTCCCCAACTCAGCAAGCCAACGCCGCCTAAGAAGTTTTACTTCAAAAATTCTTTTGACTGCAATTTTTCCAAACTAACCTCAACTTAAAAATTATAATACCTTTCATTCGGTTAACATCGGGCATGCGTCAAAACCATCGTTGACGCACGCAGTAAAAATATTAAATTAAATTATTAAGTTCTTATTGTTTAAATTTATATTCTGTTTGATGTAATGAAAATTAATGCTTTTTGTGAATCGACGTTTTCTGGAATATTTTTCAAACTGATTTTACATAATGGTTTGCCAGGCGAAATCCCGTTTTACATATTACATGAATATTTATTGAAGTATTGCTGGTGTGACTGTTCTATTGAAAATTTCGGTGCATGTACAAGACAAGACATAATTATTCCATACGAAATCGACTTCAAATAAATTATACGCAAATCAATATTTAAATTTGAAAAATAAAAATATCAACATATATTTAATAAAAATAATTTAAAAAATAGCTGTAGAAATTGAATATTTTTCTATTTAGAACAACACTCTGGAGGTCTAATCGACCTCAACACAAATCGGTAAATAAATACATTTTCACATTCTTCGAAAAAAACGTTTGGTGTATATTATACATTTTCTAAACAATTATTTCTCATTCTATTAAACAAACCTTTATTGAGAAAAATATTAGACAGAAAAGCAGCAGGCAATGAAAGCTGTCGGGTCTAGTAGGGTGTCTGAGAGTTGACATAAAAATAGAATTAACCGTAATACATTTATTTTCCTTCTGATTGGAAAATGAATTGAATTTAAGAACTCCCGAAATTGGGTTAGCTATCATTTACGAAATAATTATGTATACTTTATTCAAGGTTTACAAAAAAAAATACGGTCAATGGAAACTTGAACGAATAATGAGAAGAAATAAATAAAATTCACTTGGAAGATCTTTTAAAATATAAGCGGTTGTCCTGTATGAAATTTATAATGTCTTGTGACAGTTGACTCGACTCGAATAATTCCGATTTTAGTCGCAAAAATAATAGCGTAACTGCAAACGGCACTTATCAGGCAGAATGTTATTTACAAAAATCTTAAATGACCTAAAAACGGACGTTACAAAAAAACTGGACTCATAGTTTTAAACACTAAATGATCAAAGTATAATTAATCATTGTTTCCTAATTTAAAATTAAAATTAAATTAAAAACGTTCAAAAAAATTAAAAATTTATTTGTCTGTAACAACGTAGATAGAACTTAATTATAACCACAATTGGTTGAAAATAAATAATTCTCCAATCACATATGTCTCTATTCCTCATTATGTAAATGTTTTGTTTACTTTCGATCGATTTATGGGATTTTAATTACTCTATTCTTGTATTACAATTATAAATAATTATAATACATCTAGAGTCGAATGTATTCTTTATTCAAAATAATAATGATTAAATTGATATAACGGGTGTTGAGCGGGTTGATTAGAACAGTCGATTTTAAGAGAAAAAGTTAGTTTTAAAAAATATTTAGAATTCTTATTTCTACCATTTCCGATATGTTCCCGATAGGTGTCAGCTGCAATAAGAAAGAAAATAAAAGTTCAAATTTAAAATTGTTGTGAATCTTTATGAAAATGGCTTTATAATCCCTTTTATGTATGAAAATCACCAACCGTTTAAAATTTGAACTGTAATTTTCTTTCCAATTACAATTGAAACATGTTGGGAAGATATCAGAAATGATAGACATTAGAATTCTAAACATTTTTTTAAATTAACCTTTTCAGTAGGAAAGGACATACCTAGAGATAAATTAATTTATCATGTAAAACCGTATGTTCAAGCAACACGTTGAACACCCGTTATATCACACGATTTATATTAAAATTCGTGGTTTTTACCCACAGTGTCGTTGGCGCCACTGTCGATTTTAACGGAAACCCTTTTTAACTCAAGTATAACTGGATCAAAATATCATATTATACTTAAAGTTTGGGTACCAATTGAAAGTGAATAGAGTTTCAATAAAATTATTTCTGTTTTTTTGGGTGACGCTGATACAAAAAGACAGATAAACATTCTTGGAACATGTTTTCTCGTTTAAGTATCATATAGAATACTCAAAAACCCAGAAAATTCTGCAGGAAAATGAAATTGTAGTCAAAGGTCAATAATATTTCATTACAAATATTTATTGGATAACATATTATTTCTATTTTTACTATGGTCAATAAATTGTGTTTTGTTACGTGCAGAGATTTCTTCATAGATAAGTATCAGTTAATAATCTAATGAACAGTAAATTATAGACGCTCGACAACTGAGGTAATAATCAATATCAATTATGAAAAATATAAAAGGTATACCTTTGATAAAATCCACAGCCATTTCCAACCCATAAGTGTCCTTGTCACAGTCGTCCAGAATATGCGCTCCTAGAGTAATGTTCGGTAGAAAAACAGGATCAGAATTAATTTGATCCAAAGTATACAGCATCGCTTCAAGAGCCTGAATACCGCCTTGAGGCATAACAGGTCCACAAGTGATCGTATCTTCTCTTTCATGAACCATCATCAAACCACCAATAATCAAATCACCTTCAACAACAGCTTCTTTTTTAACTGGCCACTTTGGTATTTCCGATGGGGTGACATGAACTTCATCTTGCAGTGAACGAAACGGCCTAAATGCTTGCTGATCATCAAATGAAGATATGTGATGTCGAATATGGCGCTGTACCAGAGTTTCCGGAAGTGTAAAATGATAATTCCAAGTTTCCTTCAAAGGTTCGTCTTGCTGATGATTTTCGAAAACTAATGTAGTGTCACGTTGTAAATTTTTGCTGACAAAAAGGTTATCATCTTTTATGGGTGTGGCATCATCATCTTTGCTGACGAAAAGTTTATCATCTTCTATGGGTGTGGCATCATCATTTTGGACGTCCATATTATTTTGAATGTTTTCAGAAAACAAAAAGTGATCATTCAATAGATCAAATTTTTCTATAGAATCCTGTTCAGTGTGTCTATTTTCTGATAATTGTTCCTCAACTAATTCTTCGGGTTTTAATGTATCTTTAGAATATGAAAAATGATCTTCCCATTTATCTGAATTCTTTTTTGTGCCGATGATGTGTTCATTAGAATGAAAAATGTTTTCACGAGGAAATGAAAATAGTTCGCTTTTCAACGAACTTTTACGATTGTGCTGTTTAATTGATTGGATTTGATCAATAGCCAGTTCTCCGTTTGGTTCGTGGTGGTGATAATGGTGATGATGATGATGGTGGTGGTGGTGATAATGATGATGACGTTTCAGGACGTCCTCTGGAGATGGCGTCATGTAGTTTCCTTCACGAGACGCGATCACACAATCAAAAATAACGACAACGATGCAATAGTATATCATAATGGATAAAATTATTTTCCAATTCATTTTTGTTACATTTTATCATCAAAGAGTATATATGACGTGTATATATATCAACCTTTGTCAGATTTTTTATATGCAAGTTTTTATACAATAATTTAACAGCTAAGTACTTTTGATTGTTTTTCTAACGTTAATAATAATTATATTTTAATAATATTTCAAAAGTACATATAAGTATTGTCTTTTTTATTTTAAATTTAGTCTATCGAAAAGTTATTAAAAGCACAATATATTAATGACACCGAGTACCTAATATACCTATTTTTGTTTGGAAAAATTTTCTGTGGAAACTTTAATATCTACAAATATTATTTTATTGTTCTATTTCCTATATTTTATTAATAAAAAAAAACCTACGCACAAACTTAAACGAAATGGTAGAAAATTAAAGTTTTAAATAAACAGAAATTAAAAGCGAACTCAAAGAAAAACAACAGTTTTTAAATTTCAATTTGCTTTTGAAGATTGCACGTAAATTTAATGAGAGCGCTTAGCGAAAAAAGTATTTTTAACCAATGTTATTCAAAGATTTTCATTTGAAAATTATATATTTTTTATTGTCAGTTTTTAAAAGTGTCTAAAAATAACATATAATAAAATTTTTCACAGTGCTACCATTATTAAAATTAGCATTATTAAAAGTTTTTAGAAAGATGAGAAAGCATTAGTTACATACATTATCTAATAATTCATTGAATTGTATATATCTTTGCAATATTTTTTAAATATCAGACACAAAAATGGTAAAGCACAGTTTTTCGTTTTATTTAATCTAATAGATCGTATAATAATAATGCCGATAATTATCGGCACTCGAAAATCTAGCACAATAGGTACGTATGTATGTACGTATGTTAAAATCGTGTTCCGGTTTCGGTCGGTAGAGTAGAATACTGCCGGACACACGCGTCTTTGCGTCGCGACTACAAACAGACTCTGCCAGACGCGATGACGCCTGCCACGAAGCCTCCGCCACACTCACACGCCGGACTTGCGCCGAACGTTTTGTCAATGAGCTAAGTTTAACAAGAAGGGAAAATATTTATTTACTGCAAGGTGGAAGTCGATTTGACAAGGATAGATCGATCGTAGTCGACTTTAAGAGTCGATGATCACGCGGACATGTTTGGAGTTGTTTCAGACTAGACTTCAGAGATTCGATTCTATAAATTTTCTTAAAGGATTCAGGCAATTGAAAAAAATACGGTATATTTATGAAAAAATAATTAAGAAGAAGAAAATCTCATAGTAATAAAAATTAATGTCATTGTAAATATGAAAAAAGTTGTTCGATTAAAAAATTATGTATATATTTTCATTGATATTAGGTACCTTTTTGGTTTTTGATTTAGTACTTAATTAGTGTGTAAGTAGTATTTAATCTGAAAATTACAATTTTGAAACTTAAGGCTTAGCTTTAATTAAGTGTGCCTTGTTGCAAATTTCAAGATATATTAATTTGGAATTTATTTCAAAATGACATAAATTTTCATGATAATTTATAAGCAGTTTCTACATACCAGAAGTTTTAAAATCATTATAATTAATTTAAATTAAATTTTCTCTGAATGAAATTCAATAATATATTATTTGGAAAATAGAATATTAGAATAATTTGATGAGTTATTCTACTTAAATGATTCCATATACTTAATCGCATAAAGTTCTAAATTAAAAAAACCTAGCTGTTTCTTATTTCTGCAAATTTGAATTTTGAAATAAAATTCAGATGATATTCGAAAAAAATATAACCGCATTAGTTTTCAAAATAAGTTATTTAATAAAAACAATATTTCAAAATTTTTAAAATGCTAAAATCATGTATTGAAAATATATTTTATAACATAAATGAATTCATGTTTTCAAATATTGAATAGATCTTCATTTTAAATTGACTAGGTATTGACTTTTTTTTCTATGCTTGTACGAATATTTTGATTTTTATTCTCAATCTTGAAAGTTGGAAAATATTTTTGTTTCTTAAAAACATAATTGGGATTAAAAATTTTCATCAATTTTATTTTAGTTTATATATCACTCTCTTAATTGACCAGAATAGCAATTTTCAACTACAACACAAACATTACTTAATTATTGAAATACATGTTTGTGGAAAAAACGATTAATATTTTAATATGCAATATTTAAGTAGGTATCTATAGGTAGAACATTTTAATAAATAACTTAAATTGAAACTCTATACAGAAAAGAGTTTTTATTCCTCAGCTGTTTATAAGATGGTATATCGAACAAAGATAGATATATACTGTAAATTTTAAAAGCTCGACAACAAAGGTTATAAGCGTCTTATCACAACGAACAAAGTTCAAACTGCGTCAGCGATTCTACCGCTAAAAACGAACTTTTGAAAATACAATCATCTGAATATGCAATGAATGACATGGTAACTATATTTATAAAATAATAGTATATTGTGTGACTAGTGTGCTAAATACATCTTTATGCGTCAGGCGCGATATTTTCAGCACGAGTAGTAGGAGAGCGCTCACGAGCCTTGGCGAGTGAGCATCGCGAGCCGAATACGAGTGCTGAAAACAGCGCGCCTGACGCATAAATATTTAGCACACGTGTTGCACACTATACTTTATATAACACATGCATGGTTTTAGACTTTAATTGAATAATTTAATGTCACTGACAGAAGTACATCTCATAATAAAAACATTGGGCTCGATACAATATTTATTCACTTTGTTACCATAGTAACCAAATTTCATTTATAACACCGAAAAGAGGTACATAATGTTCATTAGATAACGGGTTTTTCAAATGTTTTTCCATTATTCATCGAAAAGCGTTTCATAATGGATCATGACGTCACTCGTCAATAAACGGTAATTTAAGATCAGCAAAACTGATACGGAAAAACACTAAAAGCGTGCATGTGCTATTTAAAATCGTTTAAAAAAGGATTTAATCATAGAAAAATATTGTTACTGGCTCACTCGCTAGTTCGATAATAATACATTTAAGGATTCTGACCACAGTCCGATTCTAAAAAAACTACGAGCTGATAATTTAATGATTGCGAAAATATTGCAGTTATGTATTTTAATTTTTAAATGTAGGTAATTCAGTTTTTTAATCAACAAAATAGAGATAATAAATAAAGATGATTATTTGGCATCGTTGATGACACTGTCATCTAAATTATACCCGCGATCAATCTGTTAAAGTCGAACTCCAGAGGCACAGAAAAAAACACACGTGTGAAAGCGTTTTATAAACAACTAGCGGTCCGGTCCGGCTTCGCCCGGGTGCTATGAATTTATGATTTATAGCGGACCCGGGTGGTATGAAATTATGATTTAATAGCGGTCATCCATTGCTCCGCTCACGTGTATTTAGTATATTTTTAATTTGTTATCCCCCGCGAGAATCTCCCCCCCTAATTTGTTAACCCCCCGCGAGAATCTTCCCCTGCGTAGTTCTCTATTAGTGAAATAATTTTTAGAATCGGTTTAGTAGTCCCAGAGATAAGAATTTATGATTTATTAACCCCCCCCCCCGCGAGAATCTCTTCCACTGCGTAGCTTTCTATAAGTGAAAGAATTTTTGGAATCGGTTTAGTAGTTCCAGAGATAAGAATTTATGATTTAACCCCCCCCCCCCGCGAGAACCCCTCGCGAGAATCTCCCCCCCTGCGTAGCTTTCTATTAGTGAAAGAATTTTTAGAATCGGTTTAGTAGTTCCAGAGATAAGAATTTATGATTTATTACCCCCCCCCCGCGAGTACCCCCTCGCGAGAATCTCTGCCCCTGCGTAGCTTTCTATTAGTGAAAGAATTTTTAGAATCGGTTTAGTAGTTTCAGAGATAAGAATTTCTGATTTATTACTCCTCCTCTAATAATTTTTTTGAAAATAAAATACAGCCCATGTTACTCGCTGATAATGTAGGTTTCTATAGGTGACAGAATTTTTAAAATCAGTTAAGTAGTTTTTGAGTTTATCCATTACAAACAAACAAAAAATCAAATCTTTTCTCTTTATAATATTAGTATAGATATAATATAGATTTAATCATAGTCAAATTCCAGTCCCTCATTTATTCCGAGAAATGTTTCAAGAGTTGAATGAACGTCACAAAGTTTTACATTAAGTACGTTTCAATTTAAATGTGAAAAGTTTAGGTGTAATGTTGCAGATTTCATGTCAGATTTCAATGCTCAATAGGCTATTACCGACAGTCAAAGATCGACTTGGGGATTTTGTAAAAAAGATTACTACTACAGGAGCTTTTTAACGTAGTTCCACTTATTTAGATGACAGATAACTAATCACTACGTTTTTATTTGTTTTATTTATTTTTCTCTGATCTACATCTAATAAACAAATAAATGATAATATTTATTGTCATAAGTTGGCAAGTCCACAATACAAAGGTGGTAATCAATATTTAAAATAGTATAGGTATTTTAGTCTATAATATCATTTTCGTGTTTTGAATTTTTTGAATATTTTGCATGCCTAAACGGAAAAATGTGTTTGCAGAATTTTGGTCGGTCTTGTACCAGAATCTTTTTGATTAGGTATTTCTGTAATTTATAATTACTAAATTTATAATACAGGGTTTTTAAAAAGTCACCCACCATTCACCAATGTTTAATAATCTGCATGCTGGTTTCTTATTCCAAGAGGTAGACATACTAACGTCTCTGAGTGAATGATTTGCACTAGGCTTGTGCAAAACAGTTCCAAAGATGGCATGAACATGAAACGTTTCCTTTGTTGAGCAGAGCTAGTTCGGGAAAACTATCTAGTTGCACTATTTCCTGGCACCTTTGCATTAAAGGAAAAAAAGGATTAAATTTATTCCTGATCTCTCCGCGCTGAAACACATACATAATAACAACGAGTTCACTAAGATGTTCACATAGCGCCGATTTCAACTGAACGCGCCAGCCACGTGCCGACGTTGGCAACAGTTAGATCTCGTAATGAAATCGAAACTATGTGGACATGCTAAGGTGCGTTCCAGGGAAACGTCTTCGAGAGAGAGCATAGTTCCTGGAACTATACAGGCCCGAAATTACCTAACCCTAGTCTTTTAAATCGGGGAACATATTTGATGCGTTTTTGTTTTACAAGAAATTAAATACTTAGGTAGATTTTAATTTAAAAGAGAAAACATATTTTTTTAAAGTGAATCTTTTTAGCTCGCAGTAACCTAAAATTTTCTGTAACTGGCAAGTGACGTAACATCTTAAAAAATAAAATTATAACTGCACTTTATGTAGCAGTCTTAAGGGCATGCATTTACAACATTTTTTAGCTCAGTCATTAGCGCGGCTGCTTACTGACTATTAGAAATGAACCCAGGTTAAAATCCAGAATTGTCCAATTTTTTTTATAATGGCTATATTTTGGATAACAATTCATAATATAAAAATGAATAATACATAATTTTATTTCAAAATAAAAACTAGCATATTTAATTCTATGTTGATACAAAAAAATATACTAGTATCCTGTATCATACCTAATTATTGTTTGACAATTCTACTGAAAAAACACAAAAAATAAAAAATAATAAATAGACGCGGTATGTACCTATTTAAAAATAATCAAAGTATATTATAGATATTTTCGATTATCAATTACATTGATTCAATTTATTTTATTCATTTTCAATTTTCAATGGTATTCGATTCTCGGCTACATTTTAATTATTACTGAATTTTAAAAAGATTTTTTTACCTACAAATCGAATGCCATGACCAACTATAGAAAAATACATATTAATATTTGCGTTTTGGAACAGTATTGGTCTATATCGCTAGAACTTGCATAACTTACTTGGGGTCAGTGTTCAAAGATTGCTTCATGATATCCAAGGATATGTGGTTCTTCAGATCACCCCATTTCAGTTCCTCTGACATTTTTGTGGTAGAACTTAAAGGACTGTGCGTACAATAATCACCCTCACTCACTCTCCCAACTTTAAGTTAACATTCAGAGCATCGCTAATGGCGTATTCAATATCAAATGGAGACCTTACAGAATGTTTCCAGCAGCATGACTAAATTCATTTGGTTATGTGAACCCCATGATGGCGGTGGACGTTTTCAGTATTTAAAATAGAAATAAGCGATTGCTCATGAGGTACACGAATTTTTGAAGACCCTGTATTTGCACAACAATAAGATGCTTTTAATTGTATTGAAACTTGAATTAAATTAATAAACATAAGTTAGATTTCTGTTCTCTGAGTTGATTTAATTTTCTTAACGGACAGTTGATGTAAAATAAAAGCAGATTTAAAATAAAAGTAAAATTAATTTAAATTTATGCGGTAGAATTGGTTTGAGTAGCCAAAACACCATTAAGAATACAATTTCTCTTAAAATCGTTTACAAAAAGCAATTTTGTTTGAACGTCTTCTTGTGTATACTTATTTAAAATAAATAAGCTGATGATTAATTGAAGACGCTATTTGGTTTATTGAACTTCGTAATTATAACAAAGAAAATATTGTCATTTTAAGAATAACAATTACAATCGTAATTAGAGTTCTGGATACAATCACAAAAAGAGAATTTATGGCTTAATACATAGTATAATAATAATTTCCACCACTAAAATTACCTTTTGATTTAATTTGCTGCGCGTAATGGAGAATCATCAAAATAATTGACTTTTAATTTTGGTTTCCATGATTACTTTATTACAACATATCATAGTTATTGAAAATTCCGCTTAATGTCGCTAGCTTTAGTGAAGTCGTTATTTTTATCCACCTTTTATCGTAGCTTAATAATATATAGGTATTATCACGCTACGAATAAACCAAAAAACTTTATGTCTGTACAGGTATATTGGTATAAATAAAATAAAGTACATTCCAGAAATAGCATATAATTGACTATATTTCAATGTGGTGGAAGTACGGGCATGCCGTTTCGCCACTTACACCACATTAATCTAACCCAAAATACAAAGAAATGAAAAACGCTATTTTTTTTTAATATTAAACGCTAATGATAATAAATTTGAGTTTTCGTTTATATTTATTGCAATGAATACACAATTATGACATCAATGTAGGCATGGTATTTTTATTAAAACTGTAAAATATGAAAAACATTAATTATTCTTTAAAACTTAAAGCGCAAAAAATCATTAACATTACTTGATATTTAAATTATACATATGTGAAGTCAGTAATAAATATAATAACTATAACGTCAAAAGTGCCTTGTTGACTTTATGGATAATATAACAGCTATAGTAATTATTACATATTATGTTTATTACTGACGTCATATACCACTTAAACATCAAGCAGCTTTAATAAACTGTTGCGCTTAAATGTTTCTCAGGTTTTCTATAAACTAAAACTATTCTATAAACATGAACTATACTAGTATAGTTTATGTACTCCTGAAGATGGATTAATAGCCCGAACGATCGGCGACTAAATTTTGAATAAATCTGTGTTTGTAGAACTATTTTAAAGTGTGTGTTTTATTTTTTATTTCATCATGTTCTACCAAAAGCCTATAGCGAGAAATCTGTTAACTTGATACAATATAGTATATTGTTATAATGACCGAGCAATAAAAAGAATCGGAAATATATATACATCGATTTAATGCACACGGAGACACTGACAGATTAGACGAAACTTGATTTGTTCTACCACTGAAAAGAACAGCTGTTTTGACCAACAGATGTGACAGTTAGAGATTTATGTGCTATAAACAGAACACGGCGCAATGGCATGGCACTCTGAAGTTCCAAGTAAAGTTAGGTTTAGTTCAGACAAAGACTTGACACTATATTGGGTTAATCTCTAAAACCTAACTGGTTTGTATAACAGCAGTAATGCTCCTATTAATCACATTCTCCTTGACATATCAGTATCATAAGCGTCGAATATAGATTAGTTTTTTGCCCACGGCTTCGCTCGCGTTAATTTCGGTTTTTACAGAAACTTTATCAGTAACTGATCGCAGTTAACCTCAAAAGTGGTATATAAATATCGACGCGATAAATTATTTGTCACATCTAGCAGTCACTAACTGAGTTA
Organism: Mongoloraphidia duomilia; assembly: GCA_039654895.1. Classification (NCBI taxonomy): domain Eukaryota; kingdom Metazoa; phylum Arthropoda; class Insecta; order Raphidioptera; family Raphidiidae; genus Mongoloraphidia; species Mongoloraphidia duomilia. Next base: position 37,320,241 of record CM077517.1, on the reverse strand, counting down.
GATTGTACGTCCTGTTTCAATTTATACTGAGACAGTGTAGCAACATACTTACGTTATTTCAATTAAAAACTATTTTAGTCAAGTACGTTTTTCATAATTACAACTAAATTGATATCTTTTTTATAAACGCAGTGTATTTCTTTCGATGAACGTCCATTGGCTGAAAATTTTTTTCAGAGTGCGGGAATAAAATTTGTATATTTAGTTAAACAGCCCTTGAAAATTTGTATAGTAGACGCCTATGATCTGGTCGCTGTATAATTACTACAGTATAAATAATTAATTATTAAAATGAAAATTATTACGTAGATAGAGAGAATATACAATGACTAATTATCTTTAACAACACTGGCCGAAGTTTATTTCAGTTTATTATAGTTGGGGCTACTTGATCAATGTTATGTAACAACAATTTATATTCAAAAGTAAACTACACACGCTTCTTCGCTTGCGGTTTTTGACTACTGCTCGGGTTCCTTCAGTAGAAGCGCAGTATTTAAGGTTCCGTACTGGAACCCTATTACTAAACCTACGCCGTCTGTCTGTCCGTCCGTATGTCTGTCCCATACCTTTAAAAGGCTGTATCATTTGAACCGTAACAGATGGCCGGTTGAAATTTTCACAGAATATAATATGTTATTATGGCGGATATCCTAGTAAATAATAATAAATTATAATTTAAAAAAACTAAAAAACACGCTTTAATGAACTAAAAAGTAAAAAATAATTAATTTTATTGTAAAAAATTTTGGAGCATACAAGTAATTCAAGAATTACAAGGCGCGATATTCATGTAGGTATTGTGTGTAAACGGTTTTACCGAACATAGGGAAAATAACACTAAGAAGATCAATTTTGTAGTAGGCTATGGCCATAAGACCTAATGTAAATATGTATTGGATTACATAGAAAAAATAGTGCAGTGAATTTTTTAATCAATTTTCCATAGCAACGGTTGACTATTAAGCGAAACTCGGAACCTGCTAAATAAAAAAAGTCATGAGGTGTCGTAAGATACACACTGTTTCTTACGCATTGTATATAAAACCAAATTTATCAAAGATATAAACAATGTTATTATTTGACCGCCATTTTGAAATCTGACGCCATTTTATTTTTTTGTGTCTTATTAAACTCTCAAATATCAATTTTCAAAAGGATCGGATAATTTTTACAAATAAGTATATAATTATGGCCGCCATTTTAAAATATGACGTCATTTTATTTTTTTGCGTTCTATAAAACTCGTCAATATCTATTTTCAAAAAGATCGGATAATTTTTACACAAAAAGTACATATTGCCGCCATTTTGAAATCTGACGTCATTTTATTTTTTTGTGTCCTATGAAACTCTCAAATACCGATTTTCAAAAGAATCGGATAATTTTTACAAAAAAGTACATATGACCGCCATTTTTAAATCTGACGTCATTTTATTGTTTTGTGTTCTATGAAACTCTCAAATATCAATTTTCGAAAAGATCGGATAATTTTTACAAAAATGTACATACGGCCGCCAATTTGAAATCTGACGTCATTTTATTTTTTTGCGTCTGAAACTCTGAAATATCAATTTTCAAAAAGATCGTATAAATTTTAGAAAGGAGTACAATATATTTTCGCCATTTTGAAATCTGACGTCATTTTATTTTTTTGTGTCCTATGAAACCCTCAAATATCAATTTTCAAAAGGATCGGATAATTTTTAAAAAAAAGTACATATGACCGCCATTTTTAAATCTGACGTCATTTTATTTTTTTGTGTTCTATGAAACCCTCAAATATTAATTTTCAAAAGGATCGGATAATTTTTACAAAAATGTACATACGGCCGCCATTTTGAAATTTGACGTCATTTTATTTTTTTGTGTCTTATGAAACTCTCAAATATCAATTTTCAAAAGGATCGTATAATTTTTAGAAATAAGTACTACATATTTCCGCCATTTTGAAATCTGACGTCATTTTATTTTTTTGTGTCCTATAAAACTCTCAAATATCAATTTTCAAAAGGATCGGATAATTTTTACAAAAAATTATATATAATGGCCGCCATTTTGAAATCGACGTCATTTTATTTTTTGTGTCCTATGAAACTCTCAAATATCAATTTTCAAAAGGATCTGATAATTCTTACAAAAAAGTACATATGGCCGCCATTTTGAAATCTGGCACCATTTAATTTTTTTGTGTCCTATAAAACTCTCAAATATTAATTTTCAAAAGAATCGGATAATTTTTACAAAAAAGTACATATGGCCGCCATTTTGAAATCTGACGCCGTTTTATTTTTTTGTGTCCTATAAAACTCTCAAATATTAATTTTGAAAAGGATCGGATAATTTTTACAAAAGTGACGTTACACTACTTCGTGACGTGACGTTTCACTTTTTATTATTTAGGTCCCCATCTGAAACGTGCGTTAAGAAGCATACCTTCAAATAAAAATAGGTAAAAAAACTTTTAAGTTAAACGGTTTTATAAATGTTTTAAAAAGAAAAAAATAATAGGTATTTAATTTATGTTCATAAGTATAAAAGCGTGGGTCGTAAACTCTATGATAATTTATTACAGTCACGACCCACGCTTTTATACTTATGAACTTAAATTAAATTTTATTTTTTTCATTTTAGTTCATTTATAAAACCGTTTAACTTTAAAGTTTTTTATCTATTTTTATTTTTAATTTTTTAGTATGCTTTATTTTCTTAGTCTGATTTTATAACATTTATCCGATCCACTGAAACGTTACCGGAGAAAGACCTTTTGCCTGTGAAAATTCAAAAGTGCGATATGCACCCGGACGAAAGCCGGGCCGGTCAGCTAGTTATCATAATATTGTATTGTCACCGGAGCTACACATGTGTGCAAAATTTCAACTCAATCGGATCACGGGAAGTAGGTGAAAATTCAAAAGTACGATTTACACCCGGACGAAAGCCGGGCCGGTCAGCTAGTTACCATAAATTGTATTGTCACCGGAGCTACACATGTGTGCAAAATTTTTAACTCAATCGGATCATAGGAAGTGGGTGAAAATTCAAAAGTACGATTTGCACCCGGACGAAAGCCGGGCCGGTCAGCTAGTTATCATAATATTGTATTGTCACCGGAGCTACACATGTGTGCAAAATTTCAACTCAATCGGATCACGGGAAGTGGGTGAAAATTCAAAAGTACGATTTACACCCGGACAAAAGCCGGGCCGGTCAGCTAGTTACCATAATATTGTATTGTCACCGGAGCTACACATGTGTGCAAAATTTCAACTCAATCGGATCATAGGAAGTGGGTGAAAGTTCAAAAGTACGATTTACGCCCGGATGAACCGGGCCGGTCAGTTAGTTAACATAATATTGTTTTGTCACCGGAGCTACACATGTGTGCAAAATTTCAACTCAGTCGGTCGCAAGATTTGTAACAAATATACGGGATCAAGCTAAATAAAACCACCGTTTAAAAAACAAAGCATCTACTACCTACTTACTTTTGCGTGATGCCAGAACATACGTTTTTATTTGAGAATCAGTTCGGTTACTTTTGCGTGATGCCAGAATATTTTGAAACTCGCAGTCGCATAAGAAGTTATTTAGGGTAAACGGTATAGTGATTGGCCTTTTAATGTTATCGGTTTCGTTTTTTATTTGGTGTTTGTATTGTTTTAAGAATATCTCAATAATAAATATGTCACTGTGTTTGGAAAACATACCTCTTTCAGATTTTTCTTGATCAACATTGTTGAAATAAATATATTTTTAAATAAAAATTCATAAACTTCCAACTTCACGAAACTATAGTGATTGGCCCTCAAAAGCTAGTGACTGACCATGAAATAGGTAGTGATTGGCCACTGAACAAATAGCAATGAACAAAATAATATTCTGTCTAAGAAATCTATTTACAGCCTAGTTTTTATTTTTTACAGGAAAAATTAAAAAGCATCGATTGTACTAAGTATAGATTTATTAAATAAAAATAACATCTTTTCCAATAAACCTTCAATATTATATTATAAACCGAAAAAACATTGCTGTGTAATTAAAAATAAAAAAAAACGACGTCTTGTAAAAAGAAAAAAAAACGACTTTTATCAATGGGTTCGTGGCTTTATACCTATGTTTACTTAGGGCCTAAACATTCATACAGCTGCCTTAAGAAGATACCTACAAATTCACGAATTTACCTGATATGTAAAAAATATCACAGTTTAGCGTCATGATGACGATGACATAGTACGAAAAATTAAACAAAACTAATTATTTTTTTCTTCAAGCATGGTAAACATTCAAATTTGTCAGAATTTGATTTATGCAGATTGTGTTTTTTGATGCACTTAATGTGGTAAGTACGAATTTTACAGCTAATACATTTCAGTCCAGCCTCGCGTTTGGAGATATTTAGGGTACAAGTATAGCAGAGTCCCTTATATTGTTTTCCATTCATGGATGTTGATAATCCGATTTCCATCAAAGTTTTATCAAAATCTGGTTTTTCTTCTCGAAAAAGTGCAGGAATTTGTATATCTGAAAGCGGATTAATTTTTCTTTCATCTGAAAATAGTTGCCTAGTTACTTTTTCTAATTTTTCGTTGTACAATTTTTCGATACTTTCACATAATATGTCTTCCTCAGGCTCTTCAGCTATATGTTTTTCTTGGATGATTTTTGTGTCCTTTTTCAAATTTTCAATCTTGTTTTTCGTGATAATTGTCGTTTCAACTTTACCGTTATTCAGAATTGTCATATTAGTCTTTTCCTTTGGAAGTGTCATAGCAGTCTTTTTCCCTGGAATTGTTATTTCAGCCTTTTTCTTATTCGGAATTGTCGCAGTCTTTTTCTTTTTTGGTTGTGTATTTTTTTTCTGGTTTTCTTTCAAGAGTTTATTCTCAATTCTTTTCCTTTGTCTTTGTTCTTTTTCTTCTTCTTTTTGTTTTTTCATGTCTTCTTTGCTATTCTTCAATTTTTTCCACTGAGTAGAAGTCAACACATATGGCATTCGCTGCACATTTCTAGTACCTTTTCTCTTGGGAGTAATCGGCCACTGTAATATCTGTTCTAAAGAGCCTTCTTCTACAGAACTTGTACTGTTATAGTTAATAAGATTTTTTTCTTCTTCTGCGATAATAATTGGTATATTTTCGATATCTAAATTTTGATCCGGTATATTTTCGATATCTAAATTTTGATCCGGTATATTTTCGATATCTAAATTTTGATTCGGTACATTTTCAATGCCGTAATTTTGGTCCGGTATATTTTCAATATATAGGTCCGGTATATTTTCAAGATCTAAATTTTGCTTTGGTATATTTTCACTATTTGCATTTTGGTCGAAGAAATTTCCAATATGTAAAATTTGGTTCGGTATACTTTTAAAATTTAAATTTTGGTCCCTTTTATCTTCAATATCAACATTTTGAATATCGGTTCCAGTGTTTTCTGGCGTTTCTTCTGCTGAACTACTTGACTGAAATTCTTTCCATCATTTATAGAGCAAGAAGTCCTCTCCTTGTTCCTCAGATATTGGGGGAAACATTTCTTCAAACTTTCTGATTTTTTCTGAACCAACTATGGTTTTGAATTTTTTATATGTTATTTTTGCTGTAAGTAATTCATTTCCTTTTTCCGTATCATTGAGTTGTCGTTTTTCTCCTAAGCATTTGGAATAATCAACCGCGTTCTCGTCGAAAGGATAGAGCCCGCAAGCTCTAAAACCATTTTGTATGGTACCAGCTTTGCTATATTTCTCAATGACATTCTTCAAGATTGGACCAAACTTTTGTTTTGTTAATGAGTCATTTGTGTTCTGCCTTCTCCATTCCAAAACTCCCTTTTTCCATCCTATTTTTATAGGTTTGAAGGCAGCTACGTCTGCTGGTTGTAAAATTCGCGTGGAATTCGGATAGAGACAGACAGTTATAATGCCCAGCTGTGTGCATAGTTCACTAAGCTGATATGTCAAATGTGTGCTGTGACCATCTAGGAAGAGTATTACAGGAAATAATATATTTTTTTCAAGCAAAAATGGATGCAGGACTCTTGAGATATATTCATACATTAACTCCGCTTTCATCCATCTTGTTTCGCTAACACCTATGCCCCAGTCACCCGGCACTGAAGCCTGTAAATCAGCTCGTAACCTTTTACCAGGAAATATAACCATTGGAGGTGTTGTTAAACCCGCTGCCGAAAAAGTGAACATTACGGTAATGGTAGATTTCGACGGTGCATGTTCAATTTCATACACATTGCGAGTTCCCCGAGGAGCCAGTACCTTGTTGTTTTTTGGGCATAAGTTAAAACAGGTCTCGTCCCCATTGAAAATTCGTGTAGGATCGTTCAGGATGTGGTCATACCCTTTTCCGACAAGATAAGTGTGAATTTCTTGGAACCACTTCCGGATGTCCTTCTCAGACACATTTGCACTGGCAGATGTGACTCCCTCAGCAGTGCGAGTGACTAAATTTGGATGACGACGAAGGAAAGCCTTGTACCATCCATCTTGAGGGCAGTTGTTCTTGAAGGGATTTGGTCTAGGAACCTTGTCTAAAAATGCCTTCACAGAAGCTTGGATATCTTCTTTTCTCCGTGGAAATCCCTTTTTACAGTTCTCAATTATCCATTTTGCTAAAATGTCTTCTTCTTGGCTAGTTAAAATTGGACTAGGACCAAAACCAGGCTTAACAAATTTGTCGCTTTTGCGAAATTGTAAGGTTGCTCTGGGTACCTGGAATTTTCTGGAAACTTCCCTTAAGGGTACACCATCTTCCAGTGCCTTCATAGCATCTTGCAGTTGAACCTCAGTATACTTTTTTCTGTATTTAGTACGCCCTTCTGTTTTTGGCATTTTTAAATAACACCTATAATAGAGAATATTACTTAGATGCAGTTATCGGCCCCCATATGTTTACGGTTACTGGCCCCCGGCCAACGACTGTCTAAACAGTTATTGGCCCCCCGGCCATCGACTGTCTAGACTGAAATTCAGAGCAACTTTTTATTTTTAAAATGTCGATCGTTATATTTGAAAGCAAACGAAGGCAAGTAACCAAAATTTCATAATATTATGCAAAGATACAATGATTGGCCCCACGGCCAATCTTTATTTCCATACAGAATATCAGTGACAGTTATTGGCCCCCCATTAATTTAATATTTTTATAGGTTAGAAAATGATTTTGAGGTTTAAAAACGTTATTCATTATGTCTGTATCAGTTTCAATAAATATCATTTAAACGACAAAATAAATTAAGTGGTTTGTCTACTCACCTAACACACACACTGCTTAACGATTATTTAGGAAAACAAGACAAAATCTAGATACCCACTACATGCGATCACAAAATGTTAACTGTCAAATCAGTCAGGCCTGCCAACGTATGAAAAGCACAATTTCCGTATGAAGTGACAATGCAAGATGAAGTTGGCAAACGCGAAATAAGATAAAATTCATCCTGGTTCTTATTATTTAAGTTTATTTGTGAAGTGGCCAATCACTATATGACGGCCGACCACTGTACTGTTTACCCTACTTGAAAAAAAAATCATGTAAATCGGATCAGTGGTTCTCGAGTTATAAGCGTACAAAGGGACATACAGACAGAGAAAGTCAAATTGTTCGGGAAGGTATGAACGTCGAGAAATTTTGGTCCGATCCCTAGGTCTCGCCATCCGATCGACGTCAATAATTAGTTACACGTCATTTTAACTCAGTAGGCCAGGGTTTTTAAACTTAAATTCAAACATCAGCAGTCAAAAAATTGAATAACTATATTAAAATAATGCAATATAAGACAGAGCATACGCTATCTTCCAATATCCATATCACACTGTGCAACAGACAAGGACAACCGAAACAAGTTCGCGATTTATTAGATAAAGTCGCATTTATTTCGTTTAATAATCATATAAATCTGTATAAAAAAACTGTTTTGACACAATATTATACATGAAATCTATCTAAAATTTTCTGCTCTTTCGTTTAAGACAGGTTTCGAATCGATCTGACTTAAATTGAGCAAACTATAAGCAAAAAACACCGTTTTTTCTAATTTGCTCCCCTCTGGGGCCAACATTCAAAAATCGGGCGACGTTAGGATCAAATAGACCCCGAGAGGAATCGAACAAAAAAAAGTTTTTTAAAATCGGTTAACCCGTTTGGGCTGTACGCGTGACACAAAATAGCGTGACAGATTCACAGATTCACAGATTCACAGACAAAGCGAGTGTATATAGGCGCTTCTAGCTTCGCTAAGATCGCGCCTAAAAAGCGTGGGGTGCTTTGTATCATATTTTCATACTACCCCACGCTTTTTTACAATAAAATTAATTATTTTTTACTTTTTAGTTCATTAAAGCGTGTTTTTTAGTTTTTTTAAATTATAATTTTTTTTAGTCCTGGAGATCCTGGTCAGGATAATGGGACAAACTTATTGAATTATTGTATTGTCGTCGGTCCTTGATAAGTCGACACTAAATCTGACCGTTCAAAGTTGGTCAAAATCAAGTTCAAAGAAGTCGGTTACAAACTGACAAACAAGCAAGCAAGCAAACATACAGGTGAAGCTAATATAAGCGTGTTAAAAATAAACCAAAAGTAAAAATTAAGGAGGTTCCCCACACAAAAAACTAGTTTTTTCAACGTTCTTTTGTTTTTGCTCTATCGTAAAAACGGTAACACATACAAGTGTGAAACTTGGTCTGATTATAGTGGGAAGTCTAAACTAAAACAACAAATTGTTACCTTAATAATTTTATTCATACAACCGCTAGAATTTACACATGCATTCGCACACCATTTGACACATATAAACCTGACGCCATTATGCCCCGACCATTACCGCTTGCGCCTCTAGCGGACCAACTATTTCACTCATACTCGTCGGCAAAACAGAGACTATACTGTATTCGCACTTTCGCTAGCCGCCGATAAAGAGTCCGCCTGTCTCAACAGGTGTTATTACAGTGAATGTCAACCTACTGAAGCGCCTTCCTAATTTCAACTGTGCAATTTTTTTTGGTAAATACATAACACAAATATATTGTGTGGTTGTACGGAACCCTAGGTGCGCGAGTCTGACTCACAATTGACCGGTTTATATAATATTGTAGCAAACCCCAAGATGTTACGCCACTGCCTCCAATAGAGAAATCGAGAAGCGGTGTCTGCTTGTTACACCACGAGTACCTGCCGGAATGTTCTGGAGAGCGCGAGCACGTACTAGGCGCGGTTGCGCGACCTATATAAGCGAAGTACGAGTGAGTCAGAGGATCAGTCGACGGTGTCATGCAATGAAATAAATATTGATCATAGTCAACGGTAATCAGTCAGTGTAGATTGTACTGTGACTAATATAATTACGAATAAATAATCCTTGTATATATAGTTATTTGTTAAGTGTTATATAAGTGGCTTGTTTAGTTCAATAATTACCGTTTACTGATCAATATTTATTTCATTGCATGACACCGTCGACTGATCCTCTGACTCACTCGTACTTCGCTTATATAGGTCGCGCAACCCCGCCTAGTACGTTCTCGCGCTCTGCAAAACATTCCGGCAGGTACTCGTGGTTCAACAAGCTGACACCGCTTCTTGATTTCTCTATTGGAGGCAGTGGCGTAACATCTTGGGGTTTGCTACAATAGTATAGCGAGCCTATCTTATCCCCTAATGTATAATAAACGCTACAGTAAACGTCTGATCAAAATCGGTTCAGTAGTTTTTGAATTCGATAGGCGATACTTTGCTTTAGGACATACGCTATAAGAACTGGAGCGAGCGAATGAACCGAGTGATTAATGTATAAATTAATCATAAATTCGATCGAACGAACGAAGCGAGTGAGTAATCTATGCTATCTATACGATTAGTATGTAAAATTCTTTGTATGTACATTGTATGTATGTATGTTCCAATTGATTTAACTTAAAATCTCTTTGACGAATTTTGATGATTTTTTAATGTTCCATATGATTCCAGAAGTGCTATAGGCTATGTTTTAATCAACTTTTTTAATTGATTTTTGAGTTAATTAAAACATAAATCAAAATAAACGTGGGCGAAGCCACGTGTAGTGGCTAGTGTAAAATTTAATAAATCATAAATACGAGCTACCAAGTGAAGCGAGTGAGTAATGTATTATTATAAATTCGGGCGAACGAGCGAATCGAGTATGTAATGTATTAATAAATCATAAAATCGAACGGACAACCGAAGCGAGTGAGTAATGTATTAATAAATCATAATACATTCGTAGCACCCGGGCGGAGCCGGACCAGGCCACTAGTATATTATAAGAAACACACTTTAGTTTTTTTTACTAAAATGACTGTGCACGACGTAAACCTTGACATATCAGCTTCATTCTGATTACAAATCAAACATACACATTGAAATTGCCTCCTAGGGTATTATACGGTAGTCATATTACGTAATGCGTGAAGAATATAAGATCGTAGCGTGCAGGGGTGGAGAATGGGGCTTTTCATATAAAGAGTTAAATTTGGCTTGATGCTACTCAAGTCGTACCTATTCCTTGTATTATCGCCTGACGCCATATTGTTTCAATCACATTTCATATAATAGCATTAGGTTTAGCATAAATGTTATTTCCAATAAATATTAATGTACGAGGCACAAATTTGCGAAATTTCTTTAGTTTTTCATTCGAAGTATTTTAATTTTTTTTAAAACAAGTCACCATAAGGAAGAGAACCTATAAACGCTATTGTTTTGGTGTGTGCAATAATGACATAAGTAAAGAAAATTCAAAACATTTCAATTATTTGTCATCGTACACAATATGAAAATAGGTTTCACGTTATTCAACAATCAAATGTTATTGAACTAGCAACTTTATAATATCATAAAAAACAAAGTTTGACAAATGACAGATTATGCTAGCCTCGCAACCAGTTCATTTTTGCTTCCACCGACTTTCCGACCATGGCACTTGAGCCAACGCGAACGCCTTAATTGTGCACAAGTATGTTGGCCCACAACTTCATGCACTAATCTGACACCATCCCATTATATGTTCATCGAGATTAATGCAAAAAAACTCAGCCGGCACAGTCATTTTCACCAAAAGTGATCGAAACTTTCATATTTTGCAGGAAAAACGTGGCGGCGGGGCATGCGCGTGACGATCATGAAAGTCTCTTGTGACTGATAAAGCAGTAAATAGGAGTTATGATTTATAGAACGACGACTTTAAGGCAGAATATTATATTTTATAAAGCAATTTTTATTAATTATGTAGCCAAATTATATAATTGATTTTGCAATATCGGAAAAAATCATTTTATCCACCATTGTCACAGTCAGGATTCAAATCCGAACCTTTCCAATAAAAATTGCTTTCCCTATAATATATAATATCTGCCCAGCCGTACTAAATTCATATTTATATTATAATATTATATATATTAGAAATCGTGTCCATCGTGATTATAATAAAATTAAGCAAAATCGCAGGATAGTGGACAAAATAATTTGATTTATTAAATTAAATGTACGACGTTTCGTCTATAGATTTAGACTTTTTCAAGTACAATCATAAAAATAACAATATTTATGAAAATTAATATTAATTACTAACCATAGCAATTAACATAAGATATCTTATGTTAATTGCTATGGTTAGTAATTAATATTAATTTTTGTCCACTATCCTGCGATTTTGCTTAATTTTATTATAATATTATATTTTATGGTAAATAATATAGGTAGGTAGTACAATATTTTTTCAATTACGATTCAAATTTTACTTAATTAGAATATCTCATATCAATACAAATTGTTAATAAAATCAACTTTGTTTCATAATTGTAAGTTTTTGACAAAATGTCGACTTAGCTAAACAGTTTATATTTTATAGGATACCTACCTAAACCGAATTGGCTAGTTTCAGAATTTTTTTGTTTTGTTCACTTATACAGTGTTTGTTTTTATATCTCAGGGGATAGGATATCTTATCGCGCTTGTACTGAAAGGGGTTGAAACGCAAGCGAAGCCTAGGGTAAAGACTATAGTATTACTAATTATTATAATCGAATTTACAAGTAATTCCCTAATTGTTTTGAGTCGAGTAAAAAATGTGTTAAAAAAATTGATTCCACAATTAAATCTATTATTTCAATTATTTTAGATTAAAGAACTAAAATATGAAAATAAAAAAATATCAGTACCTAACAATAAAAATATAAGCAAATATATGTAATGTTTGATGTAATAATTATAAAAATAAAAAAAATCTTCAAAAGAACTAGGTAGTTATAGCGAAATATCAACTATATCTAGTATACGCGGTAAATTAAAAAATGTCAATATTGGAGTAAAAAAGTTCCATGCTCCAGGCAGTGTTCACTTGATTTTAGCATAAATATGTAGACGAATAACATTATAGTACGATGTAGGTCAACATTCGATGTAGCATATTGGAATTTAATATTAGTATTTTCAAATAAAAATATTTCCACTTCACTTTTTTTTAATTTACAGCAACCTATTTTTTTTTCAAAACAATTTATTTAACGATATTAAATTTACTACCGTATACAAACTATGAATCAGCAGCGTCAAAATTATTTTAAGGGTTTTAGAATAGCCGAGATCACTGGGACGTCGTTGTTTATATGTATATGACATTAATATTATTATGTTACAAATTTCCAGTCAACATATTTCACTCTGAGAATTGGTAAAAACTGGACAACATGTCAATTTTTATCAAAAATCTTTAAAGTTTCCAAGTTCTAACATAAAAATTTTATAGTATATTTTAAAACAAACAAATGAATTTATTAATAAAAATTGTAATTTGAAAATATCGCTACACACTAGTGCAAACCTAGATAATGCTGGCAATTTAAAAAATAAAAAGGCTAAAGGGAAGTTCATTTCAATTAATACGAAGAAAAATCAAATAATTTTGTAGAAATTATTTCATTTTTCTTTTAAAAAAGTAGACCTATTGTCTGCCTTTATTTTATAAAAATATGCCACAATGAAAGACGAAAGTTTATTTGAATGTAATTTATGATATTATATTTACGTAACGAGTTTTCAAGAAATCCTAGAGCTATGGAATCTATGATTATTGTGAAAAGCATGTCTATACTTTCTTGGACGTTCCCCGTTCCAAACTACGGACATTAGACGTCTTACCCATATTATTTAGTCAATGCTTAGACGTACATCATACATGCTAATGGTAGTATATGCCAATATTGTAATAATACGTCAACAACTAAATCATTTGTATTAACGACTAGTTCAGTCCAATTACTGAGATTAGTGCTTTTACTTCAATACGCAGTCGATAATACACTACTTAATTTGATTTATTAGACCTAAATTATTATTTATTATTCATGGAATTATGCATAGAATCGACAAATACGAACTGATATATAATGCTATTTTTATGACGACAAAATATAGAATGTTTGATATAAAAAACCATATTATGCAGTGGCGGCTCGTGCCTGTTTAGACAGGTGGTGCCAAAACGAAGGTCAAAATAGAAAAGAAGTACCTATAAAGCATAGAAAATAACTTTCCTAGTGACTATCCACGCAACTGTCTATGTTTGACTAAACCAGTACACACTGGCACAAAGTGCAACAATAGAAATCCGAAAAAAAAACAGTTTAATAAAGTTCAAGACCTCTACACATTTCTGGCAAAATAATAAAATAAAAAATATATTTTACGCAACACATAAATTATGACGTAAAGTTTCCGATAAATAAAGTCCATCCTTCTTTCCTTATTTCTTGTAAATTTTTCAGTTAAGTACTTTATTATTAAAATTGTCAATTCCACTAACAAAATGTTTTTCCGCCGATAGCATATCTAAATTTTTTTTCTTCCTCACACCCGCACAACCAATTGTTTTTATCATAAATATTTTTATTGAATTTGCGACAGCGAGATTTTTGTTGTCCACTTCCACTTTGTTTTTCAAATTTTACATCAGGTAATGGCCGCCCTAATTCTTTTATTTGAAGTTTTTCCTCTAAAGAGAGCGCACTAAAGGAGATTTTTAAAAAAATCACTTTGTTTGTGGTCATAGCGGCGAATAGTTATCAATAATGTCCAATAGATATACAAAACAAACTAAGGAAATTAAGAGTTAAGAAGATACTGTCAGTAGTCACACTAATCACACACTACAAAGCTACAGAAACTAAAAAAAAATGTTGACAAAGCAAACGGTCAAATAATAAAACAAAATTGTTATTAACAATAACATTTAACCGAAACAACAATGTGTTGTAAATTCCAACAATGACCAAACAGAATATCGCCAATAATGTGCCTGGCACACATTTCATTTAGATTTAGCATTACAGCATAGGGAAATCATGAGTCATAGTTCTATCTCTCTTGCTCACATATAAGGACCGTAAGGTATGCTTTGTTTACACTGTGCCTATTATTAAATGGCACAGGATACGTGTTACTGATCGCGTGGTGAAAATGTTTTAGGAAATTTGTGCGATTTAGGCTGAACTCTGCTGTCCGGACGATCGATAATTTTATAAATTGATTAAAAAAAATATATTAATAAAAATATTAACAAAAAATATTTTTAGAGAAAATTGAAAAATTAGGGGTAGTGCCATGGCACTGTGGCACTACCCCACGAGCCGCCACTGAATTATTATGCATGTACACTCAGAACGTCAATGGAGCAGAAGTTGACAGATTTGATATTTCTCAAAAATGATTTTAGGTGGCGTAACTTTGTTAAATCCTCTTTGTCGCTACTATAGATGCAGAACTCAAATAGGAAAAATCACGCAAAAATTAAATTTTTGAGAAGTAATAAACCAGTCAACTTTTGCTCCATTGACGTTTTGAGTCTACACCGTAGGTACTATTATTGTTTTAATATCTACTTTGATATCTAAATAATCTCATATTTTTGCAATTATTTCTCTCTTATCACATTGCAATATTGTGAAATCCCTTTTAAATGTATTATTTGCAAACGGAGACATTGTAATTTCGTTGTTTAATTTTTTGTATTTTTTTATCTTTTCTGCATTAAATAATATGCCTCTCGGTTACAATTATTTAACATTTTATGAAATTTCTGTGAGAAAGTTGCATATTTGGTCACTAACAGGTATTTTCTATAAGAGAAAATAGCGATAATACATTTTACATTGATTTAAATATTGCGCCTTTTATGTGGCCATACTGATTACGTCATAAGTAAACTACTCCTAATTGTCAGATTCCAATAAAAATTAATATGTACCTACCTAAAAAAATACTACAAAAAACGAAATTATAGAGGTATGTTCTGTTACTATTTTATAATATATTAGTATTATAATTGTAAACATAATAGTATACTGATTAAAACGTTAATGCCAGTATGAAAATGTTTAAATGTTCAAGGATTTCAATAGGTTTAGAAACAAAACAAAAACCATATTGATACAATACTATTGCATTCAAACACAGAATTAATATTTGAACGGTTGCACGCAGAATGAGAGTTGTCAATTCGATGCGATGCATGTCGGATCAAAATAGTAACACAACAATTATTAGAAACATTCAAACATGCAGAGTTGGGTAAAATATAGATGTTCTTTAATGACGTGCTAATATTTCAGGGTGATTCCTCAGTTATGAAGAAAAGTTCATATGAACATAATATGTCCGCAACGGCTTAAATTTTTCGTTACAGGGTGTTGAATTTTTGGTGGCCATTTTCAACAATTGTTATAAAGCAAAATGTATCATTATCAATGTTAATAATAAATAAATA
Source organism: Mongoloraphidia duomilia (assembly GCA_039654895.1). Taxonomy (NCBI): domain Eukaryota; kingdom Metazoa; phylum Arthropoda; class Insecta; order Raphidioptera; family Raphidiidae; genus Mongoloraphidia; species Mongoloraphidia duomilia. The sequence continues at coordinate 37,304,446 of CM077517.1, read as the reverse complement.
AACAAGTCTTTTATTTAACTACAATTAAATTGCAAAAAAAAAAAAATGGTGACGCGGTCTAGCAGATCTATTCTACTTAACCTAATCATCAATTATAATTTAATTGTTTTGATCAAGAACGCTGCTAATATGACAATATTGTATTATAATATATTTGTCAATATAGTGGAGTGCCTGGAGCATTAAAAACATGGGTTTCAGTTACAGGGAATGAAATTTAAAAATTCAAAATGAAATGTTTAGCTAATAATATATATAAAAAAGTTTACCTATTAAAAAATTGATTTGAAAAAAAAATTGATAATTGTAGCAATTCAAATAATATAATACATATTTAATGGAGTGACATTAGCTTTTTACCTCGGAACACACTTACAGTGGATGGATTTTTATGATTTTTTTGCACTGGGTTTCTAATAGTGAGAATAAAAAAATTTACCCTTTAAAAATTGCCTCTTTTCAAAAATGATTTTTTTTTAATACCTATAGATAAAATATTTAAAAAATGTATGTTGAAACGTAATAATTTCTATAATTCAAGTGCTTTAGGAATTTTAATGTTGCTGATTATTAATTTGTGGTAAAAAAATCAAAATTCGCTCGAAATAATTGAAGAGTATTCTGTTAAACTGTTAAAATCACTTAACACTTTTTGAAAGTTTGTATAAAAACTTTTAACGCGAAATGCTCTAGTATATGAAGAGTAGGTTTTCAAAAAATATTAAGTTCCCACATCGAGGTTATAGACCTACTAGCGGACCCGTCTCGGCTTCGCTCGGGTGGTATGAAATTATGATTTAATAGCGGTCACCCATTACTCCGCTCACGTATATTTAGTATAGCTGATCCGGCAAACGTTGTTAATAATTTCTAGGAATAATTACATTACTCACTCGCTTCGCTCGTTCGTTTGAATTTTATTAATACAGTACTCACTCGCTTCGCTCGTTCGCTTGAATATTATAAATACACTACTCACTCGCTTCGCTCGTTCGCTTGAATATTATAATTACATTACTCACTCGCTTCGCTCGTTCGTTTGAATTTTATTAATACACTACTCACTCGCTTCGCTCTTTCGCTTGAATATTTTCGCCTACTCACTCGCTTCGCTCGTTCGCTTGAATATTATAAATACACTACTCACTCGCTTCGCTCGTTCGCCATATATGTATTTTTTAAAGCTTAATATAAAAATCGCGATTAAAAATCAGGGGTTGATCGTATAAGGGTGAAAATTTAGAGTTGTATGTATTTTTCAATGCTGAATCATGAAAAAATTAAAACAAAAAATTTTGTCAAAAAAATAAAAAAAAATTTTTTGGGGTGGACCACCCTTAACATTTAGGGGGATGAAAAATAGATGTTGTCCGATTCTCCACCCTACCCGATAAGCACACAAAATTTCATCAAAATCGGTCCAGCCGTTTCGGAGGAGTTCAATAACGTACACCGCGACACGAGAATTTTATATATAAGATTGATTGGCTATCTAAATGCGTTAAAAAAATTAGAAAAATCTAAAGAGGCCACCCTACAGAAGCAATTTTATCAAAGTAAACGTTTTGACTAAACATTGAAACACTTGACGCGCAGTTCTCTAGTAAGTAGGGTGTTTAATAAATATTAATTTCCTACGTAGGGATGATAGATCCATCCATGGCCTATCTAACTGTGTCTAAAAATTTGGTAAATTTATTCGTAATCACCCTAAGGATGTAATTTTTTCATGATAGTCCTTTTCGACTAAAAAGGGAAATCCTTTTGTAGCAGCCAAATTATATTAATATAGAAAGTTTTATTTATTTATACGTTTCGCCTTTTTAGGCATCATCAGTAAATTATTTTATAAGAGTGAAATTGTGAATTATAAACACTTTGAAAGATGTTGTTATTTACAAGGTTTTTGGACAACCAGAAATGGTTGTCCAAAAACCTTGTAAATAACAACAACTTTCAAAATTTTCATAATTCACAATTTCACTCTTATAAAATAACTTACTGATGATGCCTAAAAAGGCGAAACGTTTAAATAAATAAAACTTTCTATATTAATATAATTTGGCTGCTACAAAATTTCCAAAAAACCCTACAAGACGAAATATTTATTAGTCCCTTTCAGATGAACGGTATTGCACTTATATTTTTTAGCGATCAGAAATTTTTAATTTTTTTATTTATAAAAATATATCATTCCTTTAACGGTTATAGACTATGATTTACGCTTATTTTGTCCACAGCGTACGCTGCAATCGATTCGGTTGTCCCCACCATAATATACTCTGCAGTCTGCACCCTGCCAATACGATGCATAATGCATATTCTATTAGCAAATACAGTATTTAGGTAGGATTTAGCACTGCACAGTGTTTTTCTAAGACATTTTGGAATATTCGCTGGAAGAGAGAACAATGATTATTATAAATTTAAACTATAAAATAGATTATCATAAGTGCTCAGGCACTTCCACCTTATACATTAAGCATTATCAGTATTTGATAAACGAAAAAGTAGACGCAAAATATATTTTTCACGAGGATTTTTTTATTCACGCTTCGCTGGGAACTTGAGAGTGTAATCGTAAATGAATGGTAGAAACAACGAAGTGACAGACAGATGTGGAGAAGTGGGTGTGGGGGGAGGTGTGGGCAGATAGAGGAGACACGATGAGCGACTAGTGCGCACCTTGCGGCGACGTGCGAAAGTGATGGAGTTACAAATTACATTAGCTACCGTTCTCTCTTATTGCTCACTACTCTTTCTACATATCCATTTGTGTGTTTGCATTTCCTTTACTTACTGACCAACTACAAACGTTTTGTCCATATTTCAAACTAGCTTTTACATGCGGATTCATGCGCGTTTATAGGAACATTTTCTTAACTAGAGAGTAGAGTCAGCAAAAAAGTACTCTATACTTTAATAAAGGGTACCGATTGATACTGTATCAGGCAGTGACGGATTTAGGCCTAGGCCTGCGGGCCTAGGGCGGCAACATTTAAGGGGCGGCAAAATTAAGAAGGCGCCTGAACCTCATTTTTCCCGGGCGCTGGAAATTCAAAATTGATTAAGTTTCCCGTCAACTGTGAGATTGAATTTTATTATTTTCTCTCTCACTGTCGATATATATATATTTATATATATTTACTTTGACGTTACAAGAAAGGCGGCAATCAGTACGGGCCTAGGGTGCCATCACGATCAAATCTGCCACTGGTATCAGGTAACAAGTAATAATATTTGTCAATTATAAAAAGCAAAATAAATCGCCGATCTATTTGATAACGTTTTTTGAATTTTTACTCTATAATTATTAAATGATCTACCAAGAATTTTTGATGTGAAACATCTTATGCCGCGGTTGTGATTTCGTTTGAAAGGAGCGACGCGTCTTCACATATCTATATGTATACTGTTACACAGTTTACGTGTGTGTGTAGCTATTACGTGTGTGTGTGAATTGCCAGGGGATTTCCTTTCGTTTCGGGGGGAGGGGGTTAATAAGTATAAGATACTCGCTATTTTACGTCTCGCTATGTTACGTGTGTGTGTGTAAACATCTGTATATTGCTGTTTTAATACTTTCAAACGGTGAGAGTTTCTCGCGGGGTGGGGGGAGGGTTAATAAATCATAAATTCTTATCTCTAAAACTACTGAACCGATTTTAAAAATTCTTTTACGAATTATCTTTGCAGGTGGAGAATTTCTCGCGGGGGGTGAGGTAATAAATCATAAATTCTTGTCTCTTGAACTACTAAACCGATTCTAAGAATTCTTTCACTAATTATATTCGCAGGGAGAGAATTTCTCGCGGGGGGTAATAAATCATAAATTCTTATCTCTGGAACTACTGAACCGATTCTAAAAATTCTTTCACTAATTGCCTTCGTAGAAGGAGAGCTATGAAAATGTTTCACACTGCCAGGCGTCTCACGACGGCTCACATTTTTTTTTCATTTATGCAGTAGTTTGGAGTGGGGGATTTGAAGAGCGATTCCAGCCCTCTCCAAACTGAAAAAATCCTTTGCAATTCACTTTTTCCCTAAAAATTATATTTTCTTATTTTTTCTTCCCTCTAATTTTTTCAGGTATCTAAAAATCTCAAAAATTTGAGGTAATTAATACCTCAAATTGGCAACAATGTAATTTATATCTATCCTACATTAACATTATTGGAAGGATTAATTGACTTTTTCTTATTATTTGCTTGCAAGGCTCAAGCACAATTGTGTTGACTCTAGAACACATACATATTACATATGGCAACTGCCTCTTGTCTACACCTAGTATTCGCGACGACATTATAGAAGGCTGGGTAACAACAATGTTATTTTTACCTTTTTTGCTGGACGTTTATCGAAGCTTAACGTATAGCGGCATTTGTCAGTTTTTTTAATTAAACCAATTTTAGCAATTCCATCAGCTTGCGGAAAACATACAAATATTGAAAGCTCCTGTCATATTTTGTTCTTACCAAATTATAAATAATTAACAAAATTTTTATAAAATTTCTGGAATCACTTTAAAATAATATTCAAATAATTTGTTATCATGTATTTAGGAAAAAATAATTACAAGCTTTTATTTAACTTGCTGTGTTATAGTTGTTTGGGTCAAATCTTGCAAGTCAATTTTGAACAACTTACACGTATCTGATCGATTTGAAATTTTGTACTCATATGTATTCGCGATGACAACACATTAATAAATTGTTTTTAAAATTAAATTCAACCCCTAAGGGGTTTTTGACTAATCAAGGCCCAGGACATATCGCTGAAGCTAGAAACTTGAAATTTTGACAGTAGGTTCCTTTTCTGACGTAAGCATCCACCAAGATGGAATTTTTCGAAATTCAACCCCTACGAAGGTCAAAAGGGGGTCAAATTTTGAAGGACTAACATGAACAAAAGCTTTTACTGAAATGTACTAAAAAGGAAAAAATAATAAGGATTTAACTAATTTAGGTTCATACGGGTTCATATTTATTATAAAAGCGGGGGTTGCGACTAATAAACTATCATAAAGTTTTATGTAGGTAACACATTTTTTATCTCAAACATGTTTTGATAAAACTTGTCGTTAAGCCAGAAATTAAATGTCTTATTGTTGAAAATATCCACTGTAATTTATTTCTATTTATTTATTTATTTAATTTATTTATTGTCAGATTATAGACGCGTCGACTACTCAGGTCATTAGCGTCTTCAACACAACAAATAGCATATTTGTGTATTAAAATCCACCAGCCGGCATACACAAACCGACTGGTACGAGCTCGGGTCCCTGGGAGCGCTAATTCTCAAAGAACATTGGAATGCAATTGCGATAACAACTACATCCCAATGTCCCCCCTGGGGGGAATTTATTTCTAATCTTTATCTCCTGACTCTTATGAGTTTCTTGGGCCCAATTTAGATCAGAACATTACGAAAGCATTTAAAGATAAACGAGTTCACTTTGCTGTTTAAGTTATTGTCTGATTACAGGTGGGAAAAGTCTACGCAAAAAACAAGATCATAGTTTATAACCTCCATACGGGAATGTAATACTTCCTGAACACACTTCTTAACTAGAGCACGTCGCGTCAAGTGTTCCAATTTCACTTCAAAAACACTACCTTGGAAAAACTGTGTCTGTAGGGTGGCCGCAACCAAATTTTCCAAATTTTTCGATGTAGTTCGATAGCCTATGAATACTTAGGTCTATAATCCTTGTATGGGAACTTAATATTTCTTAAACACTCTTCTTACTAGAGTAGGTACTTCGCGTTCATATACAAAATTTCAAAAGTGTTACGTAATTTCAACCGTGGATATTTTCAACATTCAATGTATGTATGTATGTATGGTATTTTATCAAAAAGTGTTTGGGACAAAAAATGTGGACAATTTTACGGCAAACATTTTTTGTTCGAAACATTTTTTAATTGCATAATGTTAATTTGCGATGTTAATTAAAACACGTGTTTCTTACTATAAATCTGCACGCAGCGGCTATAGCTCACCTAGCAGGAGGGGGAAAACTTAGTATGTTCATTCCAGACCTAAACTGAAGGGATAAAAACTATTTCCAGCTTTCCCCTAATTAATTCCGAATTAAAAATCCCTACCACTGGCCTACTATTGCATATCAATTATTTAATATCTACTAAAATTAGCGAATTCTACAACCTAATTTTTTTAAATCATTTTTAAATTAAATTTCATAATCAAAAATTTCCCAAATATTTACTCTTGGGGTATGAGGCCAAGTGCTTATCCCCTAGTGACTAGGCAATATTATCTTTATGATTTATGACATTACGTGTTACTGACTTAACGGGACTCATGATCATGCGCGTGAAGTCATTTCCTGGCCCACATTTCCGTAATTGAAAATTCTGCGTACTGCGAGCTAAAAAGTTTCGCTTTAAAAACAATAATCAAAAATATGCTTTTCTAACACATAGGTATTAAAAATGTACAACTTTTCGTGCCTCTAGTCGGCTGCTTAAAATAATATATATCGCAGACGTACAATAATACAACATTTTACACCAGCATAGGGAGGCGTGCGTTAAATATAAACTGTGACGTCAGCGTATAATAATGCACATTTTACGCCATACGAGAAATATAGGAATATAGTTCTATGCGAGGTTCTATGGTAACGAAGTAAATAAATATTGGATCAAGGCCAATATTTTTAGCTGTCAGTGAGCTTTAGGTGTTTAAAATTAATTCAATAAAGCTCTTTAGTTGAATACGTTGTACATTTCAAATATGTGTTACAAAAAATAATGTACACAACTCGTACCATTAAGTATAACACGCTTGGGGTGTTGCCACTCTCGCCTGCGGCTCGCGTGCCGAATTTCCCTCTTGTGTATTATACTTTATTATACTAGCTGCGTAAACTACTATTTTATAATAATACTACAATCTTCATATTATAATTCTGCCAATATATTTTTTGTAAAATTGCAACGGTATAAATTTGTAAATATTTTGATGCTGCAGCTTTTTTCTTTTTGGTTATATTTTATATTTCAATATTACATTTTCTTTCCTCCGTCCCTTATTTAATTTTCCCGATATAACGTAGTACGCAACAGCGTCCTGGAAAAATCTTCGATGCTAGGAAAATATGATTTAGTTTTTCTTTTGAATCACGTACAAACATTTAGCTCCTATCATTGCATTTTGCTCCATGTTTTTCCTAGATTAAGTCGCAGGATCATTAAATAAACAAAATAAAATGGCAACGGAAATTAATTCCGGTTGAATAAGGCTGTGCAAGGTTGATTTTCCGAGTTATAAATTTAGTTTATTAAGTACTAGCCGTTACCCGTGGCTTCGTCCACGTATTTTACGATTTATAATTTATTATCCCCCCCGTGAGAAATTCTTCTCCTGCAAAACGAAGCCGGGCTGGTAGTGTTTATTCGCTCGAATTTTATAATACATAACTCACTCGCTTCGCTCGTTCGCTCGGATTTTATTAATACATTACTCACTCGTTCGCTTGAATATTATTAATATATTACTCACTCGCCTCGCTCGTTCGCTCGAATTTTATAAGTACATTCATCACTCGCTTCGCTCGTTCGCTCGAATATTAATTAATTCGCTTGAATATTATTAATATATTACTCACTCGCTTCGCTCGTTCGCTCGAATTTTATTTATACATTATTGCTCACCTACGATACCTATATAAGGAACTCCTGTGCAAAATTTGTTATCCTCCCACGAGAATCTTCCCCCCTAATTTGTTATCCCCCCGCAAGAATCTCCCCTCCTAATTTGTTATCCCCCCGCGAGAATCATACCGCACATACACTATTAGTCCAGTTGCCATGTCTTGTTAACTTCAAAAAATTCCAAACTTAGTGAAACTTTGGGATTTTGTTGGTGGGTGTCCAGTAGTGCTACACCCAATTTATCCAACAAAAAAAAACCTGTGGAATTTTGGAGGGGGGCGAAAAACCTCAAAATGTTTGCACTTTTTTCGGGTTTTACGAAATATTTCGAAAACGGTTGATTTTAGCGGACAACTTCAAATTAGTAACTTATAGAGGATTAAATTTTCTACAATTTTCATTGGTAAAACGTATTTTTTGATCCCACAGGTACCGAGATACAGAGTTTTGAAAAATTTCTCAAAATCGTAAAAAACTACTGAAAAGGCTGGTTTTCGATATTTATTTTCCATTTTGCTTTTGCAACATATTAGTGCAATGACTTTAGCTTGCATTCCAGTTATATATATTGATGGGCTATCTAAGTCGTTAAAAAAATTAGAAAAATACGAAGAGGCCACTCTACAGAAGCAATTTTATCAAAGTAAACATTTTGACAAAAAATGGAAACACTTGACGCGAAGTTCTCTAGTAAGTAGGATGTTTAATTAATATTATTTCCCTATGTAGGGATTATAAACCTATTCATGCGCTATCTAACTGTGTCGAAAAAATTCGGTAAACTTATTAAGTAGCCACCCTAAGGAAGTAATTTTTTCAAGATAGTACTTTTCGACTAAAAATGGAAACCCTTGACTCGGAGTGCTCTAGTAAGTAGGGTGTTTAATAAATAATAATTTCCTATGTAGGGATTATAGACCGATTCATACGCTATCTAGCCGTGTCGAAAAAATTCGATAAACTTATCCGTAGCCACCCTAAGGAAGTAATTTTTTCAAGGTAGTACTTTTCGACTAAAAATGGAAACCCGTGACGTGTAGTGCTCTAGTAAGTAGGGTGTTTTATAAATATTAATTTCCCATGTAGGGATTATAGACATATATCCATAGGAAATATAACAGTTAAAAACTTCGTGAAACCTGGGAGTGGTCACCCTAAAAAAGCAATTTTTTAGAGAACTTATTTTTTTACCTTAAACAAAAGATAATAATATAAAAATCATTATTTGAAACTAGGTCTATAGTTATAATTATTATAACTATGCATTTATTATATTAATTTTTACGCGAGCTACCGAAAATCCTGCAAGGTACCGATAGCTCGCGATCGACGCTATTGCTGATTTTGTAGATTATAGACGCTCGAGAACAGAGGTCATAAGCATCCTGTTCTATTTAACCGACTTGTATTGATATATTGGTTACGCGTGTTTCTATTAGCATGAGCGTATTGTCGAAGGTTATGCGCCGTACTGCTCCGATAAAGTGCACGCAACGTCATTATTTTGTTTCTGTTTCCCAAAAGTGACGACTGTTCAACTCCGTGCCGGATCGAAACGAGTCAATTCAGTGCGTGCTCAGCTTTACGCCTTCTTTGTTCTATTAATGTCTGTTGTTTGAACGAAGTCACGTCCTGAATGGTTTCTTTCAATTTTAGTACTGTACTGTTCACAACAATACAAGTTTCTATGTTTTGAAAATTAAATAAATTCTAAATCGACAGCAACTTGTCACTTGGAATGCTCAGAACTAAAACCAACTTAAAATGGACGAACGAAAGGCATAAAAATGAGGTTATGAATAGCAATATTCCGAGAGATGAGAGAGAAAAAACTTTCATATGATAAACAATATTTGCTTTGCAATTAGCTGAGCAAACAAAATGAAAATGCGTTGGTTAATTTTACTTTCAAAGTTGTTGACATTTTCCTATTACGCAATTAAAAACTGACGACCGCGAGAAATTTTTTTTCATTCAGAAACTTTTCTTAATTTCACAACCCGTCTGCACAAAACTACGTGACAAAATTTAAAAATGATATTATATACGTCGACGTGTTCGTTGAGTTTATTATAAACTGTTTATTGAAACATTTAAATTTCAACTTGGCCAATTAGATAAATTTAAACAAAAATTGTGCGAGCAGGTCTTACTTGCAACAGATTAAAATATTCTAATTTATTTAATCACTAGCGGCCCGGTAGGGCTCTCTCCGTGTAGATTTAATTTTGCTAATATTATAATATAAATTTTTAATCTTATACAATATACAGTGTGCAAATGGTAGACCCGAACATAGGGAAAATAACATTGAGAACATTTACAATTTTGTTGTAAGCTATGGGCTATAAAATATAATGTAGTAAATGCTTTTTTTTATTTAGGAGGGTCCAAGTTACACTTAATAGTCAACCGTTGCTATGGAAAATTGTTTAAGAAATTCACTGTACTATTTTTTCTACGTAATTCACAACATATTTACATTAGATCTTATGGCCCATAGCCTTCTACAAAATTGTCCTAAATGTGTCTCAATGTTATTTTCCCTATGTTCGGGTCTACCGTTTATACACTTTATTTAAAACTTGTGTTTTCAACTTTCAATTTTCCTGCGTTTAATTTTCTCCTTTTTATTAAAATAATAATATTTAAGTTTAATTTTGATAACATTACAGATTCACTATAATGTGTTTTGACATATTATTATATGTTCTTTTATTTAGATGCTTTTTATTGAAATCGTGTTTGTCCTTTGTCATTCTGTCTTGGTGTCACGGTTATACTGTATTATGTATAATATATTATGTATATCTAGACATGGTGCGGTTAGCCTACCGCTGCTAAGGCACCATTCGCAACAAGCCCCTTTGGCGCAGCGTATAAAGCGGAAAACTTCTGGAACTTTCTAGAAACCTCATAGAACCTTCTAACAACTTCATAGATGAATACAGGTTTAGAATTGTAGATATGATCGGAAAACTTCTGGGACTTTCTAGAAACCTCATAGAACCTTCTAGAGACTTCATGGAACCTTCTAGAAAAAGCAGTGAATCCAGGTTTAAAATTGTAGATATGATCGGAAAACTTGAGAAACCTTCTAGAAACATTGTAGAATCTTCTATAAACTTCATAGAATCTTCTAGAAACTTCATAGAACATTCTAGAAACTTCATAGAACATTCTAGAAACCTCATAAAACCTTGCAGAAACTGCATGGAACCTTCTATAAAAAATAAAATTAAGAATAATCGCAGGATAGTGAACAAAATATTTGATTTATTTAATTAAATGTACGATGTTTCGTCTATATATTTAGACTTTTTCAAGTACATAAAAATAACAATATTTATGAAAATTAATATTAATTACCAACCATAGCAATTAAAATAAGATATAAGGGTACATAAGACAAAAACATGGTGACAAATTATGTTGACTATAAATTTTAACAATCAATAATAATAATAATACAAATGTTAGTATAATTTCATAACATAATTGTACTGACTACTTAAATTTTGAGTGTCTGTTCTATAATTGATTGAATGTTTTTGTCTTATGTACCCTATCTTATGTTAATTGCTATGGTTAGTAATTAATATTAATTTTCATAAATATTGTTATTTTTATGTACTTGAAAAAGTCTAAATATATAGACGAAACGTCGTACATTTAATTAAATAAATCAAATATTTTGTCCACTATCTTTAGTCCAGTCACGAGAGCTTAGAAAGGTAGGTCCACCTTGCGTTTTGCGCAGCAAATGATTTTATTTTTTTGTGTCCTCAAGCATGTTTAGGAGATGTCAAATCCAAGTTTGCGACCTCTAAAACAGAGCGGTGTAGTTTTGGTGGGCGAAAAACCATGATTTTTTTGCACTTTTTTACGTTTTTTGCTTATAACATAAAAACGGCTTGTCCTATCGAAAAAATGGTTCCATTCAAAATTAAAGAGCACAAAATTTACTTCAAAATGCACTAGTCAAATATGTTTTTGTTCCGATTTTACCGACTCTACAGAACTTAGAAAAACAAAAAAAAAAAATAAACTCTTTTTTTGTTTGAAGGCGCTAATCTCAGGAACTGCCAGTCTGTAAAAGAAGCAAAGTACTAATCAATGAGACCCTATACGAGTTTTTTAAAAATTCAATCCCAAAGAGTGAAAACGGGAGTGTAGGATTTATTGTAATAGCAAAAAATCCTACATCCACGTTTTACTCCCTGTGGGATTGAATTAAAAAAAATAATCGAATAGCCTATAACCTTCCTTAATAAACGGGCTATCTAACAAAAAAATTTTTTTTCAAATCGGACTGGTAGTTCCTGAGATTAGCGCGTTCAAACAAAAAAAATAAACTCTTTTTTTGTTTGAACGCGCTAATCTCAGGAACTACAAGTCCGATTTAAAAAAAAAAATTTGTTAGATAGCCCGTTTATTGAGGAAGGTTATAGGATATACGAGTTTATTTTAAATTTAACCCCGAAGGGGGTAAAACGTGGGAGTAAGATTTTTTGTAATAACAAAAAATCTTACACCCCCGTTTTACCCCCTTTGGGATTGAATTTAAAAAAACTCGAATTGCCTAAAACCTTCCTAAATAAACGGGCTATCTAACAAAAAAATTTTTTTAATCGGACTTGTAGTTCCTGAGATTAGCGCGTTCAAACAAAAAAAGAATTTATTTTTTTTTGTTTGAACGCGCTAATCTCAGGAACTACCAGTCCGATTTGAAAAATTTTTTTTTGTTAGATAGCCCGTTTATTAAGGAAGGTTATAGGCTATTCGAGTTTTTTAATAGTTAAAAGCTTGAAAAAATGCTTTTTTTTCATTTTGGTAAATTTTGGCAATTTTCTAAGTTCTGTAGAGCCGGTAAAAATGGGAACATAAACATATTTGACTAGTGCATTTTGAAGTAAATTTTGTGCCCTTTAATTTTGAATAGGACCATTTTTTCGATAGAACCAGCCGTTTCCATATTATAAGCAAGAAATCGAAAAAAGTGCAAAAAAATCGTGGTTTTTAGCCCACCAAAACTTACCCGCCCTGTTTTAGAGGTCGCAAACTTGGGTTTGACATCTTCTAAACATGCTTGAGGACACAAAAAAATAAAATCATTTGCTGCACCAAACGCAAGGTGGACTTCCTCTCGTGACTGGACTACTTGTGATTTTTCTCAATTTTATTATAATCACGATGGACACGATTTCTAATATAAATCTTCTAGAAAAAGTAGTGAATCCAGGTTTAAAATAATATTGTGGATATGATCGGAAAACTTCTGGAACCTTCTAGAAACCTCATAGAATCTTCCAGAAACTTCTAAAAACTTCATAGAACTGAAAAAATGAAAAATGTGTTTTATTTGTGACTAAAAAGTACAAAATAAAATTAAAGTAATAAAAAATTTTTTAAGAAAAGATGCTTTTTATTGAGGGGCCCTAAAAAGCAGAAAATAAAAATTAATCTTCCAAAGAGATTATATAAAGAAATAAAATTTTCAACTTAATAATTTTGGAGCAAAAATTTTAGAAAGCATTTGAGACCCCTGCAAACTATCAAAAGCAAAATTTATGATTAACCAACAAATATATTTGAGACTCTAGACTCTAGAGTATATGGTCTCGAATGCTTTTTAAAATTTTTGCTCCAAAATTATCTAAGCTGAAAATTTTATTTCTAGCATCTCTTTGGAAGATTAATTTTTTATTTTCTGCTTTTTAGGGCCTCGCAATGAAAAGCATCTTCTCTTGAAAACATTTCTTTTACTTTAATTTTTATATATTCCAAAGCACACTTATAACTGTTACACTATTATTTGAAGCGCCAATAAAATGACTTTTAAAATTATAAAATTTTCTCTAATATTCGTACATCAAATGTTGATGTATTATATACTAAAACCTCTCTCAAGAAATTCTCTAAATGGTGGTGAAAACCGCATCAAAATCCATCAAGTATAGTTTAGAAGCCTAAACCCGAATACACAGACAGACGCGGCCGGAGGACTGTTTTCTAACTAAATTTATTATAAGACAAAAAAGAAATCTAAGTGTTATATTTGGATAAAATTTCCAAATTAATGAAATTTACGATTGTTTATGTTTGTTTTATGAATCAATATTTTTAAGATTACCAACTGTCAAGGTAATTTGTGCTTGAATTTATTATTTTTTTTAAACCAACTGAAAATCTAATAATTCGATATAATATATTAAATGATGGTTTGTATTTATAATTTAAAATTGACCCTGATGAAAAAATATGTTCAAAAATGACATGTTCTTTATTTGAGTGCTTGTTCTTTGATTCTTGTTTCGTAGATTTTAACTTTTTTGTTCTATAATTTAGTTCGAAAACTTAATCCTTACGATACCAGATTTCGCTAAGAACATAATTATAATTTAATTTCAAATCAATCAATCTTTATAACCGCGCTTTAAATTATGTATTTTCAAAGGCTCTCAGATTAAACAAATGGCAGCAATTATTCGGTGAAAGCATAAAAGTAGAGACATTAGCTGTTTTTAATTTCAAGCGAGAATATTTGTCACCTGCGAGTGGCGATGCATACAAAGTACCGTTTTTGTTCTACTAATGACCTTAATAACTTTCAGATTTCTCTGTCCGTGGCATGTTATTTAACTAAATTTTATTTCAAATTAAATTTCTATTTGTACTTTTGACATAAATACACAGTGGCATTTTCTTCTACCTCTAAACTTTTATCGCTCTAAATATTTATTACCTATATAGCCTTTTAACGCGGCTTCGCTCGTGTTAACATCGGTTTTTTATGCTGTGCTATTTCTTATTACTCTCGGACGAGCATAGGACTGAAGAAAAAAATCGAAGTGATGATAAAAATCGAATTCGAGATTTCGACGGATTTAGACGTTTCATGGTGTCCACACATACTGAAAAAACCGGCCAAGTGCGAGTCAGACTCGCGCACCGGGGGTTTCGTACAATAATAAAAATAAGGTAAACAATTAACAGATTTACTTATTTAAGCTTTGTTTTTGAAAAGATTTTTTTACTTATATTACTTGTATTTTGTTCTTTTTAGTGTTTCGAAATTTTTCCGTATCAATTGAATTCATTTTTAAAGTAAAAAAAATATATTAACAGAATATTTGGTGAATAAAAAAACAAAAATATTGCGATCCGAAACCCGGGATCGAACCAGGGACCTTTAGATCTTCAGTCGAACGCTCTACTAACTGAGCCAATCAACCGCTGATGTTAGACGCTCTCTAGTACAGTATAGAAGTATGATTATTTGCCAAATGTCACAATACATAATCTGTGAAGTACGGAGGTACGGAACCCTAAAAACGAGTTTTAGGCGTTCGTCAGTTCGTTCGTATATGCAGAGAGCTCACCGACGCACCCCGTTCGACAAATCAAAGCCGAATTTTAAACCTAAGGTTTTTCTTTTTCCTAATTTCTTCCTACTCCCCGAAATAAAGGTGGAAAAAATGTAAAACTGCAACTTTATCGAAAACAGCTCAAACAATTTTGATCATATTTCATAAATATATTTGTCACTGGCTCTGCAATATACCATAATTCATAATTATAATAAAGGCAGTGCACTGATAAATTCACGGTTTGTTCAGTTCTGTAAGAAGTCAGCGCGATGAATTTAGTCTATCTTATTCCTTGATATAATATAACAAACACTATAATGAAAGTCCGCGAATCAAAATTAGTTTAGTAGTATATTGTTCACGTTATGGTTATAACGTCCATGGTTATAACATTTCAGAGGATTTAATCAGGGATATTGGACTAATTAATGTTGTTGTCAATCATTACATATTTTATTTCCTTAAATATAGGAACAAAACGTCACAAATTAAGGAAATAAATGTAATGATTGACAACAACATCAATTGGTCCAATATCCCTGATTAAATCCTCTAAAATATTAGTATAGAACTTTTAACCGGGGCAAACAGACAGAAAGATAGACGTTCTGAAAATTGTTAATTCGGTCTAAGTATCCTATAAACTGTACATCTAAGTTTAAATTTCGTTCCCGTATTTTTTTACAGCATCATTCATCTGAAAGTTCATATCCAACCTGGAATTTTGTAGAAGTTACATGCGAAGAGCTATAGCGGCGGATTCAGTTAAGGTATTCAGCAAGCTTGAAAATGAGTAGAGAGACTTCGCAAATGTATTGAATTGAGAATAGCAGTTCTTGCATTTGACCGTGGCCGGATTTAGCGGCCCCTTACTCTAAAAGGGAGTACTTTTAAATGTCTCCGGAATGTTCGTGTCGGAATTTAAATTAGACGTTTTAAATATATAATATGTTCTGTAACTTAAATCATATAAAAATTTCAACTTTGCTGCTATAACTTCAATGCACCTATTTTTAATCAATTTTATGATCGTCTTACAGCAATTTACCAGTGACGTTTTGTTTTACAATGTTTTTATAATATAAAAAAACTCGGGTCGCAGTGCCAAAACCCTGCCGACAATATAGTGTATTTGCTAATACTGGCATTGTGGCTTTATTATGTGAACTTAAGTTTGTTTTTGGACAAAATAAAAATTTTAACCCCTTAATACATCCCTTAAACATAATATTTTTTTTCTTAATTTCAATATTTTTATCAATGCAACCTCGGAACCAAATTAAATACACCCTTCCAGTAAGTAAAGCACGTATCCGCAAACTAGTGTTTTCATAAAATTTGTAAGTCCGGTCCTGTCGGGCCGATTTTATTAAAATTTTAGCAGTACATTTTAATCGCTACTAAAGGGTTACATTTCAATTTTGAAACGATTCTGAGAATTTTTTCGGCATTTTTGGGCCCAAAAACATTTTTCAACCCCTAAAAACCACCCTTAAAATGGTCCGATTGGGCCCATTTTAAATAGGCTTCGTGCGGTGATGGGTTCCAACGTGCGTACCAAATTTCGTCTCAATCGATTAAGTCTGTCGAGAGTTATCGCCCGTACACACATATATATATATATAATATATATATATAAATATATAAATATATATATAAATATATACATACATATATAAATAGACATTTCCAAAAATGGTGCCAAATTGTTCAGGAGGCTATGAAACGTCGAGAAATTTTGGTCCGACCCCTAGGTCCCGCCATCCGACCGACGCCAATAGTGTATGTGCCATATATGGCAAATACACTAATAAATGTAAAATTGACATGTTAAAAATTAATTTTGCTGAAATAGCTGCTATATACGGCCGTGCTCGAATGTAAGACCTGCCATTTTCTATTCAACATCCTTGCGGCGGTCTTTCTATTCATTTTAAAGCTTGCTGAAATAACTCAACTAAATCCGCCGCTAGCAACATAATGGCGCAAAAACCACTTAACACTAAAATAACTAATTGTAACTAAGTATATGTATTTCTGAGACTCTTCAGAGTATTTTGATGTTTTCTAATAAACAATAATTTTCTGACCACAAAAATTCCTTTATTGCTCGTTCGTCAAAATCAATTAACTCTTTCGAAAGTTATTGCCCGCACACATATATATATATAAATAATATATATTTATATATATATATATATACATATATAAATAGACATTTCCAAAAATGGTGCCAAAATGTTCAGGAGGCTATGAAACGTCGAGAAATTTTGGTCCGACCCCTAGGTCCCGCCATCCGACCGACGCCAATAGTGTATGTGCCATATGGCAAATACACTAATAATGAAAAAGCAATACTGAAGTACGTTGTACATATTTTAATAGTTTGTGTTGTCAGTCCATTTAAACTATTTTCATAACGGAACGTTAATTTCCGGACCTGACAGCAATTGTCATGAACTACGTTCTACATTTTTTTATGCAGAATGCCCGTAAAATTTTAATGCAATTTATTATAAAATAAATATAATATAAGTTAGGGTACTTGACACGAAGTGCTATAGTAATAAGGGTGTTCAATAAATCATAACTTCACTCATACGGTCTATAGATCTATCAATGGGCTATATAACATTCTGAGTTAAAAAAACGTAAAATCTGGAAACGATCACCCTAAAAAATCAATTTTTCAGAGATTTTACTTTTTTAAATTAAAAGTACGATCTCGATAAACGGCTATTTAAGTCCGCAACACAGATACGAAAAAACACTAAAAGCATGCGTGTTGTTTATTCAACACGCATGCTGTTTTGCGGACCTTAAATAGCCGTTTATTGACTGGTGACATCATGATCCATTATGAAACGCTTTTCGATGATATAGGTATTGAAAAACGTTATAAAGATTATGCTCTTTTCGGTGTTATAAATGAAATATGGCTACTGTGGTAACAAAGTAAATAAATATTTTATCGAGCCAAATGTTTTTATTATGAGATGTACTTCTGTCAGTGACATTAAATTATTCAATTAAAGTCTAAAACCATGCATGTGTTGAATAAAGTATAGTGTGAAACGCGTGTGCCAACTCGTATTCGGCTCGCGATGCTCACTCGCCAAGGCTCATGAGCGCTCGCCTACTATTCGTGCTGAAAACATCTCGCCTGACGCATAAAGATGTATTTAGCACACTTGCTGCACAATATACTATTATTTCTTGCAAATATATTATGCTGTGTATATTCCCTGTATACTTGTCGCGCACGGCCAGAATGAGATTGACAATACACAAATTTGAACATTGAGGTACCTACTTGAAGGTCATTGTATTCGTTACCATGGTCTTTTTAGTTAATTATTGTTTACTAGGTGGGAAGTATATGGTCACCTGTCGATTTTTTTCATTACATTATTTCTCATCGACAATGTACCTGGTGACAATGCAAAGCTAATTCAATCTTTAGAATGATGTGGTTTTCAGGGCGTTAACTGCAGATTACAGTATTTTTCATCATACTACTCTTTAAAAAATCACTCGGTATAATTGCCTTAAAATTTCTATTTATGAAAGAAAACATCTTTAATGAAAACAGCTTTTAATATTTCATAAATACCTTTATCTAACGTCCACAGAATTCCACAGTTGACCCTTGTCACTGTGGGACGGTCAAATAGCAATAAACGCGTATAAAATGTATGCAATTTAAAATGGACAACACAACTATTTCTGTCTCATTCAGTCATATATGATATGAGGTACAAATTGAAAAAGAAGTGAGACAGCAAGCTTCCACGATACGTTAAATTTTTTATGTGGTGGAAGCGCAGGTTATCTTATGGTGTGACTGGCGGTACGATTTAAAATATAATAATAATATCTGTGGTCACTTTATTTTGAAATTTATCGGTATAGTTGCTATCGGATAGCCCATAATATGATTCAAAAGGATGGTTTTCTATCATTAAAAGTTATTATTATTATTGAAGATATAATAGTCAACTGATACGTCTCTGTGTAAACATAGTAACTTCACACATGTTCGCAAATAAACACCTGTGCACACCTTAGTTTGGTGCCCACGCTTCACAATTGTTTTCTAACGAAGGTACCTGTTGATTTAATAAAACAATGTTCTTTATTGATAACAGCGTGTCTGCACTGCATGACGGCACATTGTTAGCAATGAAGTGACTTCATCATTAAATGTCATCATACAGTAGATCCTCCGTAACGTGAATATAATTTTTTTGTTCATGTCTGCAAAATTGTTCACATTGTAGAGCAGAGGTCGCCAACTGCTTTATGGGGCTTATTTTAAAAAATTGTCAGAATTCTGTGGTCCGGCAAACTTTAATAATGACTCAAGGTCACGTCCTATATGCCTATAGGTCTACATTTTGTTTTATTTCAACAACAGGGTAGAGACCCCAATTACAAACTCTTATTTTCTTTCTTTTTGATTTAGGTACTAACAAAACAAAACAATGCATTTCTAATAATAAATCGTGAATTTATAGGCAAACCATTTATTCTGTTTTGTCAGAATCTGTATTTTTTCGTATTAATATAATTTATGAAATTATATCCGTAAAAATGTATTTACGTCCCGTCAGTTAGTAAGTCCTGTTATAATGTGTTTAATTTTTGGGCAAACTGTGTCCATCTTTTTTCTGTCTGTTTATACCAAAACGGCTGAACCGATTTTAATTAAACCTTGTGTACTTATCTATACTAATACCTAAACTTAAAGTATTGGCAATAATCGGGTTAAGACCTAAGATAAGGTTTGCGATCGAATCCTCTGTATTTTTTATTTATTGTAAATTATAGACGCGTCGACAACTTAGATCATTAGCGTCTTGATTACATTACATAACAATTCGCTTAAAACTAAATGACATCAAAAAACATCCATGAGCGGAGGCGGGATTCGAACCCACGACAGTCTGATCCAGAGGCCACGACGCTAACCACTGGACCACACTATCCTCTCGAATTCTCTGTAAACCTATCCTTACATCTATAGCAGCCATTGACTGGAGTAATAATATTATAGTACTTCAGACTGTGACTGTAAGAAAGGTTTCTATCAAAACTGACTTTAACGCGAGAGAAGCCGCATGTATATAAATAAATATACCTAAATACTGAGATTTCGCACACGTTAATTAATATTATGAAGTATTAGAAATACCTTGTATTTTTTGATGTCCGTTTTGTGATTTCCTGTGTTTTAACACGACGCGTTTCAGCAACGAGTTGCTATCTTCAGATGTGGTTAAATTTTTTTTAAAATTACACATTAAGTATCCGTAACACATTATAATATTAAGCACATGCGTATAATGTAGTGGATTGTGGAGTACTGATTTAAATTTCGAAATTTTATGATTTATATAGTAGGCAGATGAAATGGGCGTGTGAGTGTGTGTGTATTTAGGTAGACGATTAATGAGTATTGGGTGTTTGTGTGTTTTTAATTATTGTGTCGTATATTATGTTCGATTTTAACGTTAGTTTGTCATTAAGAATGTTGGTATTGTTGAATTTTGTGACTTTATATATATTTCATATTCTTCGAGGGTGTCCATGTGTTTACCTTTACTGCAAATATGTTAATTAATGTCGGTTTTGACGTGAATCCTATCTTAACCTTGGTGTAGCCAGATAAGAAGTGTTCATTGATACTGTACCAAATTTCATCAAAATCGTTCTAGCCATTCTGGAATGATTCAGGTGCAAACAAATAGACAGAGTAGCAACAGCCAACAAACATGTCAGAAATTCAATCATTAGGTATTGTTTGAATTAAAACAGTTTACGTATACCTACAAAATATCGAATTAAAATCACTAATTGGTCTTATATAACTTTAGTTTTTATTTCTTATTGTGTGAGTTTTTATCCTGTGCCATTTGTTTTGTTGCGCAAGAAAGTTATTTCTACTTATATCGGATTTCTCTACCCTAATTAACGGCTTTTTCGCGCAAAAACTTTCATTTTCATTTCAAAAATATAGAAACTTTTTGAGTTCAAACCTTAGTGCTATAAAACATCGTCCAAAAAAAACTATAATATATTTGTGTAAAAATTCAGTGAAGAAGTTATGTACCTAACTTTTGATTTGAATTTTATCAATAGGTACATAAATATATTATTATAGAAATTTATAGATTTTGATAATTCAGTCATTAAAAATTATCATTTCTCTACAAAGAATTAAAATATTCCATCAGGCATTGTGTTTTATTAAAAAAGGACTTCGCTCGTGTTAATATTATAATTTTTTTGACCACTGCTCAGTCAGCTTTAGCAGAAGCGCAATGATATTCTATTCCTACCGTATAACAAACTCTGTACTGCTAATTCTATCAAAATCGGTTCAAAAGTTTTAACCTAGAATCAACAAATTGACAAACATACAGACAAAATCTGTGAATGGCTAATTTGCTCTAGCCATCCTATAAACTGTACAATTACATATCTTCCTTAAAAACTTACCATTTATAACCAACAAAGTTTCTATTTTATATCTTTCTAATCAAAATAAGTTCATGCATTTAAAACTTGAACTAGGCACCTTTTTAAACGACTTCAAAAAAAGGAGGTTTCTCAATTCGACCGTATATATTGTAACGAATCTAAGCAGGCTGGTTGCAGCCATGATTCGTTGGCTTAACATGGATCACGCAGCCTTGAGCGCGAAGAAATATTCTGGTTGACAACAATAAGAAAACCCGCCACCATGGATATAAAATGACCAGGAAAGTTCATATAGGCAAGAGCAAGTATGAAACACCAGGGAGTCACGTATACATTCTCAACGAGAGCAGACGTGAAAAGTGCGACAAGAAATAAATAGACCACCAGCGAGTTAAAAGTTCTTCGAGTGACCTAGTGCAAATAATCTTCCAGTACCAAGTGACAAACAGTGTGGAAGATATTTGAAAGTGACAGACGAGATCTTCGAGTGATTAAGTGCAGATAATCTTCTGGTGCAAAGTGACAGACAGTGTGGAAGATATCTGCAGGTGGCAAATAAATACTACCACCACAGACATATAGTGGACCCAGTGAACAATATACGTGCCACAGACATATGGTGGACACATAGTGGTCAAGCAGTGGTCAAGTAGTAACGAAGTGTTGGTCAACAAAAATTGACCAACGGTCAAGCAAAACTGACCAACGGAAAAATAGACAAAAAGCGAACAGTGAATAAAGTGAGGAACAATAATTGTCCAAAGCATGTAAACGGTTGTCACTGTTGTGAAAGAATAGATAAATAAAAATATTTACCAAAGTTACCAACGAGTTTTGTTACACTGGTGTCAGGTGTGGGGTGTAACGATGACGACAAAACTGTTGAAGGATTTGGTAAAGGCGGACCTCAAACGCGAGCTTGAGAAAAGAAGCATGGAAACATCAGGAACGAACGATGTATTGCGAAAGCGGCTCAGAGAGGCGCTAGTGGCGGAGGACGAAGACCCAGAAAGCTTTCTGTTCGCTGTGTCGGACAGCGGAGTCGATGATAATGCACTCACGCTGATGATGACAATGATGCAGAGGATGGAAGAAAAGCAAGAAGAAAACGCCAAAAAGCAAGAAGAAAACGCCAAAAAGCAAGAAGAAAACGCCAAAAAGCAAGAAGAAAATACCAGAAAGATGGAAGAGACGATACTATGCGGAACTTCTAGTATAATAGAAGAAAAGATGGGGGTGCTCGATGGACGACTCGACACCCTAGAAGAAAACGCCAAAAAGCAAGAAGAAAATACCAGAAGGATGGAAGAAAGGCAAGAAGAAAATACTAGAAGGATGGAAGAACGAATAGAAATGCTAGAAGGAAGACGTTCTGTTCCGGTTGTTGAAGTCAGAAGTGCAACCGAGATAGAGAGAGAGACCACCACCTCCAGCATGAGAGTCAAACCTCCGACGTTTGACGGAAACGTGGCCTGGTCGACCTACCACAAACAATTTGAGGCGGCTGCAAGAGCCAACGGATGGTCTGAGAGCGACAAAGTCATCTCTCTGGTGGTAGCCTTGCGCGGGGATGCCTTAAACATTCTGCAGGCAATCCCAGCAAGTCAACAAAACGACTACCACCTGTTGGTCTCCCGATTGGAGTTACGGTACGGTGATGCTCACCTCCAGCAAGTATACCACGCACAGCTGAGGAACCGTAACCAGAAGAACGGAGAAACGCTTCAACAGTTCCAAGCCGATGTTGCGCGCTTAATACGATTGGCGTATCCGACAGCACCTGAGTCGTTCCTAGAGCAATTGGCGGTACAAACATTCATTGATGGTTTACGAGACGGCGAAACTCAGCAGGGCTTGAGGCTGGCGCGATCGAAGACCATAGATGACGCGCTTGCCCATGCCATGGAATTTGAAGCCGCCAAGCAAGCATCACGAGGTCACGAACGTGTCCGGACTGTGGCGGAAGAAACCGAGAGCTCCGAAGATCGCATGACAGAGTTGGTGCGAAGAATTCTCCGGGAGACCGGCCGCCAAAAGAATCCCCAAGAACCGTGGCGACCCCGTTGTTGGAACTGCGGTGAACGAGGCCACATACGGCGCAACTGCCCGAAAACCGGTGAAAAACAGAAGCCGGAAAACTAAAGAAGGTTGACGAGAAGGAGCGAACGTCGACCTGGAGAAAGTATGCTCCGGAGATTACTATCCATGCCGTGTCACCTCAAGACCGCGCGGCCAGCATATTCGTCGATGGGAACGTCGCTGGCCAGACCATCCAGTTACTGGTGGACACAGGTGCGATGAAATCAATTATACGTCCTGGTGTTGTACAGAAAGCCACGAGGCTATTGCCAGCGACAGTTATGCTCAAGACAGCGACCGGTGACAGGATCTCGACGCATGGATCGACGACGATGACTATCGGCATTGGAAACCAGAAGCTCGACCATGAAGTACTGGTGGCTGACATCTCCGACGATTTCATCCTAGGTATGGATCTCCTGCGGAAATTTGGTTTTGCACTAGACCTGAAAGAAGGTGTCCTGAGAGTTGGTGACGAGGAACTTCCCCTACATCCCGGGGAGGACTCGGTGGCCAGAGTCTGGCTCCAGGAAGACGTCACACTGCCAGAACGAAGCGATATGATGATACGAGCCGGTCTGGATAGAGATCTTCGGGCAGGAAGTGTGCGAGTAGTTGAACCTGTCTACGACAAGTCGGTTCGTAACGGCGTGCTAGTGGGAAAAACACTAGTCAGGGTTGGAGAGACGGTACCGGTGAGAATTATGAACGTTAACTCGACACCGGTGACCCTGAAGAAGAACACCCTGCTGGGACAGTGTGTGCAAGCCTCCCGAATTTCCAGATGTGTAGAGGACGTACCACGGCCAACCGTCGCAAGAAACATTGAAAAATTGGCGACCATGATTATCGGCTCGTGTGAGAACCTTGACATTGCACAGTCAAGAGAAGTGCGAAGATTAATCCACAGCTATTCGGACGTTTTCGCACTCGACGATGAGCAACAAGGGCGAACCGATGTGGTACGTCATAAAATTGACACGGGAGATGCCAGGCCGATACGACAACGACCGAGACGTCTTCCATTGACGAGACGAGATGAAGCTGAGACGATCGTCACGGACATGGAGAAGCAGGGAGTCATAGAGCCATCAAGCAGCCCATGGGCATCACCGGTGGTTCTGGTCGGCAAGAAGGACGGCTCAACCCGATTTTGTGTGGACTATCGGCGCCTTAACGACGTGACCAAGAAAGACAGCTACCCACTTCCCCGTATCGATGACACACTAGATACGTTGTCAGGATCTCAGTGGTTCTCGACCTTAGATCTGAAGAGCGGCTACTGGCAGGTCGAAATGGACCCTCAAGACCGCGAGAAGACAGCGTTCACAATCGGCACAGGGTTATGGCAATTCACGGTCATGCCCTTCGGGTTGTGTAACGCACCGGCTACCTTTGAGCGCCTGATGGAGACCATTTTGAGGGGTCTGTCATGGAAGACCTGTTTGGTATACCTCGACGATGTGATTGTGGTTGGTCGCACGTTCGGAGAACACCTAAAGAACTTGGAAGAGGTGTTCCGAAGACTACGTGGAGCCAACCTGAAGTTGAGTCCGAAGAAGTGCCACATATTCCGGACGAAAGTGAAATATCTTGGACATGTTGTGTCTCGAGAAGGAGTGGAAGCCGACCCTGAGAAGATTAAAGCCGTGCAAGAGTGGCCAACACCGAAAGACAAGCACCAAGTTCGGAGCTTTCTTGGACTATGCACGTACTACCGACGTTTCGTCCCTGGCTTTGCGAACATTGCAAAGCCCTTGACAAAATTGACTGAAGATGGACGGGAATACGTCTGGAACAACGAGTGCGAAGAAGCTTTCCGACACCTGCAACGCGCTCTGGTAACGGCACCGATACTGAGCTATCCACGCACAGAAGAGAAGTTCATACTGGATACCGACGCAAGTAATCTGGCTATTGGTAGTGTGCTGTCCCAGATTCAAGACGGGCACGAGAAAGTCATTGGCTATTTCAGCAAAGTCCTGTCAAAGGCTGAAAGAAATTATTGCGTAACTAGGAAAGAGTTGCTGGCAGTAGTCAAGTCAGTAGAACACTTCCACAAGTATTTATATGGCCGAAGATTCTTGTTGAGAACAGATCATGCTGCGTTGAAGTGGCTCCTGCAATTTAAAAACCCCGAGGGACAGGTTGCCAGATGGATCGAGCGGTTGCAGGGATACGACTTCGACACCGAACATCGAGCGGGCACCATCCACCGGAATGCGGATGCCCTCTCAAGAAGACCGTGTCCAGAAAATTGTCAACATTGTTCTCGCCAAGAAGTGAAGACTTGCTGCATTTCAAGAACCACCCTGGTAAACGACGAGTGGTTGCCCAATGAAGTTAGGCGGGAACAAGAAGCGGATCCGGAACTGAAGATAGTGCTAGAGTGGAAACGGAACGTGAGAAGACCATCCTGGGAGGCCGTCAGTTCGTCCAGTAGAGTGCTGAAGGCATATTGGGCCCAATTGAACTCGCTGGAGGTGGAGGACGGTCTCTTGAAGAGAAGACTGGAAAATGAAGACGGCACGAGCGTAAGATCTCAATTGGTGATACCGAGAAGCCGAGTGCCGGATGTGCTGCGACAACTTCACGATGGGGCCTCGGGAGGCCATTTCGGCGTGAAGAAGACCCTGGAAAAAGTCCGAGAGAGGTTCTATTGGGTCAACTGCAAAGAGGACGTCAAAGAATGGTGCCGCAAATGTCGATTGTGTGCCGCCGGAAATGGACCCTTGGGAAAGAGGAGAGCACCCATGAGGCAATACAACGTGGGGAGTCCAATGGAGAGAGTGGCAATAGACGTAGCCGGACCATTCCCCGAGAGCGACGATGGAAATAAATACATCCTGGTGGCGATGGACTACTTCACTAAATGGGTGGAAGCATATGCGCTCCCGAACCAAGAAGCGACGACTGTGGCAGAGGTGCTTGTCAAAGAATTCTTCAGTCGGTTTGGAGTGCCAATGGAACTGCATTCAGATCAGGGCCGAAACTTTGAATCCGCCCTCTTCGGTGACGTGTGCCGGTTGCTTGGAATTCGCAAAACACGAACTACGCCGCTGCACCCACAGTCTGATGGAATGGTGGAACGCATGAATAGGACGATGGGAAAGTACCTAGCTAAAGTTGTTTCTGATCACCAACGAGACTGGGACCGGTACTTGCATCTGTTTCTGATGGCTTATCGCGCGTCAGTTCACGAGACTACCGATCAAACACCGGCCAGCGTGATGCTTGGACGTGAACTGCGACTGCCTTGCGACTTAGAGTTTGGACGACCACCTGTGGAAGAAGAAGTCGTAGGAGACAGCTACGCCGCAAAACTGAAACAGAAGCTGGGCGATATACATCAACGGGTCCGCAAGAACAGCCAACTGGCCAGTGATCGAATGAAGAGTCGGTACGACGTGCGAGCGCAAGATGGTGGATTTCAAGCAGAAGATTTGGTCTGGTTGTATGATCCACGGAGACGACGTGGCCTGTCGCCAAAGCTACAACAAGATTGGAAAGGCCCATATCAAGTAATGAAGCGAATAAACGATGTCGTCTATCGTGTGCGGAAGTTGCCACAAGGGAAACCAAGAGTAGTGCATTCCAATCGACTAGCGCCTTACGAAGGAGACTATGCCATGACGGCTGAGCCAGACCAACAGGCCAGAAGAATCGTCGGGCAAACAACGATCAAGGACGACCGACAGAAGTTTGAAAATTTCATGGCCGACTTCTCTGGGACCAGAAAGGCCCGTTTTGGTGTAACCAAGGAAGAACGACAGGACCTTTTTGGTGTCCCCGACAGCTACTCACTCGCTCACTGTGTCTCTGCGGACCTGCGCATGTCCAGAGGGATTGCGGGTGAGTTCCGACGACGATTTGGTTGCCAAGAGGAACTATGGAGACAAGTCCCTGCGGTCGGTAGGGTACTACGGCTGCTAGAACAGTGCCGCCCTATCTACTATTTGGTGACGAAACGATTGGTCTACCAGAAACCTACATACGTGGATCTGTGGAACACCCTAATGGAGTTAAAGGCCAACCTACTTCATGACGGTGTCAAGAAATTAGCGGTCCCTAAGCTGGGCTGTGGGCTCGATCGTTTGGATTGGAGAGTCGTACGAAACATGCTGGAAGTAATCTTTCAAGATACTGAAGTGAACATCCTGGTATGCAGTTTCGGGCTGAAAACGCACATGAGCCAACAGAAGAGTGTAGACTGCTATTTCTACCCAAGAGGAACATGCAGCCGAGGCGAGAGATGCCACTATCGACATGACCCCTTCTTTCGTGCTTGTAATCTGTCCTGGGACAGGACAGGTCTAAGAGGGAGGCAATGTAACGAATCTAAGCAGGCTGGTTGCAGCCATGATTCGTTGGCTTAACATGGATCACGCAGCCTTGAGCGCGAAGAAATATTCTGGTTGACAACAATAAGAAAACCCGCCACCATGGATATAAAATGACCAGGAAAGTTCATATAGGCAAGAGCAAGTATGAAACACCAGGGAGTCACGTATACATTCTCAACGAGAGCAGACGTGAAAAGTGCGACAAGAAATAAATAGACCACCAGCGAGTTAAAAGTTCTTCGAGTGACCTAGTGCAAATAATCTTCCAGTACCAAGTGACAAACAGTGTGGAAGATATTTGAAAGTGACAGACGAGATCTTCGAGTGATTAAGTGCAGATAATCTTCTGGTGCAAAGTGACAGACAGTGTGGAAGATATCTGCAGGTGGCAAATAAATACTACCACCACAGACATATAGTGGACCCAGTGAACAATATACGTGCCACAGACATATGGTGGACACATAGTGGTCAAGCAGTGGTCAAGTAGTAACGAAGTGTTGGTCAACAAAAATTGACCAACGGTCAAGCAAAACTGACCAACGGAAAAATAGACAAAAAGCGAACAGTGAATAAAGTGAGGAACAATAATTGTCCAAAGCATGTAAACGGTTGTCACTGTTGTGAAAGAATAGATAAATAAAAATATTTACCAAAGTTACCAACGAGTTTTGTTACAATATTTTTTATGTTTTATGTTTAATGTGTGTTCGCGAATAACTTCGTCGTTTATGAACCGATTTTGAAAAAAAATTTTTTATTTGAAAGGGTATACTTTCAGATTGGTCCCATCAAAATCGGTTCGGTTCTGATTTTAATAAAAGTAAGTAATGGCGTGTGATTCTTGGTAAATGTTACTTGTTGACACTAAAAAGTAAAAAATAAAAAACTTTTTAACAAAAAAAAAAACCTCCTTCAAAAAGGCACCAAAAAGAGGAAAATAATGAAATTTTGAGGTCTGAGCCAATTAAAATATGAAGTCGGTTAAAAAGTATAGTATAGTGATTAATATCTTCTTTTTAACCAACTTCATATTTTAATTGGCACAGACCTCAAAATTTCATTAACTTCCTCTTTTTAGTGCCTTTTTGAAGGAGGTTTTTACGTATATAACAAAAAGATTTACTGTAGTACTAGATTTAAATATCGTGTAGTTTTTTTTTTCTCGCAAAATTTTATATTTAAAAAATGAAAGATATAAGTAGTCAAAAAATAAAGGAAAGCATAATACATAAAAGTTATGTTTAGTTCTTATTTAAGTTTTGAGTACCAATTACAAAGCTCTACAATTTTTAAACTGAGAGTTATATTAGAGTTATATTAGAGTTCATAGCCACCTTTGTTATGAAACTAGAAAATGTGTGGTATTCCATGAATTTGACAACATATGCAGATAATTTCAACGTTTTAATGTGCAATTTTCTGAAACATAGAGCGTAAATGATCCGAAAATACAATGTTATTAGCTCACATATGTATATTCAGTAGCAATAAAAATACATCACCACAGAGTACTACATAATAATATGTAGTAAACACAGTGTAACAAAATTGATTGTCCAAATGTATTAAGCGCTTTGAATCGACTCAGTTCAAGGCGAAACAATCGATACTTTTAGAGAATTTAAGAATAGATTTATCCGATCAATTCTGAACAGTTTGTTTTTTCTTATTTTCTAAAAGTGCCGATTGTTCCCTTCCGTGTCCTTCCGTATCATTAGATAAGAGAACGATAAGTAAAAAATTTTTAGGTATATACCTCAACAGCTCACTTAATTGGTCATTTCACGTCCAATGGGTCTGTGATAAGTTATCACGCACGATTTTTGTGATTCGAATGCTCGTAGAGGTGGCGTCAACTAAGGCGGCAATCACTGCATACTACGGTATGTTTCATAGTGTCATCAGTCATGGCTTATGGGATTATACTATGGGGTAATTCCCACACGCATGTAAAATTTTAACACTTCAAAAAAAATTGTTAGAATTATAAGTAGAGCAAAATATAACGAACATTGCGCTCCTTTATTTATAAAACATGGGATAATGTCATTACCATCATTGTACATATATCAAGCTCTAATATATGCTAAAATTAACATAAACTACTTTGAAAGCCATTCTGACTACCATAGTTATAACACTAGATCAAAAAACGCAATATGCCTACCTCATAAAAGGCTTAATTTGTCCCAAATTGCCCCAGATTATATGGCCAAAAAGTTGTATAACACGCTGCCAAAATCAATTCAGGTTTTACCTGTAAAATATTTTAAAAAATACCTAAAGGCATTTTTTAAACAGAACTGGTTTTATGATATAAATGCATTTTTAATCATAGTTTTCAATTCTGTTTTTTGACGCTTTGTACCCACAATATGTGATTTTCAAATAAATTTATTTTATCTTATCTTATTATTATCCAAATATTAAGATAAAAATTCAGTGTTGAAGTAATTTTGAATCAAAGACTTTAAATAATTGTTTTGAAGGTAAACTTTTTAAAGTGGAATTGGAACACTTGACGCGACATACTCTAGTTAAAAAGTGTTCGGGAAATATTATATTTCCGTATGGAGGTTATAGACCCTATCCATGGGCTATCCAACTGTGTCAAAAAATTGGAAAATTTAAAAGCAGCCACCTTACAGAAGCAATTTTTTTGAGATAGAATTTTTTTGGTATAAAAGTAAGATATTGAAAAAATTGCTTGTCTAAGGTGACCCCTTGCAAAATATTCAAATTTTTCAGATAGCCCATGAATAGGTCTATAACCTCCATATGGGAATTAAATATTTTTTTAAGTACAGAAATTCGCATCAAGTGCTACATTTCCACGTTAAAAAATACAACCTTGGAAAAATTGAGTCCGTAGGGTGGCCGCAACCAGATTTTCCACATTTTTCGATGTAGTTCGATAGCTCATGGATAGGTCTATAATCCTAGCTTGGGAATGTAATATTTCTTAAACACTCTTCTTATAAGAATACTTCGCGTTCATATCGAACATTCCAAAAATACTAGGTACGTAGTTTCAACAATGGATATTTTCAACAATAAGAAATTTAATTTCTGGCTTAACGACAAGTTTTATCAAAAAAATGTTCGAGACAAAAAATGTGGAAAAATTTACTGCAAACATTTTTTTGTTTGAAACATGTTTTAATTGCCTAATGTTAATTTTCGATCTTAATTAAAACACGTGTTACTAACTATAAATTTGCACGCAGCGGCTAAGCTCGACTAGCAGTAGGGGGAAAACTTAGTAGGTATGTTCAATCTAGACCTAAACTGAAGGTATTAAAACCATTTCCAGCTTTCCCCTAATTAATTCAGAATTCGGAGTTTTTTTACTCTCCAACCACTGAACTATAAATAAATATGGCGACATTAAAATATATTTTTAATAAAAAAAATTATTTTGTTTATTGATTCAATAAATCCGAAACAAATAAAGCTGAAATGTGTGAAAGCACTGGTATACGGGAAATCAATATTCTTCCGACATGCGCATAAGGCTATATATTGGTTCGTCGTTGAATCGTTGGGCGGCGAAAGCTGTCAGTTCCATACATGTATAAGGACGAATAAAATGAAAATACAGTTATCCTTTTCGAGTTTCTGAATTTCATTACTAGATGGCGTTAGTTGTAGTATTGCGAAATTTTACAGTGTTCGAAAATTAAAATATTTTTAGCTCTTAAAAATTATTTTTTAAATTGTAAACTTTCAGTGAAAATATTGCATTATCTTTTTCGTGTGTCGTGTCCATAATAATTGAAATTTGAAGGATATTGGACACAGACTGAATCTCTTTTTTGATTTATTTAATGCCAATCCATAATTGCTTGAAAAAATAAAATGATCTACTTAAATTTGCTAGATTGTACCAGGAATGGTAAATTAATAAAATTGTTCACTTTTACAGCCATGTTTAAGGGGTCCTCAGATTGTCAATATTTTGTCAATAAGTTAATATTGTTGAAGGTATAAGGACAAAATTATTGAATAAGATTATAATTATGGATTAACAATTATATATAGAAAAGAATTGTTGCTGAATGACCAATTTTAAATTACTTGACTCAGTATTTTTTGCGAATGTTTCAGAAAATGTATTTCCGTCATCAGGGCCTAATAATCTCCACCAATCTTTAGTTAAATATTTATTCCGATTTTGAAAATATTCGACGAAAAAACTCAACAAATTGCAAAGTGAAAATTAAAAAACTAAACATGTAAAATTTTTAAAAGATATCTATGTGGTTGGTTCGTTGATCCTCATTCTATTACCTCTCTTT
Source organism: Mongoloraphidia duomilia (assembly GCA_039654895.1). NCBI lineage: Eukaryota > Metazoa > Arthropoda > Insecta > Raphidioptera > Raphidiidae > Mongoloraphidia > Mongoloraphidia duomilia. The sequence continues at coordinate 37,272,188 of CM077517.1, read as the reverse complement.
TTTTTCTATAATTGGATCTCATCGGTGCTGCAAATAAATATTGACTGTCTGAGGGACCCTTTAGATATCACGATACGAACTTGTGTCGTAAAATAAAAAATCTCATTTTATTTATTTTCTTTAAATAAAATAAAAGAATGTATTTAAAATAAAATTGTTCGTCTAAAGTTTTAAGTAGTTGACCCTTAGACAAACACATCAGCTTAAATAAAACAAACAACGCTTTCTCAGACTAGGTACTTCAGTTCTTGTAAGTTTATCTAATGCATCACTTCTGCAAATAACCACTAATGGACATCAATATTATTGGGGTGATTTAAATCAACTTTAGACGATTACCTAATTGTTACCAAACGTAATTCGTTTCTTTATTTTACATCTAGCCTTAGGCTTAGTATGGGTTAATGTAAGTTATTTTCTTTTGGATCTTTTAGTGTATCTTATTCTCTGATGTACAACAAACACTCCAGTGAAAGGTCAATCGAAATCGGTTTAATAGTTTTTGAGTTGATCTAGAACAAACAGACAGATCGACAAAAGTTATAAAAATATATGTTTCGGTCTAGGTATCCTATAAACTGTTAATCTAAGTCGAAATTTCGTTAAAACATACAATTAAAGTCAAAGTTGCGATTTAATTTAAGGAAGTGTCTGCTGCACCGACCGGTCGATGATTTAGGCACCAACCTACTACACCGACCGTTCAGAAACTTGGGACTATGTATAGCCTGCGGTGAACCATCAGAACAAAAATTACAAGACCAACTTGAATCAGAACAAAAATAATAAGACCAACATGAGGAGGACGAACCAGAACAACAACCACATGGCAAATCAGAAAAACAACTGCAAAACCATAAGCAACAATTAATTATTGGTATAAATTTAGAAAATTTAAAATACATCAGAGAAAATATAACCAAGTTTGAAACTGTTGAGAGCGTACACTCTTATAGCATCAGAAATAGAGCGGATATCAGAATTCCTTCATACAGGTTAATATATATATTTTGACTATTTTTGTAACTATGTATTACCTAGTATACAAATAAACTACTATTATTATTATTATTATACATTGAAAAATTGTCTTTAATTAGAAAGGGCAGGGGCAGGCCTAAAGATATCGACACGACAGTCATATAGGCATCAAAAATCAAAAGAAAAGAAGAAAAATACACAGGAATTAAAAGAAAGAAAAGGTTCTCTGAAGAACCTTTAATATTGCTGTTTATTTTCCACTTTATTTTTTTAACAAAAATGGATATTGCTTCTAGTTATGTAGATAAGAACGCGTTTATGTTTTATATTATTGTGCATTCAAGTTTGTTTTGTTTTAAATAAATGCTGAAAGATAATTTGAATGAATTGACGTGCAGGTCTGCGGTGACGGGACGACTATCGAGTTATCGCCACGTAATATAAAGAAATAATCAAATGTTACGTCAAATATATGGCCAGTAGCGTAGGCTAGTGCCTAAATCACCGACTGGTCGGTGCAACAGACACTCCCTTAATTTAATTGTGTTGATTCAATTTTCTCAGAAAAAGCCAGTCGTCTAGGCAATGATAAAAAATAGGTATTTTTTTAAATAAGCTACTATAAAAATGTATCAAAAAAAGAATAATAATTGATATTTATGTACATTTGTACTAATCAAATAAAGACATCTATCTATCTATCTATCTATCTATCGGTTTATAATTATAAAAGCGTTGGTAGCGATTGTAATAAACCATCATAAAGTTTACGACCCACGATTTTATAATTATTATGAACAAATTAATTTTTTTTTTGTATAAAGTTTTAATAAAAGCTTGTATTTATTATTAATTACCTAGTATAGATATTATATGAAAAACGGCTAGTAAAACTACTGGAGACACGTTTTCCCACCGCCAGAACCGGTACTTCCGCCACATATAAATTTTTCCATTTTTTTACAATTGTTATATAAATATTATTGTAGCCAAAATATGTGTTGTCATCGGAAGTACGTATGACTGCATAGTTTCAAGTTAATTGGAAGTGGCTCAAAAATTAGTTACAAGATTTCACGTTTACAAACAAGTGAAGCTAATCAAAAGCAAGTAAAAAATCAGCTCGATAGGAGTATTGTGTTGCTGTCGGACCTACATACGACTGCAAAGTTTCAAATCAACTGGACAAGTGGAGGTGGTGGGTCAAAAAAACGTTACAAGATTTTACCCTTACAGAAAAGTGAAGCTAAATAAAAGCTTATAAAATGAACGGAATCTTACCTTTAATAAAATCTACAGCCATCTCCAAACCGTAAGTATCCTTATCACAGTCGTCGAGTATGTGAGCTCCCAGAGTAATATTCGGCAAAAAACTTGCATTCAAATTAATCCTGTCTAATGTATAAAGCATCGCCTCCAATGCTTGTACGCCTCCTTGAGGCATAACCGGCCCACAAGTCACCGAGTCTTCGCGTTCGTGAACCATCATTAAACCACCGAGCACTAGGTCGCCTTCAACGACGGCTTCCTTTTTAACCGGCCACGGCACTTCCGACGCGAGTTTCGTTATATCACCGTTCACACGAGAAAATGACAGTTCAGTCACGTTATCACTTCCCGACACTTTACCGTCACTTATATTATAAACAACTTCTGAATCAACCTCTGTATCGATGGAATCCAATGTTGTGTAATAATCACCATAAGCGTTAATGTTATTTGTTGTTGATTGGATTTTAATTGATGGATTGATTGTCAATGAAATGTTATCCCTACCTACTGAAATTGTTGATTCTATTTTATCTGTGATATTAGCTGCATCGGTGGTTGTTTCTATTTCAGTAGTTTCTACATTTTTAACAATAGCTGTCGACATGGATGTACTAACTTTTTCAGTTTTAAAGTATGGATTATTTTGGTTTAAATCAATTGCTTCAATTTTAACCTTCGGGGATGAATCAGTCATTGCGTTAGAAGTTTCTGTAAAAGTATCAAAGTTTCTCAAATTTATTGTCTTATTTAAGTGTCCTTTCGTGTTATGTTTTACTATAGATTTAAAAGGCGTATTTGGTCTTTGTACAGGAATCGAATCTGTAGTTAAAACAAAATCTGTGCAATTTAAACAATCTCTAGAATTTATGGTCAGATTAAGCGAATTGCTTTGAAAATATTCATTAGTTGATTTATTGTTATTCCGTTCCGAAGATTTGTTACTTGAAAATTTATCTTCCAAGAAATGTGTTTTTAAATTTATTTTCTTTACACGCGGCTTTAAAAAACTGTGTTTATAAAAAATACTTTTATCGGCAACAAATTTCTGTTTCTTATGTTCATTTAACTTTCTCTTTAACAAATGACTTGTGCTTAATTGAATTTTTCCATTTTCCTTAGACGATTTGTTTCTCAGATGTGTTTCAACGATTTTCGGTTCATTAATTTTAATTGAAACATTCATAATCAATACTGGTACAGTTTTATTCTTTTCATTGCTAATAACTTCTTGTTCTTTCAACGGGAAAGGTTTAAGTGACGTAGCTGCTGATCCATCATCGTAGATTATCAAACTTTCATCTTCATCGTTCATAAATGCGGATGTTGTCGCATTGTTTCCTTGATCGCGGTCAAATAAATCATCGTCAGACATTCGTACAACTATAGTTGAATTAATTAATGTGTTATCAGATTCGGATGCGGTGTTATTTGAAGTTTCACTTGTAATGGAAATTAGATTTACATTAGTTGTGATGCTTGCTGCCTCGTCAAGTTTAACGCCGTTCAATACAGATACCGATTCATTATAATGATTGATTGACTTGTTTTTAATTATAGATTGATTAGAATGATACGATATTTCTGCCGGTACATCTAATTTATCATCAAACTTTATATCTAACCTGTCTTCAATTTTCGACGCATCGTGAAGCTCGGCTTCAAATAAATATTTCTCCAGCTTATCCATCGAATTTAGTGATTCCAAAGATATGTTATTATAAATATTCATTTCATCGGTCGACGAATTTATTTTGTAATAATCTGTATCGTTATTCAAACCAATTTCAACGTTTTCAACAGCAGGACTAGTTTCAATTTTTTCAAAAAAATTATTCAATTCGATTGACAAATTATTGGAAGGTGTTGTATTTATCCATTCACTTGGTTCAATCCATAAACCTGTGTTATTTTCCGAATCCCGTTCATTATTATTCAAATAGTTGCGTTCAGTATACAGGTTAACGGCTGAAGCAAAGTCATTTGTGTTATTTAATTTACTGGTGTGGTTTCCATCTAAACAGTTATCTCCAAGACCTGTTTTATTTACTAGCGGTAGAGTTTCATTTGAGTAGTTAAATTCTTTAGACAAATTAACAGTTACAATTGAATTATTTGTCCATTTGTCGTCGTTAAACTTCGTTCCATTCACGTAGAATGTTGCATTAAACAAGTGTGTCTTGTTTATCGATTTTAACAACCCCGCTTTGTTAATCAATAGATTTAATCCCGTGAAATGGATTTTGTTCTTTGAACTAAGTGACGAAGACTGAACGGCAGTGACTATATCTTGTTTATCTAATCTATTTCTTGATACACCCGACGACCCTAGATAAATTCTTTTACTGTCATCCTGTCCCTCGCCAGCGGGAGTCGACACCGTCGGACCGGATGCGGATTCAATCGCGTTACTGACCTCGTATTGATCATGTCGGGTTGCGGTCAATCCCTCGATACTTCCTTCCGACGACGATGTAAAGATACTGGATGCGTTTACAAAAGTAACGCCTGTACTCGTTAGTACAGGGTTGTCTTCTTTTATAGGCTTCTTAGATATTACAGTTTTTCTTGACTCTAAATCAGAGTTCTTAAATTCAGCAAGATCAGAATTTGAAAAACTAGAAATTAATGATATTTCAGAACTTACGTCGGTCAATATATTAGGATGGTCTTTTTTTAAATCCACACCTTTTGCATTGATTCCTGTACAGGCTTTCTCGATATTACAGCTTTCTTTAGCAATAAATCAGAGTTTTTTAATTCTGTATCGGCATGCACAAAATCAGAATTAGTAAAACTAGGAATTGATGATATTTCAGAAATTGAGCCTGTAGTTAATTTATCAGAATCACCTTTTTTTAATTCCATGCCCTCCGTGGTTATAGATTTTCTAGACGCTAACATTTTTCTTGACCTCAAATCAAAATCTGTATTTGTTTCTTCCCGACCAGCTGTTGTAAAATCATACGTTGATTTTTTTAAAATATCTTCAGGTTCTGTTGAGTATGTCGTTATTTGAATATCATTGTTTTGTCGAAAGTTAGTATTTGTTGAAGATCTTTCAAGAATTTCTTGCGTTTCGGTGTTGTCTAAGCTTATAAATTGTGTAGCTGTTTCAAGATCATTGGCTTGCACAAAGTCAAAGTTCGTAAAACTAGTAATTAATCCTTCAGAACTTGTAAATTTAGTGGTTTCAAAACCACTGCTTTTCATAAAATTTTGTGTCTCTAAATCTTCAGGATTTTTTCCAGATTCGAGGTTGTCTAAACGTGCAAATTTAAAATCTATATTGTCAATTAAACCTGATTTAGTAATTTTATTATTTGGCTCTGATAAGAACTCATTAGTTGTGACAGCGTATTCAGAATTTTCAAAATTCGGTTTCGTAAATTTAGAAACATTTTCATCATATAAATTTGCATATCCATTTTCAGTCACAAGTCTAGACCTGTATTTTGACATCGCGTCATCAAATTCTAAACTTTGTGTGTTCGATGACGACTGCGATATATCGATATTAATATTTTCTGTAATCTGAGAACTTTTTGGCACGACTATTTCCAAATGCACACTATTTTTATTTGCAGTAATATTATTCTTAAATTCTACGAAAGACGATTTGGCAATAAAAATTGAGCTAAGATTGTTAGATGAATTTGGTCCCTGTGTTAGTACTAAATTTCCTTTTTTCGAAATTTTATTTTCTAGTGAAGCGTAGCTGAAGACGAAATAAACAAACTGTTTGGCGTCATTTGTAAATCTGCTTTGTCACCCTTGTATAATTTATCTTGATTATTATCAATCAATGTAGCCGTGGAAGGATAAATGTTTTCCTTTTCCGTAATTGTAGTTTCTATTTTATTTTCATCGAAAAAGTCGGAGTTTCTTTTGTTCGTGAAAACCAATGTTTTTCCAGTAGTGGAGATGTAATCACTGAATAGTTTATCGTCATTACTATTAGTTAGTGTTGACGTGGGAGAATAAATGGTTTTCTTTTCCGTAATTGCTGTTTTCATTTTATTCCGGACGAAAAAGTCGACGTTCGTGAAAGCAAACGTTTTATCAGTGGCGAAATCATCATCAATGGGCAATTCATCATGATTACTGTCAATCAGTGTTGGCGTGGATGGATAAACCGTTTTCTTCCTCAAATTTGTAGTATCCATTTTATTCTCATCAGAAAAGTCAAAATTTATATCGTCAGCTAAATCAACCGTTTTGCTATCGGTGATGGTACTACTACTGTCAGTTGTAGTCTTCCTGTATACTTGTTGCCCGTCAGAACTGAACGTCGGCGTTCTTGTAGGATCACTGTATTGTGGTTCCGTCATCATATTGGTTCCTGCCGAACTGAGACCACAACCCATTAGTATCAGCAACCACAACATCATTTCTGTTTCCTTCATCCAGCTTGTGGCACCTGTAGCATGTCACAGGAATAATAGGTACCCTTACTTCGTTATCTCACTGTATTTTGTGTGTTGACCCGACGGGGATGGTCCTTTTAGATACAGATCAGGTTTGTGAAAGTTAATTGGGGTGCATCCCCAATGTTATACGTCTCGTTCAAACATTGTTTTGTGAACATTCTTGACTCTTGATTCTGAAACAATGTAACAAAAACTTATGTTAATATATTTAAATTAACTTTCAAGAGTTTTTTAAACTGTGAAATATGCAGAATATAGGTAATTTACAATGTAATTTATTTAAAATCTCACAGGTATACAAAAGCTGCGTAATTTAGTGTGTATTTAAAGTGTTGCAATAAAAACTATTATAAAATATATTGCTAGACTCGTTTGTGATAATTATCAGCGGTTAACGAGAAATTTCACGGATGGGGTCACTTGTTAATGTAAGGGCCGACTTACACTCAACCAACTTTCAAATGTTAAATGACATCCTTTATATGTTAATCGTATTTTTTAAATGAAAGTTAAAAAAATTAAAACCCGACTACGTAAAAGAAGTAAACAAGCTTCCAATATGAAAGTTAGTTAGTTATTGTACATTTCTATAATTATGGTCATTAGCGTCGAATCCAATGTGAAACGTAGTCGGGCAAAAAGATATTTGTTTTAGTGTCATCTAGCATACTAAAACGTTTGGTAATATATTTTTGCCCGACTAGTTTTCATATTGGATTCGACGGTAATGACCATAGTTATAGAACAGCTAAGATGTACAATAACTAACTAAGTAACTTTCATACTGGAAGCTTGTTTACTTCTTTTACGTAGTCGGTTTTAAGTTTTTTTAACTTTTATTTTATTTCACTCTTTTTTTAGTTTTTATTACCCTATAGGTTTTGATGAGTGATTTTGCGAATATCAAAATAGGTATAGGACCCTCTTTAATTTTTACTTTCTGTGATTTTCGGATTTTTCCTTTACTTGTGCTGCGAGACCTTGCTTTTTGCCAAATTTTATGGTTCTAGGTCAACAGAAAGTACCCTATGGGTTTTTGATGAGATGACAAAATGGCCGTATCTTTTGATTGCGTTGACCTAGAAGCTAAAATTCTTTACACCTTTAAGGGACCGTAGACCTTAGTATTTCGTATAAATTTGATATCTCTATCCGTTCCTGAGAAAATGGGTCTTGACTGGCGGACACCCAGCCAGCCAGCAGGACAAACGAGTGATCCTATAAGGGTTCCGATTTTTAGTGAGATACGGAGCCCTAAAAAACGGTCAAGTGCGTGTGGAACTCACGCTACGAGGGTTCCGTACCGTTACAACAATTAAATTAGGTTGACATATTCTGTGAAAATTTCAACCTGCTACATGTTATGGTTCCAAAGATACAGCCTTTAAAAGGTTTCCCGTTTTTTGTGTCGGGACCCCCTTTAATTTTTACTTTTCGTGATTTTTGGATTTTCCTTTTATTTTAGCTGCTTTTTACCAAATTTCATGATTATAGATCAACGAAAAGTACCCAAAAGGTTTTGGTAAGTGAGTTTGCGAATATCAAAATAGGTAACAGAACCCCTTTAATTTTTACTTTTTGTGACTTTCGGATTTTTTCCTTAACTTGTGCTACGAGACCTTGCTTTTTGCCAAATTTCATGATTCTAGGTCAACGGGAAGTATCCGATAGGTTTTTGATGAGTGAGTTTGCGAGTATCAAAATAGGTGACAAAATGGCGGTATTCTTTGATTGCGTTGACTTAGAAGCTTGAATGTTGTCATATTAATTTCATATTAGTATTTCATATTAATTTCAACTTGATATCTCTATCCGTTCCTGAGAAAATGGGTCTTAACAGACGGACACCCAGCCATCCAGGCGGACAAACGAGTGATCCTATAAGGGTTCCGTTTGTTCTTATTGAGTTACGGAACCCTAACAAAGGAAAATCAAGTACACAAATATTTAAATGCTTCCCATTAGATATCAATAATACTTGTTTTGACAATAATTTTTAGTGTAGATATATTTCATTATTAATGTTTATTATCAATACTTTCATAATTATTTTATTTTAGTTATTAAATATTATTTTTAATAATAATAATATTAGTTCCGTAAAAAAAAACGATTTTAAACGAAATTTAATGAAATTTATCTCTATTTCCAGAAAAAATTCGCATTGCTAAATAAGAACTCAATAAATGCATTTCCTCCAATTTCATGGCAAAATGACCTACCAGCTTATGCAAATGGCTAACTTATCAGGTTTCACTGTAACATCATGTTTAATTAAAAAAAAATAATACTGTGCTACGTATTTATCTTATCAAACGAAATAATAATTCATTGTATAAATTGTTTGTATATTTTGTCAGTTTATTTAAATACAGTTTTACAGTAATTATTAGTAAGTACCGGTTATTTTCTAATACAACAACCGAGATTGCCGGGATACCGTTAGTGTTCATGACTCGTTTTCAAACTCCCAGTAAAAATATTAAACTACCTAATAATAAATTGAAAATATTAATTAGTACTTGGCTTAGACTGTCTTGGCAATTGGTGGCCCTAAGCCTAAACAGGTGAATATATCACTATTAGATTTTTATTTCTTACAATTTGAAAAATTCTATAAACGCTTGTAAACAATAAAAAGCTTTTATTATTTTAAAGCACACTAAAAAGGAAAAAATTCCAGGTGAAAACTCCTCGCCAAGTTGAGCAAAATAAGCATAATCAAGATAGACCCACATGAAAATTTTGAATTGTCATCTGAACTATGCGTGTGTGTTGTTTTATGTCGATTGGATATGTGGAAGTGGGTCAAAATGGTACCTACTTATTAGAAGATTTTAGTTCAAGCTATGAGTTCTGACTGTACAAAAGTCTACTGGAAAACACTACTAAAATTTTTATTATTGAATTTAGCAGTGATAATATTACGAAAAACATTAAATCGGTGGCAGAATCATTCAATAAGTTTTTGCCATATCCACTACAAAATAGCTACTTTCGATGTATGTATAGCGGCCTTTAATGAGTCATTTAAAAGGCAGGTGTGCGGAAAGTGTTTTACTTAGCGCACTAGGACGGTAGGTAAACGGTTGCCACAGCAACTTCCATTTATTCGTTCTATACGCCTGCGTGCGCCTGCCATTACTTATTGACGAACTTCACGGCACACTGTAGAGGTAAAGATGGCGACGCAAGTGAACTGTCAAAATTTTTTGAAAATGAAGTGAAAAGTAGGTATTTTGTTGTGGGTATGGCAAAAAATATCATATATTTCTCGTGCGTAATGATATTATGACTCGTTTTGAACGGATTGACCGATTGAGATTGGGTTTGTGGCATTCGCAAGAATTTTACTCAATTTAGATATCCTAAAAATTTGAATTTAATCGATCAAATGGATTTTGAGAAATCTCAAAAATAAAATTTTTGAAAAAATGTTTTTTTTTAATAACTTTTAAAATACTTTACCCATCGATTCCAAAATCTAATCAGCTCTATTCCCCAATAAACTGCGTCGAATGCCGCAAACCCAAACTCTATTCGTTCGAGAGATATCGTTGTAGAAAATCTTTCAAACTAGTGTTTTTTTTCAAAATAACTTTTAAATTTTTTGATCAATCGATTTTTAAAGTCTAATCATTTTTTTCGGTCAAAAAAAACGGCGTTTAAAACCGCAAGACCCATTAAAATCGGTTAATTCCTTCGAAAGATAGGTACCGTTGTCAAAATTTCAAAAAAGTGTTTTTTTTTTTAATAACTAACAATAATTGTGAAACATTTTTAAAAGAGAGTATGTTGTGCATTTGTTCATTATTTATGGATAATACCAAAACTAGACAGCGAGAAGTTTCAGGGATGGCCTGCAGGGTCTACCGTTTTTCAATTTTTTTTATCATTTTTGGTTGTTACTTGTTAGTATCTCGAACAACACTACTTATTGAAATTTATAAAGATTATAGAGAAGTATTATTAATTTACAATTTTTATCATCGTCTGCCTTGAATTTTTTTTTTTGCATACCTAGTAGACTTCTCTTCAAATTGATATAATGTTCAATATGAGGTCTGCCAGGTATGCAAAAAATTGCAAGGTAGACGATGATAATTACAAATAATTGACACTTCTCCATAATCTGTATAAACATCAAGTCGTATTCGAGATACTGACAACAAAAAACAAGTTGAATTAGTCTGCCACCGATTTGATGTTTTTCATAATAAGTATTATCTGTTTAATTCCACAATAAAATTTTAGTAGTGTTGTACGGTCAAAGCTTGGACTATTTGAACTAACAAATGAATTTAAATAAAATATTGTAAAAAACTGATGTATTTTCTGTTCGAAAAAATCTAATAATAAACTAAATTTTTAACAGATTCCAGTATAAATGGCTTTATCGGTTACATTTAATTCTTTAAAGAAATAGAGTTAGCAATGTCAGCTGTCACAATAGTATAGTAAACAATGCATTGTTGTTTTGCTTTCATTGTTAACATCACTGTAATCTGTATAAAGATAGCATAATATAAATGCATTCAAGTAAGCTTTCCCGTTGGAAAAGACATTATCGTTGTTAGTTTTTATTATTTTTGGTTTAGTTTGCTACGAGATGTAATGTATCACTACCACTGTCGTATGTATTAGTCCTTAGCGGCTTGTTCAATCATAATATTTTACAATATCTGGGTGCCGAGCTTTGCTCGGATGAGTTCAAAAAAATAGTACATGTATGCTGTGAGATATTATTTTCTCAGAATATTATTCCGAAACGAATTTATTTCTGAAACATAATTTAAATAATTGTTTCTGTTAAATATTTTAAATACCTATGTGTATTTTTAAGCGTAAAAACTAAGTATCAACTTGAATCAAGCATTTTTTCCTGTAAATATTACTTAGGTCGCCATTTTCAAATCTACTGCCGTTATTGTTTTGTTGACTGAAGAACTCGCAAAAACCGATTTTCATAGATTGAATATCTTGTAAAAATGTTCGAATCAGATGAAATTCTGCTTGCCCGTTGCCGTTTCAATAATCCATTTTTAAACATTGATATCAAATATCAACTTTATCGAAGTACTTTTTCTCTGTGATGTCACCTTAGCAACTTCCAGTAAATTTCAAATATTTTTTTTGCATAGAAGGTACCTACTGAAAAACTCACAAAAATCGATTTTCGAAGAAATAGAATTCATATTATATCTTTTAATAACAAACGTCAGACTATAAACCTGTAGCGCAAAACTTTTTTGCATGCATCTTCACCATAGTTTTTAAAAATCGATGTGTTTTGATATACTGCATGCCTGCGTTGCTAGAAGTGCGGCCCTTCGGGCCGCCGTGCAAATTTTTAAACAAAACTTTTTTGTATGTATCTTAACAATAGTTTTCAAAAATCGATGTGTTTTTACACAGACTCGCGGTGCCCGAAGTGCGGCCCTTCGGGCCGCCTGTTTGTCATTATTTACATAATATTGTGCAAGACACTTCTTATATTAGTGTTCATTTACAGTTTTAACCCTTGTGATATATTATACAAAATCTATGTAGAAATAGGCTTCGAATCGATCTGACAATTGACCGAGTTATAAATAAAAAAACCCTTTTTTTTAATTGCTCCCCTCTGAGACCAAGATTCCTACCTAGATCGATTTCTCGCCCCGAAAAATCCCCATTCTGTAAATTTCATCAAAATCGTTATTCGTTTTTGAGAAAAAAAGTCTAGGTAAGATTATACGTCATACTATATTTAACGTACATAATATACATATTTTATATAGGTAATATAAAAATAACATACTTAGGTACCTATTTATTTAAATATTAGTTAAAACTACTTACATAATTATGTTTAGTTTTTATTTCTGTTATTTTTTACTATACAAATAGTTCACGGATTATTTTAATAAGTTAAAAATTATGTCAGAGTATTTTGACATATAAATAATGAAAGTAGTTTGTTTTCTCCAAAGCCTACTCACGATATTACAATGTTTTGACAGGTCAAAAAACCGTTTTTAAAAATGATAAAATCGATAGGAAAACGAATTTTTCCAGGGATGAGACCTAGCTAAATCGATTTTTTGCCCCCCGAAACCCCTTTTCGGTAAATTTGATCAAAATCGTTAGACATAGATACATATATACATAGATACATATATACAAGATTTACTCGTTTAATAATATAGGGGGATATTATTATTAGTGTATTTACCGCCCATATGACACATACACTGTTGGCGTCGTCCGGATGGCGGGACCAAAATTTCTCGACTTTTCATACCCTTCTGAATAATTTTGAACCATTTACTTTTACAGACTGTTATAAATGATATATTCCGAAATAATTAATTAGTTTAAACTAAATTTGGTATATACGTTGGAATCCATTACCGCACGAAGTCTATTTAAAATGGGCCTAATCGGACACCGAAAATAGGTACATAAAAACACTAAAAGTGTGCATGTGTTATAATATAATAGTATATTGTGTGAAATGTTACAATTACCACAAAACACCAAACCATAACAAACACTCTCGACATACGTTTCGCCAACCAAGTTGGCATCATCAGGAGATGATTAAAAACGAGTTTTTAATCATCTCCTGACGATGCCAACTTGGTTGGCGAAACGTACGTCGAGAGTGTTTGTTATGGTTTGGTGTTTTGTGGTAATTGTAACATTTCATATCTTTACACCAAAGGTTCCACCATTTTTTATTGAGTATATTGTGTGACAAGTGTGCTAAATACATCTTTATGCGCCTGACGCATAAATATTTAGCACACGTGTTGCAAACTATACTTTATATAACACATGCATGGTTTTAGACTTTAATTCAATAATTTAATGTCACTGACAGAAGTACATCTCATAATAAAAACATTTGGCTCGATACAATATTTATTCACTTTGTTACCATAGTAACCATATTTCATTTACAACGCCGAAAAGAGGTACATAATGTTCATTAGATAACGGGTTTTTCAAATGTTTTTCCATTATTCATCGAAAAGCGTTTCATAATGGATCATGACGTCACTCGTCAATAAACGGTCATTTAAGGTCCGTAAAACTGATATTGACTGGTGACGTCATGATCCATTATGAAACGCTTTTCGATGATATATTGAAAAACATTTGAAAAACCCGTTATCTAATGAACATTATGTGTTATAAATGAAATATGGTTACTATGGTAACAAAGTGAATAAATATTGTATCGAGCCCAATTTTTACTTCCCACCTCTACTATGGTAGGGAAGTAATGGATTTAGTCTGAAAAAAATATTTCGAGATTTTAACAGATTTTCACGTTTTGAGACCCTAGCAATCGTTTAAGATCATTTTCTGACTGATGTCTGTATGCGTGTGTGTGTGTGTGTGTGGTCAATTTTTCGCCTTCGATATCTTAAGAACGGAACAACATACGGGCATGCCGATTGTTCTATTGTGTTTATCAGCCTTTAACTTAGATCTGATTGGATTTTGAGTCAAATCGGTTCAGTGGATCCTGAGATATTCAAAAAAACGTCATCAATGTCACGTATTAACATAGGTAAAAAAAAATATAAATGAATTCTACATGTTATAATATGAAAAAAATGTAAATATTTTTTTTCTCTAAAATGTATAGTTTTCGAGAAAAAAATATTTTACTAAAAAAAATAAAAATTGTACGTAAATCAAGGTAACCATGATTTTTGCTATATTAAGTTAGCCATCAGTAGATCACCAAACAAAAAAGAGGGCCATGCTTTCTTCAAAGAATAAAAATTAAATTGTGTTTTAAAGACCACCAACAGCTAAGGTTAATTGGGCCTAGTCAAAGAATAAAAAAAAAGAGTGTTTATTTTTTGCAAATATTTACTAGGTGGGAAGTATAGGACTGGTCATCAGTCGAATTTTTGCTATATTAAGTTAGCCATCAGTAGATCACCAAACAAAAATTTCGACTGATGACCAGTCCTATACTTCCCACCTAGTAAATATTTGCAAAAAATAAACACTTTTTTTTCTATTTTTTGACTAGGCCCAAATAACCTTAGCTGTTGGTGGTCTTTAAAACACAATTTAATTTTTATTCTTTGAAAAAAGCATGGCCCTCTTTTTACTTCCCACCTCCAAAAAAGTAGATTTTACACAATATCTCGCGAATAAAAAATTATATCGACTTCGTAAGGGTGTCAATCGAGGCGTGTTAACGTCATTTTGATTCGACATAAATTTTATAAAAATCGGTTCAGCCGTTTTTTTTTTTTTTTTTTTTTTTTAATTATTGATGTTTTGATGATTAAAATGATTACTTTTGTGTGTAATATCTAATTTAATTATTATTATTAAATATTTATCAAACTGGGAAGTTCGTCGTGTGGACCTCAAGGGTCGCACTTTAGTCCTAATAAACGACCCACCTCACGGCTTGTTTTTTTTAATTTTTTGACTAGGCCCAAATAACCTTAGCTGTTGGTGGTCTTTAAAACACAATTTAATTTTTATTCTTTGAAAAAAGCATGGCCCTCTTTTTTGTATGGTGATCTACTGATGGCTAACATAATATAGCAAAAATCATGGTTACCTTGATTTACGTACAATTTTTATTTTTTTTGTAAAATATTTTTTTTCTCGAAAACTATACATTTTAGAGAAAAAAAATATTTACATTTTTTTCATATTATAACATCTAGAATTCATTTATATTTTTTTTTACCTATGTTAATACGTGACATTGAGGACGTTTTTTTGAATATCTCAGGATCCACTGAACCGATTTGACTCAAAATCTAATCAGATCTAAGTTAAAGGCTGATAAACACAAAAGAACAATCGGCATGTCCGTATGTTGTTCCGTTCTGAAGATATCGAAGGCGAAAAATTGACCACACACATACACACACACACACACACACATACAGACATCAGTCAGAAAATGATCTTAAACGATTGCTAGGGTCTCAAAACGTGAAAATCTGTTAAAATTTCGAAATATTTTTTTCGGACTAAATCCATTACTTCCCTACCATAGTAGAGGTGGGAAGTAAAAAGAGGGCCATGCTTTTTTCAAAGAATAAAAATTAAATTGTGTTTTAAAGACCACCAACAGCTAAGGTTATTTGGGCCTAGTCAAAGAATAAAAAAATAAAAACAGTGTTTATTTTTTGCAAATATTTACTACTTAGGTGGGAAGTTAGGACTGGTCATCAGTCGAATTTTTTTATTTTGAGATGTACTTCTGTCAGTGACATTAAATTATTCAATTAAAGTCTAAAACCATGCGTGTGTTGAATAAAGTATAGTGTGCAACGCGTGTGCTAAATCTTTATGCGTCAGGCGCGATGTTTTCAACACTCGTATTCGGCTCGCGATGCTCACTCGCCAAGGCTCGTGAGCGCTCGCCTACTCGTGCTGAAAATATCTGACCTGACGCATAAAGATGTATTTAGCACACTTGTTACACAATATACTATTAATATCTAAAGCTCACTTCGAATTGAACAAGTTTTTATATTTTTTTTTTGTTTTCTATCTATCTATCTATTTATCTATAAAAAAGTTGGTAATTATTTGTAAGCTGCTATAATTGTGAAATAAAAATAATAGTCTAGTTACCTATAGTAGTCCCAGATGATAAAAAAATAGGTATAATTAATACAAAAATGAAATGAAACGGAAAAATAATATGATTATTCATTATACTAAGTTTTTTTTTATTCAGTAGAAAAGCAAACTTGTTATAAGCTTAGTCTATTTATTTTTATTATTTATATTTTCATAGCTTTTTATTCTTGTTACCCACAACAGTTACTACACATTGCAGAATGCACCAGACACTGTTGTGTATTCACGCCAAGTCCACATTTATCGAGCCACTATATTGAGACCTCGGAACATTAAAAGGTGATGTAAAAATTTGCAGTTTTTTTGAACGAATTTAATACTTATATGTATTTTTACTTCCCACCTCTACTATGGTAGGGAAGTAATGGATTTAGTCCGAAAAAAATATTTCGAGATTTTAACAGATCTTCACGTTTTGAGACCCTAGCAATCGTTTAAGATCATTTTCTGACTGATGTCTGTATGTTAGTGTGTATATGTGGTCAATTTTTCGCCTTCGATATCGTAAAAACGGAACAACATACGGCCATGCCGATTATTCTATTGTGTTTATCAGCCTTTAACTTAGATCTGATTAGATTTTGAGTCAAATTGTTTCAGTGGATCCTGAGATATTAAAAAAAACGTTCTCAATGTCACGTATTAACATAGGTAAAAAAAATATAAATGAATTCTAGATGTTATAATATGAAAAAAATGTAAATATTTTTTTAATCTAAAGTGTATAGTTTTCAAGAAAAAAAATTCGAATTTTCATCCCTAAGGATGAAAACGCTCAGTTTCAACCCCGCTAAACAGGTACCGAAAATCGAATTTTCAATAGCGGCGTTGTGGAAAAGTTAATAACTGAGAAGTTTTGAAAATTTTCACTGATGTTACCTAAGTATGTATCTTTTTTCCAGGCAAAAAAAAATTCTATATAGAAATATAAATAAAATTTCGACTGATGACCAGTCCTATACTTCCCACCTAGTAAATATTTGCAAAAAATAAACACTCTTTTTTATTCTTTGAAAAAAAGCATGGCCCTCTTTTTACTTCCCACCTCTACTATGGTAGGGAAGTAATGGATTCAGTCCGAAAACAATATTTCGAGATTTTAACAGATTTTCACGTTTTGAGACCCTAGCAATCGTTTAAGATCATTTTCTGACTGATGTCTGTATGTGTGTGTGTGTGTGTGTATGTGTGTGTGTGTGTATGTGGTCAATTTTTCGCCTTCGATATCTTAAGAACGGAACAACATACGGGCATGCCGATTGTTCTATTGTGCTTATCAGCCTTTAACTTAGATCTGATTAGATTTTGAGTCAAATCGGTTCAGTGGATCCTGAGATATTCAAAAAAACGTCCTCAATGTCACGTATTAACATAGGTAAAAAAAAATATAAATGAATTCTAGATGTTATAATATGAAAAAAATGTAAATATTTTTTTTCTCTAAAATGTATAGTTTTCGAGAAAAAAAATATTTTACTAAAAAAAATAAAATTTGTACGTAAATCAAGGTAACCATGATTTTTGCTATATTAAGCTAGCCATCAGTAGATCACCAAACAAAAAAGAGGGCCATGCTTTTTTCAAAGAATAAAAATTAAATTGTGTTTTAAAGACCACCAACAGTTAAGGTTATTTGGGCCTAGTCAAAGAATAAAAAAAAAGAGTGTTTATTTTTTGCAAATATTTACTAGGTGGGAAGTATAGGACTGGTCATCAGTCGAATTTTTTGTTTGGTGATCTACTTGATGGCTACTAATATTATAGCAAAAATCATGGTTACCTTGATTTACGTACAATTATCTTTTTTTAGTAAAATATTTTTTTTCTCGAAAACTCTCGCGAAAGCTATACATTTTAGAGAAAAAAATTTTTAAATTTTTTTCATATTATTACATCTAGAATTCATTTACATTTTTTTTACCTATGTTAATACGTGACATTGAGAACGTTTTTTTAATATCTCAGGATCCACTGAACCGATTTGACTCAAAATCTAATCAGATCTAAGTTAAAGGCTGATAAACACAATAGAACAATCGGCATGGCCGTATGTTGTTCCGTTTTTACGATATCGAAGGCGAAAAATTGACCACATACACACACACACATACAGACATCAGTCAGAAAATAATCTTTAACAATTGCTAGGGTCTCAAAACGTGAAGATCTGTTAAAATCTCGAAATATTTTTTTCGGACTAAATCCATTACTTCCCTACCATAGTAGAGGTGGGAAGTAAAAATATTTTACTAAAAAAAGAAAATTGTACGTAAATCAAGGTAACCATGATTTTCGCTATATTACTATAGCCATCAGTAGATCACCAAACAAAAAATTCGACTGATGACCAGTCCTATACTTCCCACCTAGTAAATATTTGCAAAAAAAAATTCGACTGATGACCAGTCCTATACTTCCCACCTAGTAAATATTTGCAAAAAATAAACACTCTTTTTTTTATTCTTTGACTAGGCCCAAATAACCTTAGCTAAAAAAGCATGGCCCTCTTTTTTGTTTGGTGGTCTACTGATGGCTAGCTTAATATAGCAAAAATCATGGTTACCTTGATTTACGTACAATTTTTATCTTTTTTTAGTAAAATATTTTTTTTCTCGAAACTCTCGCGAAAGCTATACATTTTAGAGAAAAAAATTTTTACATTTTTTTCATATTATAACATCTAGAATTCATTTACATATTTTTTTACCTATGTTAATACGTGACA
The DNA here is from genome assembly GCA_039654895.1 of Mongoloraphidia duomilia. Classification (NCBI taxonomy): domain Eukaryota; kingdom Metazoa; phylum Arthropoda; class Insecta; order Raphidioptera; family Raphidiidae; genus Mongoloraphidia; species Mongoloraphidia duomilia. The sequence continues at coordinate 37,253,162 of CM077517.1, read as the reverse complement.
TTGAGGACGTTTTTTTGAATATCTCAGGATCCACTGAACCGATTTGACTCAAAATCTAATCAGATCTAAGTTAAAGGCTGATAAACACAATAGAACAATCGGCATGGCCGTATGTTGTTCCGTTCTTACGATATCGAAGGCGAAAAATTGACCACATACACACACACACACATCACACATACACACACACATACACACACACACACATACAGACATCAGTCAGAAAATGATCTTAAACGATTGCTAGGGTCTCAAAACGTGAAGATCTGTTAAAATCTCGAAATATTGTTTTCGGACTGAATCCATTACTTCCCTACCATAGTACAGGTGGGAAGTAAAAATATTTTACTAAAAAAAGAAAATTGTACGTAAATCAAGGTAACCATGATTTTCGCTATATTACTATAGCCATCAGTAGATCACCAAACAAAAAAGAGGGCTATGCTTTTTTTCAAAGAATAAAAAAGAGTGTTTATTTTTTGCAAATATTTACTAGGTGGGAAGTATAGGATTGGTTATCAGTCGAATTTTTTTAAACCAATACCTGCCTCAGTTGTCTGTGCGTAATACCAATATTAATCTATTATATTCATAAATATATGTGTTAGTTTATAATATAATAAATTAGAGATAGGCGACTTGCATTTTTGGTCAAGTCGACTTTTTCAACTTGCAATTTTAGTCAATTCGACTTGTCGAGTTGAATAAACACTCGTATATTTTTTTCATTTATACATTATTTTAATATGCCTATACCTATTTTTATTAATGATGATTTTTATTAATGATTATCACCGGATAGCCTTAAATTCAAAAACACTGCCGATTAAAAAAATAATAACAAACGTCGGTCTTGGATTTGCGTTTCTAGTTTTGGTTAGTCTTGGTCGTCAATTGACAATTTTAAATTGAAAAAGTAATATTTCGAGATCCTAATAGTGGTTTAACTATATTTGTTTCTAACGTTTTCCGTAGATTTAGAACAATTAATTCATTCGAGTGCACTTAACAGCTTAGTTATTCTCTCTTGCACAATTAACACAGGACAATGTAAAAAGTCCTTTGAACTTCGAGTCTTGACATACTGACACAGCATTTAGTACGAGAATATAATAATATGATTCTCAAGACTGCATTGTGTCGGAAGTTCTTCTAAATAACAGACGAGCAATTTTTATTTTGTAGGTCTCTTTGGATTCTTGACAAGATATTAAATCTCTCACATATTTTTCAAATGAACTGTCTTCGCAGAAAAATACACTTTTTTCCAATGGAAGCACCGGCATCTCTGAAGTTATGAACATAAAATTATTTTTAAAAAACTTTAAACTCCACTGGTTTTAAATGAAAAGATGTAGTAGTACGGGAGGCAGCGTTGTAAATGAGTAAATTATTTCATACCGGCTGATAATTATACCAATGTTAGTTCTCATCTCCATGATGAGATATCCGACCGTCAGCTGCGCCAGTAGCGGTGGGGGTGGTAGCTAGAGGGTGTTAAAGTCGCTAAAAAAATTGGATTTTAAAATTATTTCATACCGCACCAAATTTGGTATGGTGATTCTTTATATAATAAACAATAAGAAAATAACCGTCAGCTGCGTAGATAGTGGGGGAAAGGACGTCAGTTTCGCCCTAGAACATACCGTGTCGGTAGATAATTTGGACGCCATTATAGATAGACGTCACGATGTGTTCATTTTGAAACATAGATGTCGCTCATTATAAGAATTTGTTCTCCAAAGAAACAAACCCCTCTGGAACAGTAATCATATTATAGTGAATAATATCCACAAACAGGAGTATAGCCATATTTTGATTTTAAATGATCACTGACTGTCATTTGACTTTGAGAGAGGCAAATATTGCCTTACATGGCCAAAAATTAAAGTTCCTGTCATATTATGACTCTTAACCTAAAAATAAAGCATTTTGTTGTAACAACTAATTACTGTAAGTCAATGCAGACGTCTAAATGTCATCTTTATTTTAAATGTTACTCTGTATATATAAAAGAAATCATAAATTTATCGAATTAAAAGCGCAAAACATTATTATTTTTACAATAAACAATTTACCTTTTCAATGACAGATGCAAATAATGCGATAACTGTTCCAGAGGGGTTTGTTTCTTTGGAGAACAAATTCTTATAATGAGCGACATCTATGTTTCAAAATGAACACATCGTGACGTCTATCTATAATGGCGTCCAAATTATCTACCGACACGTATGTTCTAGGGCGAAACTGACGTCCTTTCCCCCACTATTTACGCAGCAGACGGCTATTCTCTTATTGTTTATTATATAAAGAATCACCATACCAAATTTGGTGCGGTATGAAATAATTTTAAAATCCAATTTTTTAGCGACTTCGATACCCTCTAGCTACTACACCCACCACGGGTGCGACGACTGACGCTCACTTTGGTTGCTGTTGATACCTAAGCAATTACTAGAAATATGAATTGGTCGGTATGAAATCACTACCTAAAATGCAACGCTGCCTCCCGTACTATAGGTATAGGTAATGAGTTGCACGTGTGCCCATTATAAACATAAAGATTTAATATTTAGCCGAAATTTGTACTTTTTTCAGTTAACACGCCTTAAAAAATCTGAAATAACAAATTTTTTTAGATCTTTTTCAAATTTATAGTAAATATTTACAGAAAAAGATAGATACGCTTATTTCAAAGTTCTGCTTCTCTTTTGGTTTAGAAGTTACGGATGTTCAAAAAATAACATCCATATAGCTCCTACATCAAAAAATACATATTGTGTCCATTAGAATACGCGAGTTTTTTCTACAATAATGGTAATTTTGTAAAAGTTCACAGAGACGTAGAATTTTGCCAGAAATCGCTGCATTTTTTTCAAATGCACGTTCAATAGTGTTTTATACTTACGTAATATTTGGAAAGGACCTTATATTTAAAAAATTTGTGTTAAATTCAAATATATAATATATAACTGTAAATTTGATTGATATCGATTTTGTTCAACAATAAAATAAATATTTTTTAAACATCTTCTTATTTAATAGATGTTATAGTCCAGTAATTTTAGATTTCCACTGCGGAATAATTCCCAGTTAGCTGAAATTTTGTAGACGCCTTCGTTAGTCGTTTTCATGTCTAAAATTACTGGAGTACTTATTATTATTATTTGTAGATACATGTGATGTCCCACTGAATTCGGGACATAGGATTTTAACTTGAAGTTTTGACATTTTGTTATTGTTTTTTCCCTGTGAAAGGTTTTCGTTATTTAACGGACTGGTTATTAATAATTAATAATTCGTATTATTAGAAAATAAAAAGGCAAATTCTATAATATAAAAATTTACTTTTGCGAAATTATTTATAAATTAAATTTCTCAATGTAAAAATTCCAAAATATTTACATTATAAAAAAAACAAAACAAAAACCTGGTCATTGGTGTACGATGCCGGCGGCGTACCACTGAGCTATGTTTACTGTGTGAACTGGCGTCTTTAAAACGGTACCTATATACATAATACATAGGTAAATATATTACTGACAACGACCTCATGGATGTCATGCGCGTAAGGTACTTCCTTGCGCACATTTCCGTGACCAAAAATTCTGCTTTACTAAGACCTAAAAAGTTTCGCTTTAATAAATAATATAAAAATTTTTAATGGAATATTGAAATAAATGTTCAAACTCGTGTTCAAATAAATACATCGAAACAATTGTAACTCGATATAGTCATCGTTCAATGAGTTTTAACAAAAAGCCACTGGAAACAATGAGAAATAAAGTTCAGAAAAAGCAATCTGTTACAATTGTAATTAATTCGACATGTGGTTACAGTACTTTCAAGTAGAATTTTCGAGTATCTAACTGGAAATGAAAAACAGCTTTACAAAACGTCGTTAAAGTTTTAAAATAAAAACTAAAAGAAGAACTTGACTGTAAAACAAAACAAATCGGTGGTAAGAAAAAAGAAAGAAAACGAAAGGAGGAAGTTCGTTAAGTTAAAAGTATTGTCGGCATCATTGTTTTTCTCGACATACCATTCTCCTTGCTTGTAGCAGCTCCAATTTTTTTTTAAAGAACACAAAGCGCTCCACGAACTGTTCTAACGGCAGAATAATACAAATCGATACACTTTTTGCGTAATTTATTCGTTTTACATTCTGTTGCTGTTTGCCAGAGGAACAATAAATTCATTTATAGACAAATACGGGTGTCCCGCTATGAAAAATACATATATATCACACACGATTTGCTAATGATCTCAGTTGTCGAGCTTCTACAATCTACAATATACAGCGTGTCCACGAAAGTTCTTTACAAATGGAATTTTTTTTTATTAATTATTGGAGCAAAAATTTTTTTCTGTGGAAAATTTCTGCTTCGTCCAAAACCTCTAAAACACCAAAGAAAATTTTTGGAAGGAGAACTGTTCTTTGTATGGAGAGAGATGGAGGACATGTTGAATTCTGATTTATAATTCTGAATAAATAATTACTTAGAAGTTAGCTATGTTATAATTTTGAATTAAATTTGATTATGTAACTAATTTTGCGAAAATCTTGAATATCACAGATTATTTTTATTTTTATTAATATAAACCTTTTGATTTCCCTCGTATAACTTTAGGCCAAAAAAAATATTCTTTGGTGTTTTAGAGGTTTTGGACGAAGCAGAACTTTTCCACAGAAAAAAATTTTTGCTCCAATAATTAATAAAAAAAAATTCCATTTGTAAAGAACTTTCGTGGACACGCTGTATATCTACATATACCTACATACAGTGTCACTTCGTCAATTTAAAAATGTAAGTAAGAGCTCGGTTTGGATTAGCGATTTGTTAGAATTACTGGACATACACAAAAACCGCCGTTGTCGTTATATTTTTGAAGTGAAAACTTCCTTAGGCGCGATTTACCTGGGTGGTGAACGAAAGTGAACCGTTCGCAATCCGACGGTGAGATTCGCTGAATCGGGGATACTCGGCTCAAACACGAACACGTATTTGCAGTATGTTGTTAATACACGTCTGGTACTGACTGGTCACTATCTTACAACTATGCCCGACTGACATACTTATATCATAAAAACGGCGCGCTACACAGTTGCACCGCGGTTCGAAACCTGATGGCACCGTGGAATTTTTGACGTATTTTTTTCTAAATTCTACATGATATTTATTTATATATTTTTTTAATTTTTGTTATATTCTTTCTAAAATAATATATACATTTTAAAATTAGAAAATATGAAGTTTTCACTTCTGTCGTGTGGTCATAAACACACACCCATTTTTTTTATTCAGTTGTTATAATTTTTTGCAGTCGCCAGAATATTCTGCTTTGAAAAAGAGAAATTGAAAGAAGACCTTAGCTTTTACCTTCTTCAGATGGAGAGGTGCATAAATTTTCAGCCCGGGTTGCAAAACTTCCAAATACAGTTAATTTGAAATAGCTCTAAACGAGTTATGTAGTTCTAGAACAAGAAAGATCATTTTAAAAATCTGAAACTGATAAAATTTTGATCAAAATTGCGTCTTTAAAAAATGTCTTCAATGCCAAGTCAGATAGAGAAATATTATTAGGCGTACATGAAAAAAACTTATGTTATTTTCATTTTTAAAACAAATAAAATATCTTAAAACAAAGCGCGCAAATAAATCACCTTGCGGCATCGCCTTAGAAACATACCTACTAGTATACGGAGGTTAGTGGATCCACACACACACACACATACACACACACACACACACACACAGTAAACATACACATTCATACACACGACACTAACTCATCCTCAACTACAAAGTAAAACTAAAGATCCTAGTCTGCACAACAGCTACAATATGTTGGGTCCTGCCCTAGCACTGGCGTTGCCAAGTTGGGCAGGAAACAGTATATAGTACTGTAATGTAAATGTAATGTATAGCATGGTAATTATTTTTATTTTCATTTTTTGTAATTTATTAGCCTTAAATTTTGTAATAATAATTTTGTAAATTGAGTAAAATTGAATAAATTGAAAAAAAAAATCTTTTGCACCTGCACTTTATAGTAGGGGAGCCCAACAGGGGATTTTGGGATTTACTCAAGCGCGGAAGATTAACATATGGAGGGATACCTTGCACCCTGCTGAGTACCTCTACTATATCTAAGCCCTCTATATAGGGCCGCGCGTGTAGGGCAGCCGATCAGAATAGTAAAAAAAAATCGATAGCTGGAAATACTCGAGCGCGTCAGATTAGGGTATAATGGGTTAATTACCTGCTGAAAAATGTGCATTTCAACAATCTGACGATTTGAGCGTTACATAAGGGAGTGGGAGGGTCACAAACTTGCAAAAAAAAACGTCGCCTCGACATTCTCGAGCGCGGTCGAATTTTTTTTATTTTGAAGGAAATAATTCAAGGATAACGGGAAAAATATAATCTGCCGATTTCCACAAACCGAAGTAACAAAAATCGTAAATAAAGTTTAGCGCGTGCAGCTGCAGTGAAGCATGTATTCCCCACTCACAAAAATCAGTAGCTTAGCAACATATTTAGTTTGATAGGTAAATGTAAATGTCAAAAATTAAAAGAAATAATTGTCGTTTAAATGCCTCGAAATTATAAAACAATGAACAGAAAAAAAGAATCATTGCATAATTGGAGGAAGGAATTTGCTAGTATCAAATATTTTATTTGTTACATTCAATGATTTAAGAAAAAAAATCAAGAAAAATTTTTTTTTTCAAACGGTCAGATTAAGAAAATTCCTCTAAATAATCGTCAGATTATGGATCAGCACGACCAGGACATCAAGCTGAACCGTCTGTATGAAAATCTGACGCGCTCGAGTATTTCAAAATAGCGTTTTTTTTTTGCATTTTTGAAAAGACGCCCGAGTTTGCGTCACATCCGAATCCTCAGTCTTTTGAATAGGAGCTTCGTTCGAGATCACTTAACATCCCCTCTGAATATCTGACGCGCTCGAGTAAATTTTTTTTCTCCCCATTTTTAACCCTTCCGTACGGCCGCCCCCACCATCCAAACCGGCAGATTAATATACCTACGTCATCAGAGACACGTGGGGCATATACACTATCAATATCTGACGCGCTCAAGTATTTCCATGTAACTGTTTTTTTTTACATTTTTGAAAGATTGTAGTCGCTCCCCCCATCGGTGAAAGTGTACACATGATATAACCTTTTTTTCTTTCTATCATCTAATATTCAAAATCCAATGGGTCCCCACGACGCTCGAGTAAATCCCCATTTAGCATCGTGGGCTCCCCTACTATTATTCTACTGGCATGAAACTTGGCACAATTCAAGTACATATCTATAGGCAACATTTAAGAAGTGGTGCCCCCCGGCCAGCCGCGCAGGAGGCGGCTGCCTACTTATCAGGGGCAAATTATTGCATTTTTTCAAATACCAGCCCATGTATCTCTGGAAGAAATCGTCCGGGAACGAAAATGAGGATACCGTTGGACTCGGCAGACACAGGGCAACCTTTTTGGACCAGAATTTTTTTCTACCTCCACCCCTGGACTCTGAATATTCCGATTTACGGACGCCATCTGAGTCCAAGGGTGGGGATAGAAAAAAAAAATCAGGTCCAAAAAGGTTGCCCTGTGTCTGTCGAGTCCAACCGTCGGTACCCTCGTTTTCGTTCTCGGACGATTTCTTCGAGAGATATATAGGCTGATATTTGAATAAATGCAATAATTTGCCCCTGAAAATTAGGCTACCGCCTCCTACGCGGCCGGTCGGGGGGCATCACTTCTTAAATGTTACCTATAGGCATGTATTTGAATCATTCCAAGTTTCATCCCAGTAGAATAAAGTGCAAGGTTGGATTGAAATCTCGGTCTTACCCTCCGTACTATACGGTTAAAGCGTAGATAATGTTCCTTTTCAACCACTTTTATATGTTCTTTATCGAATTTTAAATTAAATTACTTCTGCGTGTCGTGTTCATGACCATTAACAATAATTCATGGGAATAAAACACTATATTTTTTCAAATCGCAACGTTTCGTCTATAATTAAGACTTCTTCAGGCATTTCGTAGATGTTTTAGTGATTCTTGCTTAGATAATAAGAGACCATATATTTGTGCAATTGTAAAAATGTTTTTGTTATTTAATAAATATTTAAAATATGTAAAAATATTTCACGTCAACGAAAATTATACTTTTATTTTATTGCGCGTTTGTCACTGACATATAGGTACACCATATGCTCATTTTTCAGACAAAAAGTAACTGAACTGATATCATTTGTCTTTGTCGAAAAAAAAAACATAATTTTTTGCCATACCCACTACAAAATAGTTAGGTACCCACTTTTCATGCATGTATACCGACCTGTATTGGGCCATTTAACAAACAGGCGTGCCGAAAGTGTTTTACTTACCGCACTACTGTAAAGGTAAAGATGGCAACGCAAATGAGCTGTCCAAATTTTTGGAAAATACTGAAAATGAAGTGAAAAGTATAGGTATTTTGTAGTGGGTATGGCAAAAAATACCATATATTTCTCGTGCGTAATGGTACTATGACTCGTGTGACTGTAAAAACTCGCTCGTTTTTACATACTGTCACAACTCGTCAGTAATAAACCCTATTACAACACTAGAAATACAGTCTACTCTCGTTTTACTGAATATTCACTAGAATGTTTTATCCCACGCCCCGCCACCTTCAATTTTAACAGCACTCTAATAACTTTACATCATAGCTATTACTCTTTGCTATTACTATAATACACTAAATCTATGCTATACTATAATAAACCGTTAATATAGAGCCCATGTGTTATCAAAGTTTTGACATGAAAAGTTGTTCGAAAATCTGAAATTATAATTGAATTTTGGCGAACGTTCACGTGCTCCGTAATTAAATGATGAGCAGTAAATGACAACAATTCAAACAAAACAGGACTATACTGTTTGGTTTGTCTGTTTACGTGTAATTTGTTATAAAATTCAAAACAAGTGAAATCAGAAATGTAACGATGTCCACAAATATTGTATTTTGTTATTTGTAGTCTTCAGTACCAAAATTGGAAAAAAGGGACATTTTGGCCTCTATTCGGTGTCTGTTCGTCTGTCCGTTCGTCTGTCTGTCACAAGCTCCCAGAGCCAAACGGTACAAGCTAGTGACTCGAATTTCAGCATAATTGAAGCTTGTTATGACGCAATGCTGTGGTTTAGATATGGATAAATAATTCGGATAATTGCGGGAAATAATTCTACACTGTATGAACAGTACTTCAGAATGGTTATTAAAAATGAAAAAAATTCAACCCAATCGAGTGGGGTGTCTAATTAAAGCTAGTAGGTAACCGATAGAAAACAGTAATATTAAAAAAATTATTTAGTTAAATTTGCATCATAAAAAAAATTAAAAACCGCGAAAATAGCTTGTCCCACCCTATTTTTTCTAAAGTATTAACCGAAAAAATCTGAAATAAATTTAGCAACTGTGTCATAATGTCAACATTGATAAAAAGTATAGACACTAGACAACATTGTAAAGTTTAGTATATTTCGAAAAAATTACAGATTTTTGACGCAATGTGCATATCTATTGAAACGCGACGTGAGGGGGCTCTGCAGCTATCTACTAAGAGCTACAACGGTGTAACCATGGCAACGAAAAACATCTCATTTATAATATAATAAGTAAATGTCAGTTTATACATATTTTTAAATAAAATTAAACTTTTATAATTAACGATTGTACGAAACACTCATTGCACGAGGCCCCACTCGCACTTGACGGCTTTTTTGTATACCTAACTAATTTAAAATATGCATGGAGGTGCATTTTGGTAAAATTGTTTGATTTGAAAAATAATTCTTAATGACGTGATTATGTGTACATTTTCAAATAAAATACGAGTAGTATTTTGATGTCTATAAGAAACCTTACCGTTGCCCCCCTCCCTAATTTTTGCTATAGTGACTCGGCGAAATGTCACGGAAATGTGTAGCGCAGCACGTATTTAGAGCAGTGGCGGATTTACCAGCAGGCTGAGTAGGCTGGAGCCTAGGGCGGCAGATTTTAGGGGCGGCAAATTTGAGGCCAAAAAATTTTTTTTGTCTTACAGAAATTAAAAAGATTCATATTAGTAGTACATGATTGAGCTGTTATTAGCTCAGAAATATACCAAAAAAACTATTTCTTGTGCAATCTTAACTAAATCGTCGTTGGGTTGTAAAAATAATCTAGGTACTGACACATCGATCCCCTAGTTCACAATCATACTAATTACGGGGAAAAGGTGGTGTAATTAGGACGATCGATAGTGCACAAATGATAAAGTTACAATTTCATTGACAAAAAATGTTTAATTTAAATGATTGTGAATTAGGGTATCGAATTGTAGAGGTTGGTAGGGGCGGAAAAATTTGAATAGCCTACAGGCGGCAAATGTGTAAATTCGCCACTGATTTAGAGAGTATGCTATAATATTCACCTATCCCTTAGTTGTTAAAATTGTTAGAAGCTATATGCAGGTGTCATCCTACCCAAAGCTGAATGTTTACATATCTCTTGAAAGTTTTTAGTGTATTTGCCATATGGCACATACACTATTGGCGTCGGTCGGATGGCGGGACCTAGGGGTCGGACCAAAATTTCTCGACGTTTCATAGCCTCCTGAACACTTTGGCACCATTTTTGGAAAAGTCTGTTTATATATGTATATATATATATATATTTATATATATATATATATATGTGCGGGCTATAACTTTCGAAAGAGTTAATTGATTTTGACGAAATTTGGTAGGCACGTTGAAATCCATCACCGCACGAAGCCTATTTAAAATGGGCCCAATCGGACTATTTTAAGGGTGGTTTTTAGGGGTTGAAAAATGTTTTTGGGCCCAAAAATGCCGAAAAAATTCTCAGAATTGTTTCAAAATTGAAATTTAACCTTTTAATAAAGATCAAAATGTGCTGCTAAAATTTTAATAAATTCGGCCCGACAGGACCGGACTTACAAATTTTATGAAAACACTAGTTTGCGGATAGTGCTTTACTTACTGAAGGGTGTATTTAATTTGGTACCGAGGTTGCATTGATAAAAATATTGAAATTAAGAAAAAAAATATTATTTTAAGGGATGTATTAAGGGGTTAAATTTTTTATTTTGTTCAAAAACAAACTTAAGTTCACATAATAAAGCCACAATGCCAGTATTAGCAAATACACTATATTGTCGGCAGGGTTTTGGCACTGCGACCCGAGTTTTTTTTAAATGTGCCATTAGTATTTCAGGTAATATTTTCCAATGCCCTCCTAACGGGATTTTGAAGATTTGGTAAATATTGAATTGACTTGCTAAGTTGGGTGAGAAAATTCTAAACAATTTATAATTGTTTTTCAAAAATGTATTGTTAAAAGCAATAAATAAATAAATAAAAAAATTCGACTGATGACCAGTACTATACTTCCCACCTAGTAAATATTTGCAAAAAATAAACACTTTTTTTTTTATTCTTTGACTAGGCCCAAATAACCTTAGCTGTTGGTGGTCTTTAAAACACAATTTAATTTGTATTCTTTGAAAAAAGCATGGCACTCTTTTTTGTTTGGTGATCTACTGATGGCTAACTTAATATAGCAAAAATCATGGTTACCTTGATTTACGTACAATTTTTATTTTTTTTAGTAAAATATTTTTTTTCTCGAAAACTATACATTTTAGAGAAAAAAAATATTTACATTTTTTTCATATTATAACATCTAGAATTCATTTATATTTTTTTTTACCTATGTTAATACGTGACATTGAGGACGTTTTTTTTTAATATCTCAGGGTCTACTGAACCGATTTGACTCAAAATCTAATCAGATCTAAGTTAAAGGCTGATAAACACAATAGAACAATCGGCATGCCCGTATGTTGTTCCGTTCTTAAGATATCGAAGGCGAAAAATTGACCACACACATACACACACACACACATACAGACATCAGTCAGAAAATGATCTTAAACGATTGCTAGGGTCTCAAAACGTGAAGATCTGTTAAAATCTCGAAATATTTTTTTCGGACTAAATCCATTACTTCCCTACCATAGTAGAGGTGGGAAGTAAAAATAAATACAAATCAATGCAAAGTTTGCATTCGTGTTTAAAACACCCATCGAAAATGACGTAACAATATAATGCAACAATGGAAAAATTCATTTTTCAAATGTCCCCGTCAGGACTCCCCGAAACTTCCACTTTCGCGGTGGCTGAGATGACAATTACTCTACAGTGACACGTTTTTTAAACAATCAATTATTTCCTAATGAAGCAATTTGTCACTAGTACATATCTACAGTAGTACCTAATTTTAATCAGCTCTCGCAGGTAGTGATATTTCAGTGACAAATTGCTTCATTAGGAAATTATTGATTGTTTAAAAAACGTGTCACTGTAGAGTAATTGTCAACTCAGCCACCGCGAAAGTGGAAGTTTCAGGGTAGAGTCCTGACGGTGACATTTGAAAAATGAATTTTTCCATTGTTGCATCATAATTGTTACGTCATTTTCGATGGGTGTTTTAAACACGAATGCAAACTTTGCATTCATTTGTATATATTAATAATTGCGATACTTTAATCGTACGAACAATTTTCAAATTTAATGAAACCCCAGGTAGTCCAGCAGGCAGGTACTTTTTACCTTGAAAGTATTTGTAGAAAATTTAATGCTCTTCAACTTTGTAAATAGCTTGGACTAAGGGGGAAATCTAATGGGGTTAAATTTGGAGAACACAGTCTTAGGGCCTTTATGCCAAATCCGTCGACTTGATATTTACTGTTCACGTATTCTTGAACAACTCGAGTGTAATAGAATGGTGCGCCATACTAATGAAAGATAAATACACAAACTCTATTAGGACGTCCGTATAACAAAAATATAGTTTTATGTGAACCGATTGAGATAATGTCTAAACTAAAAATCATTGGACATAACATGCCGATTGCCGTGCTGTTGGCAGATACACTTATTTTTGTAGGATTTTTGTTAACATTACCAGCTATGATTTACACCAAACATCTAAATCTGATCATCTGACACGTTGTGTCGCCATCCAGATTAGCCATTCTCACAACGATTGGCGGAAGGAACTGCATAGCTTGGACCATATACTACGTAGTCACACAAAAATAACTATCGCAACTGCGTTCTGAAAACCATCAAAACCAACTGCCAGATCATGTATAAGAAAATTAAAAAATTGTAATACTTTCAAGTTTCACACATACATTAATGGGAATAAAATGAAAAAATTTTGGAGCATACAAGTAATTCAAGAATTACAAGGCGCGATATTCATGTAGGTACTGTGTGTAAACGGTTTTATTGAACATAGGGAAAATAACACTGAGAAGATTTATAATTTTGTAGTAGGTTATGAGCCATAAGACCTAATATAAATATGTATTGGATTACATAGAAAAAATAGTACAGTGAATTTTTTAAACAATTTTCCATAGCAACGGTTGACTATTAAGCGTTACTCGGAACCGGCTAAATAAAAAAGTCATGATGTGTCGTAAGACATCCGACAGAAGCTATGCTTTTTACGCATTGTATATAAAACCGAATTTATCAAAGATATAAATAATACAATTAAAAAGTTATTATTTGATCGCCATTTTGAAATATGACATCATTTTATTTTTTTGTGTCTTATAAAACTCGCAAATATTAATTTTTAAAAAGATCGGATCATTTTTGCAAAAAAGTACATATGGCCGCCATTTTGAAATCTGACGTCATTTTATTTTTTTGTGTTCTATGAAACTCTCAAATATCAATTTTCAAAAGGATCGGATAATTTTTACAAAAAAGTACATACGGCCGCCATTTTTAGGCGCGATCTTAGCGAAGCTAGAAGCGCCTATATACACTCGCTTTGTATGTACGTCTGTGAATCTGTGAATCTGTCAATCTGTGAATCTGTAACGGATTTTTTGTATCAGTCGTACAGCCCAAACGGGTTAACCGATTTTAAAAAACTTTTTTTTGTTCGATTCCTCTTGGAGTCTATTTGATCCTAACGTCGCCCGATTTTTGAATTTTGTCCCCAGAGGGGAGCAAATTAGAAAAAACGGTGTTTTTTGCTTATAGTTTGCTCAATTTAAGTCAGATCGATTCGAAACCTGTCTTAAACGAAAGAGCAGAAAATTTTAGATAGATTTCATGTATAATATTGTGTCAAAACAGTTTTTTTATACAGATTTTTATGATTATTAAACTAAATAAATGCGACTTTATCTAATAAATCGCGAACTTGTTTCGGTTGTCCTTGTCTGTTGCACAGTGTGATATGGATATTGGAAGATAGCGTATGCTCTGTCTTATATTGCATTATTTTAATATAGTTATTCAATTTTTTGACTGCTGATGTTTGAATTTAAGTTTAAAAACCCTGGCCTACTGAGTTAAAATGACGTGTTTATTGACGTCAATCGGATGGCGAGACCTAGGGATCGGACCAAATTTTCTCGACGTTCATACCTTCCCGAACAATTTGACTTTCTCTGTCTGTATGCCCCTTTGAACGCTTATAACTCGAGAACCACTGATCCGATTTACATGATTTTTTTCAAGTAAATAACTTCTTATGCGACTGCGAGTTTTAAAATATTCTGGCAACACTCAAATAAAAACGTATGTTCTGGCATCACGCAAAAATAAGTAGGTAGTAGATGCTTTGTTTTTTAAACGGTGGTTTTATTTAGCTTGATCCCGTATATTTGTTACAAATCTTGCGATCGATTGAGTTGAAATTTTGCACACATGTGTAGCTCCGGTGACAATACAATATTATGGTAACTAACTCACCGGTCCGGTTCGTCCGGGTGTAAATCGTACTTTTGAATTTTCACCCACTTTCTATGATCCGATTGAGTTGAAATTTTGCACACATGTGTAGCTCTGGTGACAATACAATATTATGGTAACTAGCTGACCGGCCCGGCTTTCGTCCGGGTGTAAATCGTACTTTTGAATTTTCACCCACTTCCCGTGATCCGATTGAGTTGAAATTTTGCACACATGTGTAGCTCTGGTGACAATACAATATTATGTTAACTAGCTCACCGGCCCGGCTTTCGTCCGGGTGTAAATCGTACTTTTGAATTTTCACCCACTTCCTATGATCCGATTGAGTTGAAATTTTGCACACATGTGTAGCTCCGGTGACAATACAATACTATGGTAACTAGCTGACCGGCCCGGCTTTCGTCCGGGTGTAAATCGTACTTTTGAATTTTCACCCACTTCCCGTGATCGGATTGAATTGAAATTTTGCACACATGTGTAGCTCCGGTAACAATACAATATTATGGTAACTAGCTGACCGGCCCGGCTTTTGTCCGGATGCAAATCGTACTTTTGAATTTTCACAGGCAAAAGGTTTTTCTCCGGTAACGTTTCGGATAAATGTAATAAAATCAGACTAAGGAAATAAAGCACACTAAACAATTGAAAAGTCACGTCACGAAGTAGCGTAACGTCACTTTTGTAAAAATTATCCGATCCTTTTGAAAATTATAATTTGAGAGTTTTATAGGACACAAAAAAATAAAATGGCGTTAGATTTAAAAATGGCGGCCATATGTACTTTTTTGTAAACATTATCCGAATCTTTTGAAAATTAATATTTGATAGTTTTATAGGACACAAAAAAATTAAATGGTGTCAGATTTCAAAATGGCGGCCATATGTACTTTTTTGTAAGAATTATCAGATCCTTTTGAAAATTGATATTTGAGAGTTTCATAGAACACAAAAAAATAAAAAGACGTCACATTTAAAAATGGCGGCCATTATACATACTTTTTTGTAAAAATTATCCGATCCTTTTGAAAATTGATATTTCCGAGTTTTATAGGACACAAAAAAATAAAATAACGTCAGATTTCAAAATGGCGGAAATATGTAGAACTCCTTCCTAAAAATTATGCGATCCTTTTGAAAATTGATATTTGAGAGTTTCATAAGACACAAAAAAATAAAATTACGTCAGATTTCAAAATGGCGGCCGTATGTACATTTTTGTAAAAATTATCCGATCCTTTTAAAAATTGATATTTGAGAGTTTCATAGAACACAAAAAAATAAAATAACGTCAGATTTAAAAATGGCGGCCAAATGTACTTTTTTGTAAAAATTACCCGATTCTTTTGAAAATCGGTATTTGAGAGTTTCATAGGACAAAAAAAAAATAAAATGACGTCAGATTTCAAAATGGCGGCCGTATGTACTTTTTTGTAAAAATTATCCGATCATTTTGAAATTTGATATTTGAGAGTTTTATAGGTCACAAAAAAATAAAATTACGTCAGATTTCAAAATGGCGCCCGTATGCACTTTTTTGAAAAATTATCCGATCTTTTTGAAAATTATTATTTGCGAGTTTTATAGGATGCAAAAAATAAAATGATGTCATATTTAAAAATGGCGCTCATAGGTATATATTTCTTTGTAAAAATTATCCGATTCTTATGAAAATTGATATTTGAGAATTTAATAAGACACAAAAAAATAAAATGGCGTTAGATTTCAAAATGGCGATCAAATAATAACTTTTTAATTGTATTATTTATATCTTTGATAAAATCGGTTTTATATACAATGCGTAAGAAGCATAGCTTCTGTCGGGTGTCTTACGACCCATCATGACTTTTTTATTTAGCCGGTTCCGAGGAACGCTTAATAGTCAACCGTTGCTATGGAAAATTGTTTAAAAAATCACTGTACTATTTTTTCTATGTAATCCAATACATATTTATATTAGGTCTTATGGCTCATAGCCTACTACAAAATTATAAATCTTCTCAGTGTTATTTTCCCTATGTTCGATAAAACCGTTTACAACACAGTACCTATAACACGAATATCGCGCCTTGTAATTCTTGAATTACTTGTATGCTCCAAAATTTTGTATTTAAATACAACAGTACAATATATTCCTACAATATAATTTTATCACGAACTTTTATTCAAGTTGTTCACTTAGATTATGTCTGTGGTCATAAGACAAAACAGCTCATGTTAAATTTTTGTTGAAATAAGAGACGCGACGGTTTAATCATCCATCTCACTTCATGATCTAGGTCTCCATTTTTTATGCCTAGAGGCGGGACCGGTGGAAAGTGCCGTTGACATATCGCATATGTAATAGAAAAGTGTCACAACTCAAAAGTAATGAGATGTCGTGGGACACCCGACAGAAGCTAAGCTTCTTACGCATTGTATATAAAATCAAATTTATCAAATATATAAAAAATATAAGTAATTGGAAAATTATTATTTGGCTGCCATTTGGAATTTGACGCAATTTTATTTTTTTGTGTCCTATAAAACTCGCAAATATCAATTTTCAAAAGGATCGGATAATTTTTACAAAAATACTTACCTAATACTTAAAATACGCGCTCCTCAGCCAGTGAGGTGCGTTGCATCGTTCGTGACGTTTCACTTTTTGTGTGTTAGGTCCCCATCCCAAACATGTTTGTATCGCGGGTACGGACAGATGACGTGAATACCGTTATTAAACACAAATAATTATTATATTCGTTGTCATGAAAAGAAATACATTCAATTTTATAGATCTAATAAAATCAAAAATAAAAGAATTGTAATTTTATTTGTTCATATTTTAAATTGTTATCCAATACATATTTTCATTATTAAAATATATATAATTCGAACCTGGGCGCCTTGGCGTTTGTACCTATCTGTAGACTCGTACTTTTCCATACGGCCACCATGGCTTACTGTATCTGATACCTTAGCATAGTTATACATGCTGTTTTGTTTCACATGTCAACCACTTTCGACTATTTCCGTTACATCTAGTATTTCTAAAATGCCACACCAGAATGAGACATTAGAGGTTATTCACGTCAAAATATAAGATTTTTTGGTTATTACTAGACAAAGGTTCAGCTATAACAACTCCTTTAATATACTTCAAACACGAATAAGTGTAGCGTCAATACATACTTCTCTGACAGAGCGCACTTATGTCGCTTTTGACAAGCCAGCTTCAAGTCTTTTCTGAAAAATGCTCTTTTTGAGTTTTTAATATGAGTGCGATGTGTGGAGTAAAATCTGTGTGTTTATGATACCGCGCCTACCGATAATTATACAAAATCAGTCAATCCGTAAAATACCTAGCCTATCTACAAAATTCCCAAATCGACAGGGAATTTGCAGACTGACTGTCGTTTTAGGCTGTTTTTATTAAGAAATCAACCAATTATTTGTTGATTTCTTAATTTATTTCTATCCTGCACGTTCCCTGACAAATCTAACATTACTTATTATTATTATAATCAAAGTGAGGATTTGCTTCAGAGTTGTAATAATGCAGTTTAAGTTTTGAATTTATGTAGCGATGAAACGCTTTTACGCAATTCTACCCAACAGAGAGTTACAAAAATTCTATCTCAAGATATGAATTCAAATGCATCAAAAATTCAACATAAACGATTTTGTTTGTGGCTGCACCTAATATAAGATTTCGTGTCTCATGAATATAGATAAAATAAAAATTGGTACTGAGACAGTTATGTCTCAAAGCAGGCAACTTTTTATGACTAAATAAAAATTGTAGATTACAATAGATACCAGCATCTGGGAACGGTTCTATTCATTTTGCGCATATTGTTATTATATACTTGGTTCATAGCAAATTGTGATTTCAGGAAAAGCAATTATTTTTTAGATTTGAGATAAATAATAATTGTTCAGATACTATAAGGTAATTCTAGCGTACATAAATTGAGTCGGAAAATAATTTTCATGGAAAAGTGGCCAGCTTAACAGGTTTTATTACACAGTTTGTCTCAAAAGTATGGCGCGAAATTAATACAGTGGATTCACGTACCTACCAAAAATATTGTAGTAACTCACACAGTTCGGCAACACTGTGTGTACTGTGTATATATTTACACAAACCATTTCGAGTTACTTTCGACCCTCCTATAACTCAAAATCTATTTTACCTGCACTCTTGTATTTTTCTTGTCTATTAAGGCCACCCAAATATCCAGAATCACAAATTTTATAAAAGAAGCTCAAATAGTTCCCGAGATATTAACGTCCGAATATCGATACTTTTGACATTCACTGGTTAACTGACTGACTGACTAATTGATTCACTGACTGACTCACTCACTCATCAAGAACCCAGACCACTTCCGGTTGACTTAGAAACTTGAAATTTGGTATGAAGTTAGGTCATTGGGCAAATATAAAGAAAAGAATCAGAAAACAGCCAATTGTGTATTGATAAAAGTTAAAATTGAAGTGAAAGCTTGGCACACACTTAGATCTCAATTCTTTTTTCGGCGAAGCTGTTCTGTGCACCGAACTTGGCTCCTTTTTCCACATTTATGTTTTTAGTGGAATAACATTTTTCTGAGAAAAGCTTATTGAGGTGGCTGCGACTTTCGGAAAACTAAAGAAAATATTAATATATATTTTCCTAAATAACAAGTTACTATACAATGTTTATAAACAAGAAAAAGCCCCAGTATCTATATTTTATAGTTACATAATATTTTTGTGTTCAGTAACAAAGAGACAAACTGAAACATTAGAACAGTAGATAGATAAAATGATAAAACAAGAAAATAAATTTCTCCAAAAGGAGAAAAAAAATAAATCTCTACTAACGAACATAAATTTGCGTCCAAGAGGAAGAAGCATTTGCGGAAAACGGATGACCGGGTTTTGAAAATACAGTGCTTTAATCCGGAACATTTAATTATTATATTCAACTATTTATATGCGGTTACACAATACCTATTTGTTAGTTTGTATGTTCGCTAGTTACTATATGTGATACTGAATTCCTCCGGTGTTTTTAACTTCATTTCACCAAACTTTAAATTAAATTTTAAAGGGTATTTTCAATACCACAACCCTGCAATGAATAGAAGTTATTTTCGTAGTTCTGTGAAATTGGAATTTTACTTGGGAATAACTGCGCTGATTTTTTTAATCTTTATTTTAACATAAGAAACAACTCCAGATATCAATATGGTACTTTAGTTGGTGGATAACAGGGACAAACTAACGTTTACTTTAAAGGTCGTCTACTAGATGTCAACGCTGAAGATTAGGTAAGAAAATTGTCTGTAAAATCCTACAATAATGCGAACGAAGCCTCGGGTAAGGACTGGTTTTTAATATGACTAAAATAGGTATTATATAAAACGCGACATCTCAGTTTGTTCGCTTATAACTCGTGAACCGCTGAAGCGATTTTTATGCGGTTTTCTTTCTTATATAGATACATTACCTGGTCAGGTTTTTTGCTATGTTTGATTAAAATTGGTTCCGTAGTTCTTAAGTTAGTAAAACGAAAAACCAGAATTTTCGACATATTTTAAGCATTTTCTTAACATTTTCAGCAAAAACATACCTATTAAGTTTTATCCCTAACAAAGTGTATGATTTAAACGCTCATTACTGAAAACTTTCTTGAAAACGGTGCAGTAGTTCAAGAGTTAGATACTTATAACAGTTTGTTATATAGGTACTATCGATGTGAACGAAGTCACGGGCAAAAGGTAGTATATATTTAAAACCCCTGAGGATGATCCTATATGAAGCGGAACGTTGATCACGAGGCAGCACATTGTTCTAAATTGGCTATTGTACCCATGAGCAAATTTTTTATTTTATTTAAGTTCTAAACATTTGGAACGCGATCCAATTTGAAAATATTTAGAAAAAATCCGGATCAATATAAAATGACTTTAATCAGTACTTAAGTCGACGTTTCGGAACAAATAATTCCATCCTTGTCAAAATACTGGCAACAATTTCGATAAAAGATCAAGATTTCGTTAAAAGGTCAAGTGCGAGTACAACTCACGCGCAGAGGGTAATAAGAAAGTAATAAATTAAAATACACTACATTAAATTTAATTTATTTTTTGAAAATATTTTTAAATTAAATTACTTATTCTAAAAAATTCAAACTATTTACATTATAAAAAAAAACTTCGGTTATCTACGATTGCGAATATATTACGATATCACCGTCGCTTTAACTCTCAGCGGCGAAATTTATCGTTGCTTTCGTCGTCTTATACGAAAGTAAGTATAGTCTTATAATTTACAGAAAACATTTTTTTTTCACAAACTATTACACTGACAAAAATTCTGATAGTTTTTCTGTAATCTATTACCCTATTAATGTCAAATTTTAAACTTTAGAAATCTAGAACTCCTAGAAGCTCTGGAAGGAATGGTGTTTTTTCGCACATTTTAAGCTATATCTTTATAACCAATTCACTAAAAAATTTAAAAAAAAAATATTTGGAATCCACAAAAGTAGCTCTTTCCAACGATATCCCATACGATACAATAAACTCAACTTTTTTTTTAGGGCTCAGAAAACATTTTTTCGCAAACTTTTAGACTGACAAAAATTCTGATAGCTTTCCTGTAATCTATATAACTTAATACCTACTAACCATAATAATGTCAAATTTTTAACTTTAAAAACCTAGAAGATCTGGGAGGAAATGTTGTTTATTCGCACATTTTTGGCTAAATCTTTGTAACCAATTCACAAACAAATTAAAAAAAAATATGTTTGGAATCTACAAAAGTAGCTCTTTCCAACGATACTCTACAAGTTACAATAAATTCAACTTTTTTTAGAATGCCAAATTTACACCCAATAAAAATATTCACAAAAATATTTTTTAACCTTTGATAACCGAGTTATGTGCGAGTTACAAAGAGAATCATGCCTAATTCCAAATTCCTACGTCACGCAGTTTTCGAGAAAAATGTCTGTGACAGACAGACAGACGGACGGACGCAAGGTATAAGGTACGGAACCCTAAAAAATATATCCCATGTAGTAAAAAAAAGTAATGAGGTGTCGTGGGACACCCGACAGAAGCGAAGCTTGTTTCGCATTGTATATAAAATCAAATTTATCAAAGCTATAAAACATAAAAAATTGAAAAGAAAATATTTGAATAGAAATGTAATATATAATAAATATAGTTTAATATCGATATAATAATTGTGACGATAAGTAAACAGGAAAATTTGAACATACAGGCGCTCCATAACGATCAGGAAAGTTAACTCTCCTGCCAAGGAGCTTCACAACTTGGAAGATTTTTTTCTTATTTTGTTTTGTTTTATTTGAAAACAGATAAGTTCGAATGTTATTATAATTGTATTATTTTCCGGTATTTCATATTTTGTGGAACAATAAATTCAAATTCTAACAATACAATTTATTTATATTTATTAATACTATACATAAGACAACCCATAAAAATGACTGCCTTGTAAGTTGTACTAGTATTGTGGAATCTGCAAAATTTCAGTAAATTATTAATCGGAAAACTCGATTACCACATTCATAAGATATGATAATAGTACAGTATTGTTGATTTTCGCCGGTTTTTATTAAAATACATCTTTTTGAAACCACTTTGCGTCTTTCCGTCTTTTGTTCCACTTACTTCCGTTCGCCATGTAATGTTTTAATATAATAGTCCTTGCAGACTTCGCAAGCGACATTAAGTTATTGTTCTCTGCTATCATCGTTTTTGATAACTATTGTTCTCTGAATTACAGTGTCGCACTTAATAGGTATACAATGGGTATTTCGTATAATGCCAGTATTTTAATTACTAGTCTGTACCCGCGGCTTCACTCGCGTTAATGTCGGTTTTCTGACAAATGCTTAGCCCCATTCAAGTAGCAGCTTGACGATATGTATATTATGGCCTATAATAATATATTGTATAATATTCCTTTGTGTATAATACATACTATGGTAAAAGTCAGATAAAAATCGGTTTTGAGTTAAAGCGGAGCAAACGTACTGATATAGACAAGCAAACAGTTGAAAATGGCTAATTCGGTTTTAGGTACCTATTCTATAAACTGTATATCTGAGACAAAAAATTACAACTGCAGACAAAGTTAGGATTTTATATTTTGATGTTGATTAATTAATAATAATGAAAATTGAGTCAACAATAATAATGTTAATCTCCAATATTTCTTCTTAATTAAGTGGGAATCAAGAAGATATGTTACTGTTTTTTAATTTCTGGATGTAAAATTTTTTCCTGCAGGTACTCGATTCGAAAAAGTTCTATTGGGATCTGTCAGAAATATTCAAATACCGGGTATAGTTTTGCGTGAAATTTAGTGATTTTCAAAGTGAAAAGAAATGATAAATATATAAGTGCAATTTGTGATTGGGCCGATACGAATCCTAAACAAAGAAATTTCATTGAAGTAGAACGGATTCTCAAAGCCGAAAATATCAAATGTAGGAAAAATAAAGAGGAAAATGAGCTGTCAAAAGTAGTAATCTTTACGGCATACTGCTAAAAAATATCAAAATTAAAAGAAAATCTCTACGAAATTAATTATTCATTCAATGCTCCTTTAAGGCTGGCTTAGGTGAATAATGTAAACACAAAACTGCAACATTGTTATATTGTAATAAGTATTAAGTAAGTTTCTAGCCTCAAAATATTTATATATGTTGCAGTCAAAACTCTTAACCAGTCAAAAGTACTATTGACTAGCAAAATCAGTCAAAGTACTTTTGACTGAACAGGTTGGTCAAAAGTGGTTTTGACTGAAAATTATTGGTTATTAGTACTTTTGACTGCAAATTTGCGGTTAAAAGTACTTTTGACTGACGCTCTTCGTCAAAAATAGTTTTAACTGCAATAAAGCATCAGTCAAAAGCACTATTAACTCGTTAGATGTGAATAAAAATGATATTTATTAAATGTGAAATCGTTTATTACGAAAAATTTGACATTACAATCAATACAAAGAAAACATACACTTAAAAATTGTCATTAAAATAGGTAATCAGAAAATTCACAGGTTATAAAAACACAGGACATATATTACGTTAATCGCTTAAAATATTTGACAGGTTCTGTGTTTGTAACTAATTTTTTTATACCACAAACTTCAATGATGTTAAAGCGTTTTAGTCTACTGTACTGTAATGGTGTTTTCTTTTCATCAAATTTCGCGTCTTCCACATCCATTGCAAACTTTTCAAATTTTTCTTTTGTCGTCACATTGAAATGACTATCTTTCATATCTTCTATCGCTAAAATTCTTTGCAAAAAGCGTTCTTTCTTTTCGTAGTCACTCATTTTTGTTCTAATATCAGCACGTTCTCCACTAATAATGAGTAATATAAAAGTTTATATGTGCGTTTGTCGTTATTTTTATCGACCACCTTAACTTTTTAAGAGTTTTGACTGATACAACCAGTCAAAACCACTTTTGACGGAATCACTTAGTCAAAAGTACTTTTAACCAGCTCCATTGGGCAAAAGTACTTTTAACTGTTATTTTAGTCAAAAGTATTATTGACTAAAGCATACGGTCAAAAGTACTTTTGACTGATTTTGCTAGTCAATAGTACTTTTGACTGGTTAAGAGTTTTGACTGCAACATATACATATCGTTAGTGCTAAATTTGTCAGTCATTAGTGATTTAACTATTGTATAGTACAGTATGATAATGAGTACATCTTATTATTAATATAAAATATTTTTTAATTCATAAATACAGTTTCTTCATATTTCATTAGGAAATAATTTGCTATAAAGTAAGTTTTACAGAGCTATAACTGATAGGTACCTAAAGTGTTAAATACCATGATATTAGAAAACGTCGCTGATTCCATCAACGAAATCGCTTTCTTTGTTAACTGCTCGATTTGAATTTTTGGAGATATCCCAACTCGACACGACCGATCGAGTGTTTTTACTACTCGACCACTGCTCGATTTTTCAAATACTCACACATGTCTAATATGTGACAATAATCTGGATAAATGAATAAATCTGTATGCACTATCGATGGACGAAGAATACGTTTGTTTAAGAAATATATGTATCGCCATTGTTGGATTTAAAAAATGCACAAGAAAAGACAAACAAATTGCAAGTAGCATTCACTTGATTGCATTTTGCTTTTAAGGACAAAGATTTACAAGCTTCTCAGGAAGCACTCTATATTTTTATTTTCTAGAAAATACATATATAAACATATATTGCCACATATTTCTGTAGTTCTTTGAGAACCAAAATGCATATACACTACCCGTGAAAAGTGCCTCTTCTTATCTAATTTTTTTCACAATATTATTACGTAAGTAAAAAAGTTAAGATATCCTTCTATGGGAACCAAAATACTGGTTTTTAAGAAATGAACGCTCTGTTACCTTTTTTGGCCTAGTACCAATTGATATTTTAAATTTATTATTTTTTATGAAATTAAAAATCTATATAAGTATACAAAAAAACTTGATACTTTCACTAGTTCTTCAGTTAGAACCTGTTAACAGTGTTAACTCAGGGTTTGTAATAAACGAACCCTATAATTGATTGAAAATATATCAATTGTTGATGGAAACTTTAAAGAGCTCAGAATAATAGAAACTTAAAAAACACTAAATTAGACTAAATCCTGCAAATTGCTTTGGATCTGTTCTGGCGGATCGATTCGACGCAACGTAACATTCGTCGGTCTAGAGTCCTAACTCCAGATTGTTCCGCGCCGAATCGAGTCGATTCAGTGCGCGGTCTACAATTACGAACTGACAACGTCGTGTACTGAAAACGAATAGTAAATAGCCTGCAAAAGTACCTGTTATTGACATAGAAACATTATACAATATACACAAAATGTTTTTTCTTATCGCCGACGTCGTTTCGCTGCGAGCGCCTATTTTCCACTTTTTATGCTATAATAATAGATTGTGAAAACATCAAGCGATAAATTTAAAGTTGAATGAAAAGGAAATTCAGCAGGAATGTAACACGCCATAGACACAATTTTCAATTTACTGTTAGTGCATTATTGATTCCAAAAAGGTCGACTGTGGAAACTCATTTTGTCCTTGTAAGTCGCTAAAAACACTGTAGCCAAAAAAGAAAGTAGCCTATGTCAAACTTTTGGTCATTTTTTCTGTATCTTCAAATAGATCTTTTACTCTTGGCTAGTAATAGACAAGCGTACAAGACGCCGTGTGAGAATTGTTGATAGTCTGTACTTGTCTGCCTAATATCGCTATTCATTTACCTCGGGTGTAATAAATAATGTATTGCGTTGCCTGCGTTTCTTACACGACGCGTACAAAACGCGATCACCAGCGTTCGGCCAGAGGATTCGAACGTGTTTAACGTTTGTGTATTTCCTTTAAATTAGAATACACGTCTCAATCCAACGGGGGAAACGCCGCGTGTTGTACTCTTATCTATTACAAGAGTAAAAATCTATCTGAAGATAATATATAGAAAAAATTACCAAACATTTGACATTCCAAAAAGGTCCGCTCTACAGATATTGTGACAAAAGGGCATATGTTATATATCTTCAGGTAAACTTGTTTACTCTTTTTTGTGCGACGTTGCCCAAAAATATTACATGCATGCTATTTTTATATACATTATACATTTAAACTGGATTTCAAAACGTCTTATGAACTCTCCAGTACCTAGAATCTAGATGTTTGGGTCATCCACTAGCTCATAATTTGCAATGAAAAGGGACAGCACCATCGAGCACATGCCTCGAAATACTTTTCTGCCACCATCGCGAAAGACGGGTCGATTAAAATTCATTTACTAGAGTATATTTTAAATCAAAGTAAACACGCAAAAACGTTGAGACCCCTTTAAAGGACCACGACTTTTCAAAGTTTGCAAAGAAAAACGGACTACTTACTTAGAGACCCACACACACACACTGACGGGTTAACAAACTGTTAAAATAGTTGTTCAAGTTTAGAATTTGTGTTAATATGAAACTAATTTTTCCCATAAGAATTTGATGTCAATGTGGTTAATAATCAATACATTAATAATAAATTAAAACGAAGTTAATGTAGTTATGAGTAGTGTTTGTAACAAAAATTCATTGACTACAGTGAATTCGTATTATGGTAAAAATAAAAGGTGTTATTATTAATGAATTGGTCGCACAAAAGAAAGTTAAAAAAATCTATCTGAAGATATAAAAATTTTGGAGCATACAAGTAATTCAAGAATTACAAGGCGCGATATTCATGTAGGTACTGTGTGTAAACGGTTTTATTGAACATAGGGAAAATAACACTGAGAAGATTTATAATTTTGTAGTAGGCTATGAGCCATAAGACCTAATATAAATATGTATTGGATTACATAGAAAAAATAGTAAAGTGAATTTTTTAAACAATTTTCCATAGCAACGGTTGACTATTAAGCGTTACTCGCAACCGGCTAAATAAAAAAGTCATGATATGTCGTAAGACACCCGACAGAAGCTATGCTTTTTACGCATTGTATATAAAACCGAATTTATCAAAGATATAAATAATACAATTAAAAAGTTATTATTTGATCGCCATTTTGAAATCTGACGCCATTTTATTTTTTTGTGTCTTATTAAATTCTCAAATATCAATTTTCAAAAGGATCGGATAATTTTTAGAAAGAAATATATACCTATGACCGCCATTTTGAAATATGACATCATTTTATTTTTTTGTGTCTTATAAAACTCGCAAATATAATTTTCAAAAAGATCGGATCATTTTTGCAAAAAAGTACATATGGCCGCCATTTTGAAATCTGACGTCATTTTATTTTTTTGTGTTCTATGATACTCTCAAATATCAATTTTCAAAAGGATCGGATAATTTTTACAAAAAAGTACATACGGCCGCCATTTTTCAATCTGACATCATTTTATTTTTTTGTGTCCTATGAAACTTTCAAATACCGATTTTCAAAAGGATCGGATAATTTTTACAAAAAAGTATACAGTGTGTCCACAGACTCATCCTCAACATGGGGATCTCCGTTGTTATGGGAGATAGAGATTTGGTTAAATGAGACAAAATGTGCAGAATCTCCAGTACTACTACCCTGCGTAGTCAAACTTTCCATATTTTGCTTGGTTCGCGACCGACAGTTGAAAAACGAGATTTACCCATTTTCGTTTTTTGTTTATAACTCGCTTATTAAGTAAGTTAGAAAAAAAATATTTTCTCTTTCTTAAGGCCCTTTTTTATGAAGATTTCAAATCTCTTTTCATATTTTTAGTTACTTTTATAGTTTTGGAGATACGTGTATTAACTTTGTTTTTTTAAATACACGTCGAAGATGGCCATGACACCATTCGAAAGAGATTTTTTTTCTCTTTAATTTGATATGAGGGTTGATGGATTTATTTTCAAAAATAGCGGAGTTATACGTAAAACACTGATTTTTAATAGTAGGCTATGCTAAATTAATTGATAAAACAACAGAAGGCTTAGCAAACAGTTGAAATTCGCGTTGGCTTAGTAAACGGCTGTTTTGTTTTAGCTGTCAAAGTGTAGTTTGTTGCTAATTTGCCAGTTTATTAAGTGATTTATTAAATTTACTTTTGTTATCATGGATCCATATTGTAACAATGAAAAATAAGCGATTTTCAACAATTGATCGTAAAACAGTAGTTTTGGCTTCTTCACTTATTCGCGTTGACTTAGTAAACGGCTTTTTAAATGATCCGTAGTTTATTAAATTTACTCGTAAGTTTCTGTAAATAGACGAATGAGGTTGTCTTCGGTCTGGATACTGATCGAAGTACATTTCTGCAGCTCTGGTCGAATTTTTGTGACATAGAATGTAACAAGATAACATATCAAATTTTTCATTGTTACAAAATGGTTCTATGATAACAAAAGTAAATTTAATAAATCACTTAGTAAAACTGGCAAATTAGCAACAAACTACACTTTGACAGCTAGAACAAAAAAGCCGTTTACTAAGCCAACGCGAATTTCAACTGTTTGCTAAGCCTTCTGTTGTTTTATCAATTAATTTAGCATAGCCTACTATTAAAAATCAGTGTTTTACGTATAACTCTGTTATTTTTTAAAATAAATCCATCATCCCTCATATCAAATTAAAGAGAAAAAAAATCTCTTTCGAATGGTGTCATGGCCATCTTTGACGTGTATTTAAAAAAACAAAGTTAATACACGTATCTCTAAAACTATAAAAGTAAATAAAAATATGAAAAGAGATTTGAAATCTTCATAAAAAAGGGCCTTAAGAAAGTGAAAATAGTTTTTTTCTAACTTACTTAATAAGCGAGTTATAAACAAAAAACGAAAATGGGTAAATCTCGTTTTTCAACTGTCGGTCGCGAACCAAGCAAAATATGGAAAGTTTGACTACACAGGGTATTAGTACTGGAGATTCTGCACATTTTGTCTCATTTAACCAAATCTCTATCTCCCATAACAACGGAGATCCCCATGTTGAGGATGAGTCTGTGGACACACTGTATATGGCCGCCATTTTGAAATCTGACGTCATTTTATTTTTTTGTGACCTATGAAACTTTCAAATATCAATTTTCAAAAGGATCGGATAATTTTTACAAAAAAAGTTACATACGGCCGCCATTTTGAAATCTGACATCATTTTATTTTTTTGTGTCCTATCAAACTTTCAAATACCGATTTTCAAAAGGATCGGATAATTTTTACAAAAAAGCATATATGGCCGCCATTTTGAAATCTGACATCATTTTATTTTTTTGTGCCCTATGAAACCCTCAAATATCAATTTTCAAAAGGATCGGATAATTTTTACAAAAATGTCCATACGGCCGCCATTTTTAAATCTGACGTCATTTTATTTTTTTGTGTCTTATGAAACTCTCAAATATCAATTTTCAAAAGGATCGGATAATTTTTACAAAGGAGTACTACATATTTGCGCCATTTTGAAATATGACGTCATTTTATTTTTTTGTGTCCTATAAAACTCGCATATATCAATTTTCAAAGGGATCGGATAATTTTTATAAAAAAGTACATATTATGGCCGCCATTTTGAAATCTGACGCCATTTTATTTTTTTGTGTCCTATGAAACTTTCAAATACCGATTTTCAAAAGGATCGGATAATTTTTACAAAAAAGTATATATGGCCGCCATTTTGAAATCTGACGTAATTTTATTTTTTTGTGACCTATGAAACTCTCAAATATCAATTTTCAAAATAATCGGATAATTTTTACAAAAAAGTACATACGGCCGCCATTTTGATATCTGACGTCATTTTATGTTTTTGTGTCCTATGAAGCTCTCAAATATCAATTTTCAAAAGGATCGTATAATTTTTAGAAAGGAGTTCTACATATTTCCGCCATTTTGAAATCTGACATCATTTTATTTTTTTGTATCCTATAAAACTCGCAAATATCAATTTTCAAAAGAATCGGATAATTTTTACAAAGAAGTATATATGGCCGCCATTTTGAAATCTGACGTCATTTTATTTTTTTGTGTTCTATGAAACTCTCAAATATCAATTTTCAAAAGGATCTGATAATTCTTACAAAAAAGTAAATATGGCCGCCATTTTGAAATCTGACACCATTTAATTTTTTTGTGTGCTATAAAACTCTCAAATATTAATTTTCAAAAGAATCGGATAATGTTTACAAAAAAGTACATATGGCCGCCATTTTGAAATCTGGCGCCATTTTATTTTTTTGTGTCCTATAAAACTCTCAAATGTTAATTTTCAAAAGGATCTAATAATTTTTAGTGTGCTTTATTTCCTTAGTCTGATTTTATTACATTTATCCGAAACGTTACCGGAGAAAGACCTTTTGCCTGTGAAAATTCAAAAGTACGATTTGCACCCGGACGAAACTCGGGCCGGTCAGCTGGTTACCATAATATTGTATTGTCACCGGAGCTACACATGTGTGCAAAATTTCAACTCAATCGGATCATGGGAAGTGGGTAAAAATTCAAAAGTACGATTTACACCCGGACGAAAGCCGGGCCGGTCAGCTAGTTACCATAATATTGTATTGTCACCGGAGCTACACATGTGTGCAAAATTTCAACTCAATCAGATCACGGGAAGTGGGTGAAAATTCAGAAGTACGATTTACACCCGGACGAAACCGGGCCGGTCAACTAGTTACCATAATATTGTATTGTCACCGGAGCTTCACATGTGTGCAAAATTTCAACTCAATCGATCGCAAGATTTGTAACAAATATACGGGATCAAGTTAAATAAAACCACCGTTTAAAAAACAAAGCATCTAACCTACTTATTTTTGCGTGATGCCAGAACATACGTTTTTATTTGAGAATCAGTTCGGTTGCTTTTGCGTGATGCCAGAATATTTTAAAACTCGCAGTCGCATAAGAAGTTATTTACTTGAAAAAAAAATCATGTAAATCGGATCAGTGGTTCTCGAGTTATAAGCGTATAAAGGGACATAGAGACAGAGAAAGTCAAATTGTTCGGGAAGGTATGATGAACGTCGAGAAATTTTGGTCCGATCCGATCGACGTCAATAATTAGTTACACGTCATTTTAACTCAGTAGGCCAGGGTTTTTAAACTTAAATTCAAATATCAGCAGTCAAAAAATTGAATAACTATATTGAAATAACGCAATATAAGACAGAGCATACGTTATCTTCCAATGTCCATATCACACTGTGCAACAGACAAGGACAACCGAAACAAGTTCGCGATTTATTAGATAAAGTCGCATTTATTTAGTTTAATAATCATATAAATCTGTATAAAAAAACTGTTTTGACACAATATTATACATGAAATCTATCTAAAATTTTCTGCTCTTTCGTTTAAGACAGGTTTCGAATCGATCTGACTTAAATTGAGCAAACTATAAGCAAAAAACACCGTTTTTTCTAATTTGCTCCCCTCTGGGGCTAAAATTCAAAAATCGGGCGACGTTAGGATCAAATAGACCCCGAGAGGAATCGAACAAAAAAAAGTTTTTTAAAATCGGTTAACCTGTTTGGGCTGTACGACTGATACAAAAAATCCGTTACAGATTCACAGATTCACAGATTCACAGACGTACAGACAAAGCGAGTGTATATAGGCGCTTCTAGCTTCGCTAAGATCGCGCCTAAAAAACAGCTAAAAAAGTGACATAAACGCTCCTGTTTTTTGGCCATAGCGTTTGTAACAACCTTAAAGGGTGAAATGAGAATTCTTATCCGACCTTTATGAAAATGCAGTTACAGTAAAAATTCATCTGAAAATACAGAAAAAATTATCAGAAATTTGACATGAGTGGTTTTGCATTATCACCGCATATTTAACGCAGTGTTGTTTCGTGTTACTGTGTATAAAAGGATAGGTAAGGCAATAGGCGCATGAGCTGCTATACAAACGTGTATTACAATACTGAGTTGTTTCTCTTCCTTCGTCCGCGTATAACATGGCAGATTGTGCGCAACAACCATTGTCGTTGAGAACAAATGAGACAGCAAAAATTCTGAGGCGTAGCGCTAAAGAGTTTCAGACAGCGTGAGGAAATCGCTCTACAAGGTATTAGAAATAAACAATCGAAATAACATTTCTACGGCTTATACCCTGTAAGTGTACATTAGGGGCCATCCACAAATCGTACTGCGTATATGATCCAAAAGGTGCAGAATTCATGCGTACGATTTGTGTGTAACACAAGCCGCTATCAGCGAATACAGCCTATTTTAAAAAAACCTGGGGCTACTGGATATGGCAGATCAGAGACTCTTTCACCTTTTATGTTTTCTGTATCGATGACTAATGACAGATGAATCCATGTTGTCTTCGCTGAAAGTTGATTATCTACAGACCCATCATCAACACAAAACTAGGCATACAAGTGACTTGATCATACCCAGGATATATACATCAGTTGGCGCAACATCCATCATCGTTGGTGGGCTAAGGGAATGGAACAAGTTGCCGGAAGCGCTGCGTTCTACGGCAATTTTAAAAGCAACTTAAAAACGCTATTACGCTATTGCTAAGTTTTATTAATTATAGCTAAATTTTCCCATGCTTATGTGAACATTTCTTATTTAAATAAAAAAATATTTTAATTATTCTTATAAGTAACACCCGCAGACATGTTTCTTGTATTTTAATTTAAATTTTAATAGTTTTGTATTTTTTATGGTACTTTATCGAAATGTTTTAATGATGTATGTGTTTATTATTGTATATTTATATGTTTTTTAGGACAAGATGAAAACGGCTTCGGCCATTCTTGCACGTACTCGTGTAATAAAGATCATTATTATTATAAACTACGTCACAGAATTTCATGATTTTTGGAGCCCCCTCGTCCTTGTCACAGGTGGTCACATCTATGTGACCCCCCTCCCCTGGTGTGACGTCACATATTTTGCAATTTTAAATTTAAAAATTATTAAATTAAAATAGCACTTCCAAAATTATTTATATATTTCTTACTGTTACTTACTGTTACGCTACAACAAAAGAGCGATGAGCAGTGAGCGAAAAATGTAAAGTAACGCAGTTTTAAAGCTAAATTAGTGGACGCTGAGACATTGGTTGCTTTTGATTATTTCGCTGCCGAACGAAAATCTACCTGGACGAACCGGGCCGGAAAATTATTTTCTAATATTCTGTGCGCTGCAGATTCCCTTTATTTTAAACAGCTTTTAAACCATTTACCACTGTTTTAGTAGATTTTAGATTTGGCCAACTATTTGTATAACTTGCCTGTCAGAATGCATTACATTCATGTGTTTATTTAGTAAACTAAATAGAAACAATAAAAAACTAAAACGTTTTATTTCAACAAAGTAAACAAAGTTTGCTGAAATAAAATGTTTCCGTTTTTTATTGTTTCTGTTTAGCTTTTTTTTAATAAATGTCTGAAATCTTTATTATAAAAATTGTTGTTTTTATGACCATAGGTATTACATTTTTAAGTACGTCACTGAACAGACGCTGTGAACACGCAATATAAAAGACGAGAAAATAAGGAAGCAAGAAAGCACTTCCCTTTCAACCTTTAAAAGATCGTGTCATCGATGAGTTTACTAAATGATCTAAAAATAATATCGTATTAAATTTGCTTGCATTTTGCTATTGAGTTTTCTAAAAATAAATGAAAAATTTTTGCTATTTTTTTAATCAACAAATGTAATGGTACTTATATTTTACGATAAAATTCTTATTTATCTGTAAACGCATTGTGATAGCCATACGAGGAAAGATTTACAAGCCACTGCACTGTCGAGATTCGAACCCGAATGCGAACGGATGAAGTTATACTTCATACATTTACATTTTTTCTTTTCCCCTTTCAGTACTTTTAAAATTAATAAATAATTTTTATTAATAAAATCCATGAGGGCAGTGTAGCCTAGTGGATAGCGTACTTGGTACCAGCTTCTAGACTAGACTGTCGATGGTTCGAATCCCACATGCGCTTATGGATGTTTTGTGATGTTATTTAGCTTTAAGTTAGTCGTTATTTAATGTAATTTAAGACGCTAATGACCTAAGTTGTCGACGCGTATATGATTTACAATAAATAAATAAAATAAAATCCATGAATAACATAACATCTATACATAAGTATCCAAACCCTGCTTACAATATTGCACTATTTAGAACTGTCAAAAAATTGATTTAAAAAAAAAATCTATAAGAAAATGATTTTTTTCTAGGATGAGACCAAGCTCAAAACCCTTTTTCAGTAAATTTCACCGTTACATTACAGCGTTTCATTAATTTTTGATTCGACATTTTTGATTCGAGGTCAATCCAATTCACTACCTTCGCTAAAGCAGTATAACTTCAAGTTTTTTTCTCTATAATTTACTATATTATTTTTTATGTAATTGTAAAAATGTATCTTTGTTTACAGTACCTAAGGAACTTAGGAAGTCATAATAAAATGATGAAACGTCGTAAAATAATTATTAGTACATGAAAATCACTGACTTATTTTTTCCTGCAGCTCAAGTACCTTTGATTTTTATAATAATAATAATTTGGTTTTGACAATATAAAGTTTCTAGACAAGGCTTGAAAATTGCCGAGCTCGAAGGGATGCAGTTGATTATAAGACGTCTGCATGATTCATTTATTACAAAGTTCTAGTTCCCAATTCTAATCCGAGAACTGAGGAAAATATTCCATTGTTAATTATTTATTAAATGGATTTATTGGAATCAAGCGCTTTTTTAACATCCGGGCCGCAGACGGTTACATTGGGCAGTTAATAATAATTTTATATGAGCACTAGATAAAATAAATATCCTATGCAATTAATTATTATTAATTGCATAGGATATTTATTTTATCTAGTGCTCCAGTAAGTTTTGTACTGTCGCTGTAGGATTCATTAATTAGCTAATCAAATTATTGTGAATTAGGTATTCTAATTTAAAAAAAATTATTAATTTTTTCTAATAAGTTGACATAAATAATATTGAAAAACGAAAAGAACATTTTTTTTATAGCCATAGATAAATTACTAAAAATTAATTAAAATGTATAAAAATTTAAAAAATATCACGTGACTTCAAGACGCGCCAGGAATGTTTGTGACGTCGTTATGTTAAAATTTGTGTGCATTTGTTGGTATTTGTGTATATGTATTACACATACTATCAAAAATAATAAATTTTTAATTTGGTTATCATGGATACAAAGACCATAGATAACATAATGACGCCACACACGTTCGGATTCTTTCGGCGCGTCATCGTAACTTAGTTTAAAAATTAATTTTTATTTAAATATAACTTTTTAAATTAGTAAGCAAAAAAATTAAATAAAAACAGTTTTGCTATAAAACTTGTATGTGGTCTTTCCATTTAAGTAACAAAAAAAATTGATTCACAAACCCAATTACTAGCTACATTTTACTGTCACTATTAAATTTATTAAAGCAAAAAAGTTTAATACTGCCCATAGTATCTATTGTTAGTTTTCATTTTACTAACTGCTTAACCGATTCTGATTTAGTAACTGCTGACGCGTTCCTTCCCATTTACCATCCAAATGGATTTTTACGCATTCAAGTACCTCTAGGTACTGACTCACTGAGCGACTCATTTCCAGATATGTTACTCCTCGTTTTCATTTTTTACTGCTCCTATTTTATCGCCCAATATGTTATTGAACATACAATTTGTAATTTCATACTGACCGAAACTGTAATAATTATATTACCGCCCCTTTAAATACAAACCATTTATTATTAAAAATAATAAAAACTGAAAAAGTTAAACTGGTAGGGCTACTTACCTTTGTTGGCTGGTGATCTTAGAAAAAGTGTTCTAGACAAAACGGAAATTCAAGGCTTACTTGCATACTATTTGAGAATTTATTTTCTAGAATAAAATATAATAGAGATATTAATCTTCTGAAATTTAATGAACCAATGTTTGCGCTTGGGGATACAAATCAAACGTGTTAAGGGAAATTTATAGAACTGCGGTTTACAACATAATATTAAGACTGTTATGTTGAAACACTAGGAAAAGCTATAAACCGACTATAAACTTTTATGAGAGTTTTATCAAATAATGAGGGTTAAAGTAAATATGTTTAGACTGTTTTGTTTTATTAATAGCGACAGTTATTTAGTAACTGTAACTAGGAAATACTCGATTTCAAAAACATCTGTTTTCAAAATTATACTCTAACTGAAAAACCGGTTATATAAGACCTTTTACTAAATAATCGATTAGCAGAAACCTGTTGCTATATAACCGACTATTAAAGGCATTAGTTAACAGGTTACTTTAACCATAATCTTAAATAAGTAGCTGATATTGGTAGCAGGTTATTTTAAAATAACTCTAATACAATAAAATAACAGTTTCGCCCAGCATTCTTTTGTTTACATACAATGGTTGAATGCATTAAGTAATGCTGAAGAAATATTATATAATTTAATGAAGATGAGCATTTTACAAAAGATAATGCATATTATGCTATACCTACAAACTTCTCCCGTGGAACTTGATAATTATTAAAACAGACAACACTGTCAGTTTTTCTAGAGCTCTTGCTTAAAAAAAATAATAAAACAACTTTAACAACATAATTTAGACGAGTTAACACTAATAACCTTACGTTGTCGGGCGTCTATAATCTACAATACATAAGACTGCTTAATTAATTAATAATTATAGAGTAGAAAATGTCACAAAAATGTAAAATCGAAAATCAGATAATCACCTCTATATTTTGAAAACTTATTTCCAACAAAAAGTCTTTAAATACCTACCTCTTAAATTTATTAACGGTTTTGAAAGTCTTGATTTAGCCGGTTTGATAATTTATAAATTTATTGATTTGTTGTTTTTGTAGAGCGATTTACTAAAAAAATTTAAATATAGATACCTACTTCGACATATTTCAACTAATAAAAACATTTTTTGTTTGGAATTTTAAATTTAACTAGCGGTCCCGTCCGGCTTCGCTCGGGTGCTAAGAATTTATGATTTATTATCCCCCCCGCGAGAAATTCTCCCCCTGCAAAGCAAAGTCGGGTTGATGATGTTTATAATATTGTAGTAAGATTCCTCCTATATACCTATGCTAAAATGCAAAAGAATTTCAGAGTTACGTTTTGTTACTATCCCACAGGAATTATCC
This sequence comes from Mongoloraphidia duomilia, assembly GCA_039654895.1. Taxonomy (NCBI): domain Eukaryota; kingdom Metazoa; phylum Arthropoda; class Insecta; order Raphidioptera; family Raphidiidae; genus Mongoloraphidia; species Mongoloraphidia duomilia. The sequence continues at coordinate 37,215,652 of CM077517.1, read as the reverse complement.
CCCCCGCGAGAAATTTATCAAAATAAAATATAGCCTATATCACTCAGGGATAGTGTAGATTTCTATTAGTTAACGTATTTTTAGAATTGGTTCAGTAGTTCGAGATAAGAATTTATGATTTATCCCCCCTCCTCAGCGTTGTTCTCGCTTCGCGTACTTGCCTACAGTTTATAATATTAGCATAGAGACACACACAAACTCTTCAGCTTTATTATATTAGTTAGATTAATCGCTATACCTATAGGGTAAGATCTGTTATATTGAACCGTTTCCCAAATTCAACCGCCATAATATTTTTTATTACCAACGTGATAATGTCATTATCTACTGCACAGGAAGTAGCATTAGAGAGTCAATAATCTTAATTATAGGTATAAATGCGAAATACCATTCATTCATTGATTGACTAACTGACTCATTCATCACAAAATCTCAGAAACAATAAAACCTATAATCATAAAATTCGGTGGGTAGGTTCCTTAGAGAACGTAGGCAGCCGCTAAGAAAGGATTTTTCGAAATTCAATCCCTATGGGGGTCAAAAAGGTGTGTAGAGTATTTTGATAAAATGTTCATATCTCACAAGTCGTTAAGGTGAGAGGTATTTAATTCAACATACTAACTCTTCTTTAAAAATAAACACACTTATTTTCGAGCATTTTTTTAAATTCAACCCCTAAGGGAGTAAATCGGGGGTGTAGAATTTTTTTACTAATCAACTCCCAGGCCAAACCGCTGAAACTATTGACTTGAAATTTGGACAGTATGTTCCTTTTGTGACGTAAGAAGGAATTTTTCGTAATTCAACCCCTAAGGGGGTCAAAAGAAGGTGTATTGTTTTTTTGAGAAATTGTTCATATATTATCTAAAAAATCATACATATACGAACTCTTCATTAAACGTTAGCAAATACATGTTCGATCATTTTTTAAATTTTTTTTAATTAACCCTAAAAGGGGGTTAAAAAGGCAATTATAAAAACAGTCTTTTTCCGAAACTGCTCGAGATAGAAACACTAAATTATCGAAATCCGTACCCTAAGGAGTGAAAACAGGAATGGAAACCTTCACGAAGAATACGATTTATCTCTGAAATTGCTCAAGCTAAAAACGTGTAACTAAGCATATATTCATAGCACCCGGGCGAAGCCGGACGGGACCGCTAGTAATATATTATAATGCCTATCTGACGCTACTTAATCTCGTAGTAGATGAATGGTATTAAGTAATTAACACGTTTGTAATACACGTCGGTAATCGTATGGCGGTTGAATTTGGGAAACGGTTCAATATAACAAAATTAGTAAAATGGACACTTCCATTATAATTTACATAATAAAAGCATAATAATATATACATAGGTAGGTACAGGGTAAAAAACAAAAATGTGTAATATTTGTGGGACATCAGTAGAAAACAAAATAAGTCTAAAAGTCCTAATAAACAAATACCTAAAATTAACCGTTTCAGAGATAATAATTATTTTTTATTTTTTTTTCAACATCAGTCTTTAGTAACAAAACACTTAAATTAAAGCTAAAGTAAATGACTGAAATGCCCCCCTCATTGTTTTTAACACCTCCGAATAGATGAACCGCGAACTCTTTCAAGAATTCCCGTTATTTGTATAAAAAGACTGATAGGTAGGCCTCATTTTGCGACGAGTTACGTCAACAAATCGAACAAGGTTGAAAATAAATAAAACTTACCATATTTCTGAAAAGGTTAATTTCAGAACACCTGTTTATTAAAATTTTTCGACTTATTTTGGTCTTTACTGTATGATTATTATACATTAATTTGCGGTTAAGACAAATTCATGGATTTTTCAAAAAAGTTAAAAAAAATTATCATCAAAGGCTAGAGTGTTGCATATTTATACTCGTTGAAATTGGAGATTTTGAGGATTTTGCAAACAAAATTTTGAAGTATTTAAAAATATAAACTAAAATATTAATGCTTGGTTTCTGATACGACTATCAGCTTTAAATCCAGATTTAAGAATGTCATTTTTGTTTTCAACTAATAATAAGTGGAATCTCCATTTAGTTAAAAACAAATGACATTCTTAAATCTAAATTTAAGCTGAAAGTTGTATCAGAAACCGAGCATAAGAGTTTCGTAACAAGCTGTCGGAAACTTTTTCAAACATTTAGTTTGTCTTTTTCTTGTTGAACTGTAATTTGTATGCAATCACAGTTTCCATACGAAAAGCATATCAATCGATATGTTGGTGCAAGTGAGACATACAACAATGTTAAGTATGAGCAGGACTGGCTTTACATTTTTAGCGATTCTGAATACTAAATAAAATCTACTCAGCTAATTTCAAAAATAACGCAATCGTTTGTGACACAGTTGGTATTAAATATGTTTGACTCTTGAGGAAAGACAGTGATTCCGTTTCAATTCGACTGTTCGACATTTGGTTGTGTTTTTTTTTTGTCTGCCCCATAGTTCCACGATTATGGGCAAAAGCGTGTACCAATTTTTATGAACTTTAGCATGAACTTTCTTTGAAACTCGATCGAATGACGAATATTTTAATGGTTTACAAATGGTTTTAATATGAAAACACTCCTAGTTGGTTGGCAGTCCAGAAAATGATGAGAAACAAAGCTGACATAGCGTTTTAAGTGTATAACTATGGAAATAGGCCCTCATGTGTTAGAATTAACTTTTATGTAAAAATATATTGTGTGGAAAAGATACCAAAAATATTGAACGAATGAACTAAAGGTTCAAAGCGAATTAGTGACCGTTTTAACTTTATAGGTCGAGAGGCAGGCGTTAATTTATATAGCTCATTTGTGACAGGGTGAAATTTTCAGGGAAGGTAGTATTTAGTATGACAAAGAATAAGCGCTAGGGTTGCCTCGTCAAATCCTGGTGCGACGGCCGGGAGGAGCTCACTTCCGGTGCAAAATACACATATTTCATTAGCTCATAATTATCTTTCGTCATTATATGACAGCATACAATTGACGCCATATTGTAGATCTCGAAGAGCTGTATTGAAATACATAGGGTTGCCTAAGGAAATTTTGGGTAACACAATGAAAACTTATAAATTATATTTGTTTTTTTGACATTTTTAAAGCTGTCAAATAACATTATGTATATATGTATACTTATATATTATAACCGTTCTGAGATGAGTTATCGGCCTTGTGTTTGGCAAACATTCATAGGTATGTCTAGTTATGTATAACTTTATGTTTTCAGCGCATTTGGTTTCTAATTCATATCCGCATAATTACGCAGGAATTGCCTGAATCTGGTATTGACAATTTTCCCAAGAATTTATATATTTTAGGGTAGCAATTTCTTATTTTTATTTTTCAACGTAATTCAACGTGCACCTCTTATATAAATTAGTATAAATTACTTACTTGAAGGTCGTAGTAACCTGTAATAAAAGTTTTAAAAAAGGTGGTTTGGGGTTTGTTTCGAAAAGAGAAAAAAGGTTGATTTTTGTTTGTGATTTTAAATTTGGTTTGACGTTAAAAATTAATTGAAGCATTTGACTTTACTGAACCTCGATGAATATTTTTTCTTGAAATTCAACTTAATCAGACGCACGTATAAAGTTAACTAAGCGAATATAAAACCAAAATAACTATAATGAAAAAATGGAAAATAATAATAATTTACTATAATAAAAGAAAAAACAGGTTGATTTGTGAGTCAGAATCGTCAATCTTTATTATGGCAACTTTTCAGCAACTATTTTGTTGCCTTCTTCAAGCCTAAAATTACATTATTAGAATTATGTAATTTTAGGCCTGAAGAAGGCAAACATTGCCATAATAATGATTGACAATTCTGATTCACAAATCAACCGGTTTTTTAATTTTATTATATTACATACGTGAGTGATCAACATGAGTTTCAATATAGTTTACTATACATTAAACTATTCAAAAATGTATCCGAGCAAAGGCAATAACATTTTATGAATTATTATTACTTAAATTACTTATTCTAAGCATACTTATATTAACGTGCTATTAAAATATTTATTTTTTTTTACAATATGTAAACATTTTTAAACAAAACGTAGTTTAAGGTAGTTGCTTTGAAAAAAAGTCAAGAAAATCATGAAATAAAAATTACCTATATATATTTTTTTTAATAAAGGTATCTCTTTATGCTAGTTAAATTAGAAAATAATTTACATCATTGAATGCGAGATATTTTTTGTTGGAAATTGAATTTTTAACATTTTTAATATAGGTAAGGTGCTAAAAAATATCACATTAATAATTTTTCAATAAGAAAAAAAACAATACATAATAATCTATCTGTTTTTTTAATAAAAAAAAAATAAAACAATGCATGACACATTACGCGCTGATAATGTTAGTAAAAAAACTATAATTATTGACCACGTAGTTTCAAAATGCAATAACAAATGACATTTGGCGACGTTCCATTCAAACGACTTTACACCCGTACCTAAAGATGTTTCACATCAAAAATTTAAATTTTTAACCGACTTCAAAAAAAGGAGGTGGTTCTCAATTCAGTTGTATTTTTTTTTATGTTTGTTACCTCATAACTCAGTCATTTATTAATCGATTTTGAATTTTTTTTTTTACTTGAAAGGATATACTTTCAGATCGGTCCCATAGAAATTTCATCAAAATCGGTTCACTAGTTCGGCTAATTTTAATAAAAGTGAGTAACGGCGTGTGATTTTTTAAGGTAAATGTCACTTTTTGACATATCAGACAGCGTAAGAAAGTCGGTTTAATAAAAGTGAGTAACGGCGTGTGATTCTTTTAAGGTAAATGTCACTTTTTGACACTAAAAAGTAAAAAATAAAAAACTTTTTAACAAAAAAAAACCTTCAAAAAACCACTAAAAAGAGGAAAATAATGAAATTTTGAGGTCTGTGCCAATTTAATAAAATATGAAGTTGGTTAAAAAGAAGATATTAATCACTATACTATACTTTTTTACCGACTTCATATTTTATTAAATTGGCACAGACCTCAAAATTTCATTATTTTTCTCTTTTTAGTGGTTTTTTAAAGGAGGTTTTTTTTTTGTTAAAAAGTTTTTTTTGCATATACTGATACTACTTTACAAAATGTATAACTTTTCTTTTTCGTGATACAGGATTTAACTATTATATTTTATCCAATTTTGAGCAGTTATTAACAATTTATAATTTTCGAAGTTAGAAAAAGATTTAATTAATGAATAATAATAAATATAGAAAAAGGACGTGGCTAATTACGCAAATAAGCGTAGAAGGCAATTATATATATTTAAAAAAAAAAAAATTTTCGAAATGTCATTTTCTTAAAAACTATGGTTACCATGCTGGACTAAGGGCCACTTTGTAATTTTGAGCTGTTTCAATTTATACATATATACATATACATATAAAAATTGACATTTTGCACCGGAAGTGGCTTATCCCGGCCGTCGCACCAGGATTTGACTAGGCAACCCTAGCGCTTTTTCTTTGTCATAATAAATACTACCTTCCCTGAAAATTTCATCCTGTCACAAATGAGCTTCATATATTAACGCCCGCCTCTTGGTCTATTAGCGCCCTGTTTAAGATTTATATATTATATATGTAGGATGCCGAGCTGAACCGACTCACTTAAGTAGGCTATAGTTGACAACGACGACAAACAAACAGACAGTTGACGACGGACCGACTCAGTGTAAAGACGTGTTGACATTGTGTTAAATACTATTCTTTTTGCTAGTTCTGTAACCATTTAAAATATGTAAGCTTCAATTTATTAAAACCATTAATTAATAAGATGTATTAATTATTATCATCAACGCCCACAGAAACTCAGAAGTGCCGATGGTAATCAGTGCAAATAAATAAATTTCGACGTGAAAAATTTAGTGTATTTGGCGCGAAAAAGAAGTGAACAGCGTTAGTGGAAGCAGGACAGTAAAGTAGTGATTTAACGTGAGTGAGTGAGAACGAGAAGAATGTTCTAAGCAAAGATGTCAGTTACTAACGAACTTCAAGATGTGTTTTAAGTAAACAAACGGAGCTAGATACGACGTGCTCTCAAGACGAATAGAAGACGTGCTAAAGAGTGAGATAGGTAGTAAGAAGTGACGCAGAAATAAGACGACACATACGTATTTGTTTACAAATATTGCGGCTGCAAGATCTGACGTTGCTAACAAAAACGTGTATTGTGTATGACGTATGAACCTGATTAGAAAGAGAACGTGTTATACGCATAGCTGTGTGTTAACAAAAGACGGACATAGACAATAAGGGACATTTAAATAAAACGTCAAAGTGACAAGTGTGAAATAAACAAAGTTGTTATAATAATTTCAAAATGCCTGAAGATAACGAACAGATCATGAATGTGCCTCAAAATATAAGTGCAAGTGTACCAGTTGCATCGTCTACGATTCGAGATAATGAAAATTTGCAATGGGAAAGAGATCTATTGCGAAGAGAACGAGAACTTTTAGATCGTGAACGTCAGTTGTTGCATCAAACAAATCATTCGACAGAATTTAACGCGACGCAAAGTCAGTTTCATCCGTCGGTAGAGAGAACACTTCCTGAATTCGATCCTGGATCATTAACAGGTTTGACAGCACTACAGTGGATAAAGAAAGTAGAAAGTTTAGCAAACATTTACCGTTGGGATTCAGCGACATTGTTGTGTTATGCAGTTGGAAAATTAAAAGGCGCTGCTAACTTTTGGTTGCAAGGTATTGAAAGTGAAATAAATGATTGGGAATCGTTCAAGGCTAAATTGTTAAAAGGTTTTCCATCATATATTGACGATGCCGATATTCATTTCCGATTGGCAACGAAAAAGAAAAGACAACAAGATAGTTACGAAAGTTTTGTGTATGAAATGAAAGCGATTGCAAGTCGAGGGTTAATCTCAGATCAAGCCCTAATTAAATACATAATTAACGGAATCGATGACAGAGAGCTTGCCAAATTATTAGCCGTTCAACAATTTACAGATGCACACGAGTTATTGACACGAATCATGCGTTATGAAGCTACATTCCGTGGTAACAAGAAGAAAGAAAATACAAAAGAAAGTTCAGTTCCAGACCAAAGAGTTCCAAAACCATCAAAGTGCTATAATTGCGGTGAAGAAGGTCACAAATCGAACTGTAAAAAAAGTATTAAATGTTTCGCGTGTAATGAGTATGGACATAAATCTACAGAATGTTCAAAAAAGATTAAAAACTATAAACAAAACTTTAACAATAATGGACAAACTATGCTATTAACAAAAACTAAAATGAATGAAAACTATATTAAAGAAGTAGTGGTAGAAAAGGTTAAAATGAATGGTCTAATTGATACCGGAAGTGCGGTTAATTTAATCAGACACGAATGTTTCTTAAAAATTGGTGTTTCAAAACTTCAAGCACCAACAGCTGTCTTGTTTAGCGCAGGCAACCACCAGCTAGACACATTAGGCAAATTCGAAGCACATGTCGATATTGATGATAGTTCATTTTATACAATAATACATGTAGTTCCAAATCATGTTATCCCGATAGATATTGTGATAGGAAACGAACTTTTAGACGAAGCTGAATTAATAAAGAATAGAGAAACCTTCAAGATACGTAAGTTGCGAGATCAATTAATGTTGATTAATGTATGTGAAGAAGAGCTAGATATAGGCAATAGAAAGTTTTGCGAAGAAATAAGATCATTAGTCAAAGCTTATAATCCGCAAAATAAAAAGAAAACTGAAATCGAAACAAGATTGATACTGACAGACGAAATTCCAGTGTATCAGACACCTAGAAGGCTACCAATTAAAGAGCGAGATGAAGTAGAAAGACAAGTGAGAATGTGGTTGGACGAGAAGATAATTCAACCCAGTTGCTCAGATTTCGCAAGCCCAATAGTGCCAGTAAAGAAGAAGGACGGAAGTACAAGAATTTGCATAGATTTCAGAAAGTTGAACAGAAAAGTGATAAAGGATAGGTACCCCCTTCCCAACATAGACGACCAGCTAGATAAATTACGAGATGCGAAAATATTCTCCATGTTAGACTTGAAAAATGGTTTTTTTCATGTACCTGTGGCAGTCGACAGTCGAAAGTATACATCGTTTATAACGCACTGTGGCCAGTATGAATTTTTGAAGACACCGTTTGGGTTATGCAATAGCCCTGCAGTCTTTCAACGTTTTGTTAATCACATATTTAAAGATTTAATAGTGAGTAACACTGTACTCGCTTATATGGATGATTTAATCATTCCTTCGATGAATTATGAAGAGGCTTTAGACAGACTGAAAATTGTCTTAAACCGTGCTGAAGAATACAATCTGCAATTAAGTTGGAAGAAATGTAAGTTTCTAAAAGACCGTATAAGTTATTTGGGATATATTATAACCAATAATACGAAGTTGCCGTCCGAAGAAAAAACCAAGGCTGTTGTGAACTATCCTCGACCAGAAAACATTGCACAAATTCAAAGTTTTCTTGGACTAACAGGCTATTTCAGAAAATTTATAGCTGACTATTCGATCGAAGCGAAGCCGCTGAGCGATTTACTCAAGAAAAACAGTAAATTTGTATTCGGTGAACAACAAGAGGCAGCGTTCAAGCTACTGAAAAGGAAATTGTCAGACGGACCAGTTCTACAAATATTTAGCTATGAAGCCGAAACAGAGTTACATACAGATGCATCAAAAGAAGGTTATGGTGCCGTTCTATTGCAACGCAATTCTGAAGATCAAAAGTTACATCCAGTATACTACATGTCACGCAAGACGTCAGATGCCGAAAAGAACTACTGCAGCTACGAATTGGAGATACTAGCTGTAATAGAGTCTTTAAAGAAATTTAGAGTTTACCTTCTTGGAATACGGTTCAAAATAATAACTGATTGTGCCGCTTTTCAATTAACCATGAACAAGAAAGATCTGTCGACAAGAGTCGCTCGATGGATACTGCTTTTAGAAGAGTTCGACTACACCGTTGAACATCGACCCGGAGTAAAAATGAAGCACGCCGACGCTTTAAGTCGCAATCCGATTGTCATGATGATACAAGAAGGATTGATTAATGCATTAAGAGCCGCTCAAGAGCGAGACGAAGGAATAAAAGCTATTCTTAAAATTCTCGAAGACCAAGAATATGAAGATTATGTCGCCCAAAATGGCCTATTGTACAAAGAAGAGAATGGAAATCGACTATTAGTAATCCCCGTTAAGATGCAAACAGAAATAATACGTCGTGCACACGAACCTGGTCATTTTGCTACCAGAAAAACCGAAGATCTGATCAGCAAGGAGTATTACATTCCTAACCTTAAACAAAAAATAAAGAGATTCGTTGTGAGTTGCATACCATGCATTCTCGCTGAAAGAAAAGCAGGAAAAAGAGAGGGTTACCTCAATTCAATAGAGAAAGGTGACGTACCTTTGGAGACGTACCATGTCGATCATTTAGGGCCTTTAGCCACAACAAGAAAACAATACAACCATATATTTGTCGTCATCGACGCATTTACTAAATTTGTCTGGTTGTACCCCACTAAGACGGTAACATCAAGAGAAACGCTAGAGAAGTTAAAGCTACAAAGCATGACGTTTGGACATCCAGCACGAATAATAAGCGACCGTGGTACCGCATTTACCGCAGGTGAATTCGCTGAGTACTGCAACGAGAATTACATTCAACATGTTAAGATTACGACCGGAGTACCTAGAGGAAACGGCCAAGTCGAACGAATGATGCGGATAATCATACCCGTATTGGCGAAACTATCGGTTGACAGTCCTACCGAATGGTTTAAGAACGTCGATAAAGTGCAGCAAGCGATGAATAGCAGCTATCAGAGAAGCATAGCGATGACTCCATTTGAACTGCTAACCGGTGTTAGAATGAGGACACCCGAGCAGCTCGAAATAGTAAAATTCATCGAAGAAGAAAACATACTGTTATTCGAACAAGAACGAGACATCCGTAGAGAGAAAGCGAAAGAACAGATTTTAAAGGTGCAAGAAGAAAATAAGAAGACGTATAACAAGAAAAGAAAAAAGCACGTCGCTATCGAATAGGCGATGTGATTGCGATCAAAAGGACGCAAGGAGGAGGAGGATTGAAGCTACGACCTAGATTTCTTGGACCCTACAAGATTGTAAAAGTTGGTCCATGCGATCGATACGAAGTAGAGCGGATCGGCGACGGTCAAGGTTCATCGAAGACAACGGTCAGCGCCGACAACGTCAAAACATGGGGTGATACGGCTTCTACCGAAGAAGAAGCGGAAAGCCCATCCGAGACGGATGATGTTTAGGAGTGGCCGGATGTAGGATGCCGAGCTGAACCGACTCACTTAAGTAGGCTATAGTTGACAACGACGACAAACAAACAGACAGTTGACGACGGACCGACTCAGTGTAAAGACGTGTTGACATTGTGTTAAATACTATTATTTTTGCTAGTTCTGTAACCATTTAAAATATGTAAGCTTCAATTTATTAAAACCATTAATTAATAAGATGTATTAATTATTATCATCAACGCCCACATATATAAACACCACCAGCGCAGCTTCGCTTCGCAGGAGGAGATTTTCTCGCGGAGGAAGGGGGATAAGTCATAAATTCATAGTATCCGGGCGAAGTTGGACCGGGCCGCTAGATCTAAAGAGTAATATTAAATAGTTTACAAATGGTTTTAAGATGAAAACACTCCTAGTGGGTTGGCAGTACAGAAAATGATGAGAAACCAAGCAAACATAGCGTTTTAAGTGTATCACTATGGAAATAGGCACTCATGTATTGGACGAAAGAACCGAAGGTCCAAAGAGTGTTCGTTTTAACTTTAGTGCCCTGTTTGAGATTTACAGAGTGGGCCAATGAAAACAGTCCGGGCAAGTTTTGGCCACTTAACATCAGTTTTACGAAAAAAGCTCGCACACGTCAATTTTAGAATCAAGGGGGACATCTAAATCGATTAGTATTTTTTATGTAACTTCAACCCTGAGAGTAGGGTGAATTGCATCCCAAAAATTTTTAATGGAAAGGGGTGTCAAACAATTCGCAGTTCGAAAGGCTTCTCAATTTTTTTTACAACAGTCTTTTTGTTTTTCAAATCCGATCATTAACTGCGGAGAAAATTACATTTTAATTTGTATCAAATAGTCAACAATTGAACTACTTTTTTTTTAATATGAGGGAAAAATTCATTTATTTACAGCCACCCGAGTTTGCGGGTAGTGTGGGACTCGGCCGCAGCAATACTCCTCTCTTCCGTCCTGCCAACCTGGGACCGTTTACGCACTACTTGATACAAATTAAAATGTAATTTACTCCGCAATTAATGATCGGATTTGCAAAACAAAAAGACTGTTGTAAAAAGAATTGAGAGGCCTTTCGAACTGCGAATCGTTTGACACCCCTTTCCATTAAAAATCGTTGGAGTGCAATTCACCCTGCTCTCAGGGTTGAAGTTACGTAAATAATACTAATCGATTTAGATGTCCCCCTTGATTCTAAAATTGACGTGTGCAAGCTTTTTTCGTAAAAATGACGGTAAGTGGCCAAAACTTGCCCGGACTGTTTTCATTGCCTCACTCTGTATAATATACATATATTATACAGAGTAGGCCAATGAAAACAGTCCGGGCAAGTAGTCTAGCACGTACTGTTCTAAAAACTATACGGCAAAAATTTTTTGTTTGATTGATTTCAAAAGTGCATGTTGCCATGGGGAAACTTGACCATATTGTTTAAAACGCAATTATTTAAACGATTGCAAGAAAATGAAATTTTTGAACGGAACAAATTTTTTCCGTATTCTCTGACTAAATTCAATATTTTCAGATATGAATTTTTTTTAAAGATCGAAAAATCACGATTTTGATAACTCTTAAGCTACCTATTAAAAATGAATCAAAAAATTCAATGCGATATAAAAAATATTTTTTTATATTCTTTATACTATTGTTAATAGATCCGTTAGCGAGAGTAAATAAATTTTCATTATTAACCACTATTTTTTTTATGTAATTAATGAAATATGAATGTGAAAGATGATTGTATGTATTCGATGTGAATTTGTTGAACTTAATGTTACTTTTTTGGTTGTTATTTTTCCTTAATTCCGAAGGCATTTATTTTTAATATTATTAAAAAATGAACAGTTCCATATCTGAAACAACGTCGTTCTTGGAAAGAGTCGACTGTAAAAGTGACATTTCGAATCCATAATCTTTTATGGAATTCGCTTCAAAACTGTGCAATTTATGTCGTGTTATATTTTGCCATAATCTAGAATCTAGATACTGCCTTTAATGAATAATATCTGGGTGCCGAGCTTTGCTCGGATGAGTTCAATAAAAACAGTACTTGTATGCTGTGAGATATTATTTTCTCAGAATATTATTCCGAAACGAATTTATTTCTGAAACATAATTTAAAATAATTGTTTCTGTTAAATATTTTAAATACCTATGTGTATTTTTAAGCGTAAAAACTAAGTATCAACTTGAATCAACCATTTTTTCCTGTAAATATTATTTAGGTCGCCATTTTCAAATCTACCGCCGTTATTGTTTTGTTGACTGAAGAACTCGCAAAAACCGATTTTCATAGATTGAATATCTTGTAAAAATGTTCTAATCAGATGAAATTTTGCTCGCCCGTTACCATTTTAACAATCCAATTTTAAGCATTAATACCAAATATCAACTTTATCGAAGTACTTTTTCTCTGTGATGTCATCTTAACAACTTCCAGTAAATTTCAAATACTTTTTTTTGCATAGGTACCTACTGAAAAACTCACAAAAATCGATTCTTTTAATAACAAACGTCAGACTATAACCTGCGCAAAACTTTTTTTGCATGTATCTTCACCATAGTTTTTAAAAATCGATGTGTTTGGATACATATGTCTGCGGCGCTAGAAGTGCGGCCCCTTGGGCCGCCGTGCCAATTTTTAGATACGCAAAACTTTTTTGTATGTATCTTAACAATAGTTTTTAAAAATCGATGTGTTTTACACAGACCCGCCGTTTTGTCATTATTTACATATTGTGCAAGACACTTCTTATATTAGTGTTCATTTACAATTTTAACACTTGTGATATATTATATAAAATCTATGTAGAAATAGACTTCGAATCAATCTGACTTTAATTGAGCGAGTTATAATAAATAAAAAAAAACACCTTTTTTTTAATTGCTCCCCTCTGGAACCAAAATTCCTACCTAGATCAATTTCTCGTCCCGAAAAATCCTCATTCTGTAAATTTCATCAAAATCGTTTGTCGTTTTTGAGAAAAAAAGGTCTAGGGAAGATTATACGTCATACTACATTTAACGTACCTACTTACCTATACTATACATATTTTATATAAGTAATATAAAAATAACATACCTATTTATTTAAATATTAGCTACAACTACTTACATAATTATGTTTAGATTTTATTGTTGTTATTTTTTTACTTTTCAAATAATTACTGATTATTTTAATAAGTTAAAGATTGACTGTCAGAGTAATTTTGACATAAATAATGAAAATAGTTTGTTTTTCCAAAGCCTACTCACAATACGACACTGTTTTATGACGTTAAAAAACTGTTTTTTAAAATGATAAAATCGATAAGAAAACGAATTTTTCCAGAGATGAGACCTAGCTAGATCGATTTTTTGCCCTCCGAAACCCCTTTTCGGTAAATTTGATCAAAATCGTTAGAGCCGTTTTCGAGAAAATATTTATATAGGTACATAGAAACATATATTATACATAGAAACATATATACAAGATTTACTCGTTTAATAATATAGGGATACTTTATTAATTAATTACAATATAATATTTGCTCTCTAAATACAAACATAATATTTGCACGAATATTTAGCTGACAGAAACGGTGGCACCTACATTAAATTATTGGATCATAAACATATGTAACTATTTAAGTACAGTTAAATATGTTATGTTGGTTCAAACCAACGAAACGTGTTTGACTAACCTCACTATAAGTGGGCCACCTGTTTGACTAAACCATATTTTGTGGATAATATTAAGCCAAATAAACGAAATATCTTACTTTAGGGCTTAACGATTTCCGGTTGGGATGTTAAAAGAATTTTTTTTTGTCTTGGCACCGGAAGCATTTTAGTATTACGTAATATGTCTGATAATATGTGTGACTATGTGTGCATAAGTCTCTAAATGACCGTCAAACTGAACGGACGTGCGTTGTCTGTTCTCTGACTGTTACATAAGTGACTAAATAAATTGTGATATTGAATACAAATTTATCTAAATTATAAACGTATTTAATAATTAATTAAATATAGTGAAACCGGGAAAAAATCTGATAAAAGCTTGTGAGATTGTACTTCAATGTAATGCAATCTTCCAGTGACGGCGCATATGCAAACACAATATCAACACAACCTGTAAGGCTAAGTTCCATCGTGAATACTGCACCAAACACAGATACGACAATGTCGCTAACGCCTTCAACTAGTCAACAAATCACTGCAGCACAGGACAAATATACAGAAGTAAGAAGAAACAAGCGTAAAGCTAAAGAATCGCTAGAAAAACCAAATACTAGAAGAGTTGCTGCGCACAACAGAACGATCAGTATAGAAAACCAATTTCAGCCGTTCGCTGACGCAACAGACATCGAGGACGAAACTGAATCTGAAGCCGAAGTTACGGAACCGAAGCCTCCACCTATCTATATTCCGAGTATTCGAAATATGAAATTAATATCGAATATCATTGAGACTGATATAAACAAAACTGAATATGTCTACAAAATTAACAATAACCAGTTAAAGGTGAACGCAACCAACAGCAGAGCGTATTCAGTTATAACAAAAAATCTAAAGAACGCCAATATTGATTTCCACACTTACCAGATGAAAAAAGACAAGCCATACAGAGTCGTTCTTCGCCACGTCCATCACTCAATGGATATCGAAGAGCTTACAGATGAACTCTCCGCAAAAGGACATAGAGTACAAAATATTTGTAATGTATTACATCGCGTAACGAAAGAGCCGTTATCACTGTTCTACATAGATCTTCAGCCAGCAGAAAACAACAAAGAAATATATGATATCGAATTCATTCAAAATGCAAAAGTCAAGTTTGAACCACCCCACAAAAAACGTGAAGTAGTACAGTGTAAGCGCTGCCAAAGATATGGTCACACAAAAGCTTATTGCTGGAGGCCATACAGATGCGTCAAATGCGGGAAGAATCACGAGACAAATTCTTGCAAGAAAACCAGAGAGACACCAGCTAAATGCGCACTTTGTGACGGTGATCACCCAGCTAACTATCGGGGATGTGAGGTATACAAAGAGATCAGGAAACGCAAATTTCCGCCATTAAGAGAAAAGGCGTGAAACAACCCAGGAAACCGAGAAAGAAGACAACTTACCTCCATCGACGCCTTCATATACACGCCAGCCAAGATTTTCCTACGCGGATGCGGCAAGAAACCACGAAAAAAATCATTCTGTAGATAACAACATGTCAGACAATCTAAATGAGACTATGAAACTGATGATTACTGAAATGCGTTCATTTATGAAACAGCAGTCAGAACAAATGACCACACTAATGAATTTGCTCTCGGCAGTCATCAGTAAACTCAAATAATGGAACACACCATCAAAATCGCAGCATGGAACGCCAACGGATTAGCAAATCATTGTCAAGAACTAAACGCGTTTTTAAATGTAAATAAACTGGACATCATACTTATTTCGGAAACACATTTCACCGAAAGAAGCTACTTAAGAATTCCACGATATACAATTTACGACACAAAACACCCAGACGGAACAGCACATGGAGGCTCAGCAATTTTAGTGAGGAATAATCTTCCCCATTATGAAATGGCGCAATATCAAACGGATAAAATCCAATCAACCGCCATTACAGTCGTAACATGGAATGGACCAGTAACAATTGCATCGATATACTGCCCACCAAGACATACAATCACCAAAGACGAGTACAAAGACTACTTTCAAACTCTGGGACAAAGATTTCTTGCGGGAGGAGACTACAACGCCAAGCACACAAACTGGGGATCAAGACTAGTGAACCCAAAAGGGAGAAATCTAAATAAAACATTAAGTGAAAACAACTTAAACTACCTCTCGACCGGCGAGCCCACCTACTGGCCGACCGATAGATACAAAATACCTGATCTTGTAGATTTTTTTGTGACGAAAGGAATAGCCAACAACCACATGATAATAGCCTCTAGCTTAGACTTAAGCTCAGATCATACTCCTATTATTGCGACGATCAGCTCCTCCGTAACAACTAAGCAGAAACTACCAATATTACATAACCACAAAACAAACTGGGACGAATACAGAAATATAATAGAAGAAGAAACTATCCTCAGCATATCGTTAAAAACACCTGAAGAAATAGAAAGGGCAACTGAAAACTTCACAAAACTAATACAGAAAGCCGCATGGTCAGCAACTCCAACACCAAGACCACAAGATAAACAATTCGAAGAGCTTCCTATGCAAATTAAAGAGCTCATAGCTACTAAGAGAAGAATGAGAAGAATCTGGCAAAACACCCGCCATTCTGTAGACAAGACCAGACTCAACTCAGCTATCAGAGAACTAAAAGAAGCACTCCAAGAACGAAAGAACACCTACTTCAATGAATACATTAAAGACTTAACACCCACTGCAGCCACCGATTACTCGCTGTGGAAGGCCACAAGGCGGCTGAAAAGTCCAAAAACAACTGTTCCGCCAATCAGAAAACCAGATGGAAACTGGGCCCGCAGCCCAAAAGAAAAAGCTGAAATATTTGCTCAACATCTGCAAAATGTTTTCCAGCCATTTCCACCAAGTGCCGATTCCAACGCAGCAGACATCACTAACTATCTAAACGAACCCGAACAAGATTCAGCACCAATAAAAGCATTCTCACCAAATGAAATCCTCCGTTGCCTAAAAAATGAGCTCATCGAAAATAAAGCCCCTGGCTTTGATCTAGTGACAGTTCGGACATTGAAAGAATTACCAAAAAAGGGAATAATGATGCTCAATGTTATCTTCAATTCCATACTTAGAACCGGCCACTTCCCTGCTCAGTGGAAAGTTGCTCAAATCGTGGTTATTCCAAAACCTGGTAAAGACCCTAAAGAACCTACCTCATACAGACCAATAAGTCTACTGCCAGTAATATCTAAATTATTTGAAAAAATGTTACTTAAGCGTATCAAACCAATCTTGATAGAAAATAATATAATTCCAGACCACCAGTTTGGCTTCAGAAACCACCACGCCACGATTGAACAAGTTCATAGAGTAACCAATGTCATCAGGAATAGCCTTGAAAACAAGGATTACTGCTCGGCTGCATTCCTCGATGTAAGTCAAGCATTCGATAAAGTTTGGCATGATGGCCTTCTCTTCAAACTTAAAAACAATATGCCATCTAGAATATATAAAATCTTAAGATCATACCTATCCGACAGACATTTCCAAATCAAGTTTCAAGGCGAATTCACCAAACTATTCCCAATAAAATCAGGAGTTCCACAAGGAAGTGTCCTAGGCCCAATGTTATACACGTTGTTTACAGCTGACATGCCAACAAACGACATAACAACAACAGCGACATTCGCGGATGATACCGCCATATTAGCTGTAGACCCCGATCCTGAAACCGCCACAGAACAACTTCAAGAAAGATTAGATCAGGTTCACGAATGGTGTCAGAAGTGGAGAATACAACTAAATCCAACCAAGTCCACGCATATAACATTCACGTTAAATAGACAAACATGCCCTGCAGTCAAATTAAATGACACCGAATTACCCCAAACCGACGAAGCAAAGTACCTCGGAATGCATATCGATCGACGTCTAACATGGCGAAATCATATCTTGGCCAAAAGAAAGCAACTGGTCATGAAAAGGAAGAGAATGTGGTGGCTTATCGGGAGGAAATCCCAATTAACAATCGAAAACAAGTTGCTGCTCTACAAAGTGATGCTGAAACCGGTATGGACCTACGGAATGCAGTTATGGGGCACAGCCAGCAAGTCAAGCATTGCAGCAATACAACGGTTCCAGTCAACCACACTGCGCATGATAGTAGATGCACCATGGTACGTCACTAATGACACTCTCCACCGCGACCTAATGACGCCAACTGTCAAAGAAGAAATTCGACGCTACAGTACCAGATACCAAGAAAGACTGCAGAATCACCCCAACCAGCTTGCTATAAACTTATTAGACAATAGCACAACAATATCCAGGCTGAAAAGACACCATGTGCTCGACTTAGCAGACATAGTTTAAAGTGAAGTATTTGAGTGCCGCCATTGGGTGACATCTCACTCTTGCCACTAGTCCATCATCTTATTAGTTTATAGTCTGGGTAGACTGATCACTAACAGGACGCAATTAAACAAAAAAAAAAAAAAAAAAAAAATGTGTGCATAACTCTGGGATTACACAATGTATATTACGCGTTCAGCATTGACAGACAGTAATGTAAAAGTATGACAGTGTTTCCAAGATTACAACGAATTGAAATTACCGCCAGAGGTCAACGCAGTATAGTATGTGTGTGTGTGTAACTATGTTTACATTACATTTGGATTACATTATGTTTACATTTTGCTCTCACCACACATAGATAAATGTATCAATCCGATAGTGCGTTTCGAAATCTCAGTAGTGTGTGTGTTGTGTGACAATGTTTGCATTTCACTCGAATCACACTATGTTTACATTTCGGGTTCAACACATTAACAAATTACATTGCATAGGTATATTTATAAATATACTTGTGTTTTAGGATTTCAGGTAGTGCGTCTATTTTAAAAATAGATTTTTTCGTGAGATATTTTTAAAATATAGTGTCTATGCTTCAAAGTACAGGGATAGACTCTAATATATTCGTTCAATGTTTTTTTTTTATTAAAAATGCAAATGTTTCTAATTCCGATCCTGAACTGAAACTTGTGAGCGAAGCATAATAAATGAAAACTTTAACACTCCGACGGTGGCTGAATGATTGATTGGGCATGATGTACCTTGTACATTAGTAAGTCCTATATTTTTCATCTGCAGAAATTCCTTTAAAAATTTCAATAACTGATACAAAATTGAAAAGAGGAAAGGGACGCAATTTTTAAATTGAATGTATATAATTAATATGGAATATTTAAATGTATCGTAGCTTTAAATTTTTATTTTTTAAAATTGTATAATTTTTGACGTCATTTAAAACGTTGGTCTGGTGCTAACAGATACAAGTATCGTTATAACTACTACAGATCTAGAAACAGTTATAAACAGTTTTGAAGCAAAAATTTTTAAATAACGCGGAAACTGTTTTTTTATTTTGGAAACAGTGTTTATATTAGTGCTCACATATGAAATTTAAATGTTTTTGTTTATTTACTTAAAATTCAAAGGTGGAAACGAAGAAGATATTGCGCTAATAGCTTGATCAAAATACTTTTTTTATTGATGCACTTTAACACACTTCTATCACTATGTATAGGCATCACAGTATTTTGAAAGAATATGTTATTTGATCTGTATAGTGTACTACCTATTATATTTGGTTTCCGAGCTGTTTTTAGTGTATTTGCCATATGGCACATACACTATTGGCGTCGGTCGGATGGCGGGACCTAGGGGTCGGACCAAAATTTCTCGACGTTTCATAGCCTCCTGAACATTTTGGCACCATTTTTAGAAATGTCTATTTATATATGTATATATATATATTTATATATTTATATATATATGTGTACGAGCTATAACTTTCGAAAGAGTTAATTGATTTTGACTAAATTGGGTAGGCACATTGCAATCCATAACCGCACGAAGCCTATTTAAAATGGGCCCAATCGGACCATTTTAAGGGTGGTTTTTAGGGGTTGAAAAATGTTTTTGGGCCCAAAAATACCGAAAAAATTCTCAGAATTGTTTCAAAATTAAAATTTAACCCTTTAGTGAAGATTAAAATGTGCTGCTAAAATTTTAATAAAATCGCCCCGACAGGTCCGGACTTACAAATTTTATGAAAACACTAGTTTGCGGATAGTGATTTACTTACTGAAGGGTGTATTTAATTTGGTACAGAGGTTGCATTGATAATAATATTGAAATTAAGAAAAAAAATATTATTTTAAGGGATGTATTAAGGGGTTAAATTTTTTATTTTGTTCAAAAACCAACTTATGTTCACATAATAACAGCACAATGCCTGTATTAGCAAATACACTATATTGTCGGCAGGGTTTTGGCACTGCGACCCGAGTTTTTTTATTTAATTATATTACACGCTAACAGTAAACTATTACGCCATTGGCCAGACAAATTTAATATTTAATTGAGCGAGCATGTTTTTACAGCAAGAAGTATAATATTTCTTTAATGATTCATGAATTTATAATAAACTGAGAAAACGAAGTCTCTGCCTGTATCGTGTCACTTGATTAAGATGTTGTATGAAATAAAAAATGCAGTGCCTACGGAAGTTCTTTTACAGGAAAATATATAAATGAAATATTTTAATGTAAGTTCAGAAGAGGAAGAAGAAAAGCTCCTTGAAGCAAATGAGCTTTATATATCCTAAGCAAATCCAATTTCATTTCATCTGTGATGTAACTTACAGTAAATTAACTTGAATGATGGAATTAGCCAGTTTTTAAAAGTAACTATATGAGCATGGCAAGTTCTTATTTAGTAGGTAGAGTTATCATACTTAACATGTTGACTGTCGAGTTTATGTTACACCTTTCAATGCAATATGTAAAAAAAAATTATTACAAGATTTGTTAGTTAGTTAGGTAGCAGTAAATTAATTAAAAGAGTTTAATAACGAAATATTGTTCATATAAGTATATAGGTATTATAAATAAAACTATAATAGTAATTTATACAACTAGTGACTTAAGTGACGGATTATATGACAGTCCAGATTTTGCGATATGAGCCTAAGCCCTAAGGTTATGTTGCATTTATACCAGAACGAGTGTGTGATTACCGCACTCGCCTTCGGCTCGTGCTGTAAACAGACACTCGTTCTGGTATAAATGCAACATAACCTTAAAAGAGTATTGTAAAAACGCGACTGTCAGATTCGTTTAAGACACGCGTTACATAAAATATTTTTTGCAACAACTGCTTCAAAAACTCAATTTTAAGCAAATAAAACACAAATTATAGCAAAATAATCTGTAAAGTACTTTATTACGCACGTGTGTTATAAAGTAAAACAGAACAGTATTACTTTATAGAACGGAGTGCGTTAACATTTACTTTAAACACTACCGTTCGAATGCAGTAGAAGCTTGTATAAAGAATCACTTTTCAAATGGTGTACAGCCATCTAAAATTGTACTTTTGATGCAAGTGTTGCAATAATTTTTTTTTTTATTAATAATTGGTCAAATAAACAAAATCAAGCAAGGGCAAGCCAATTTATTAGTTATTGACGCTCGCCCTAAATTAGAGACACCCCCAATATTTACATTACCTGAAAAAAATATTCAATCAACCTACAATATTAATAATTATCAAACGAGTGCAGGTCATAAACATAATATTATCACAAGGATGTCGCTTATGCTTTTAAAAATATTATTTTTCGGTTCAATGCTAACGCAGGGTAGGTGTCTCCTTTTCCATATAATTTATGTATGCAATTGTTATATAAGTCAAAGCATAGCTAAAAGGGATGTATTTCAGTCCCTTCCTACAAACATTTCTTTCAAGAAAACTACAAAAAAATCTTGTGCATAAAATAAAACACATTTACAGTGTGTTTTTAGAAAACTGGGACACGACAATAGTTATAATTTATAAAAACTTCTTTTTATTCAATTCAGAAAGTGTCAGTAACAATACGAAAAAATTCGACTGATGACCAGTCCTATACTTCCCACCTAGTAAATATTTGCAAAAAATAAACACTCTTTTTTTTATTCTTTGACTAGGCCCAAATAACCTTAGCTGTTGGTGGTCTTTAAAACACAATTTAATTTTTATTCTTTGAAAAAAGCATGGCCCTCTTTTTTGTTTGGTGATCTATTGATGGCTAGCTTAATATAGCAAAAATCATGGTTACCTTGATTTACGTACAATTTTTATTTTTTTTAGTAAAATATTTTTTTTCTCGAAAACTATACATTTTAGAGAAAAAAAATATTTACATTTTTTTCATATTATAACATCTAGAATTCATTTATATTTTTTTTTACCTATGTTAATACGTGACATTGAGGACGTTTTTTTGAATATCTCAGGATCCACTGAACCGATTTGACTCAAAATCTAATCAGATCTAAGTTAAAGGCTGATAAACACAATAGAACAATCGGCATGCCCGTATGTTGTTCCGTTCTTAAGATATCGAAGGCGAAAAATTGACCACATACACACACACATACACACATACACACATACACACATACACACACACATACAGACATCAGTCAGAAAATGATCTTAAACGATTGCTAGGGTCTCAAAACGTGAAAATCTGTTAAAATCTCGAAATATTGTTTTCGGACTGAATCCATTACTTCCCTACCATAGTAGAGGTGGGAAGTAAAAATACTGGACTCATAAAACCATGTAGATAAGATAATAAAAAATAGATAGTCCATGTGACTAAAGTATAAAAAAATATCAGTAACAAAACATGATAATAAGCTAACTTTCAGACAGAATTATTTCGATATCTTATTTGACGAAGATATTCAATTTTTGTGAGTGGGTTTGCAAAAGATATTTAGCGAAGTATTTAAATATAATATGTACTACCTGTACCGGCGACCTCGTTTGCGCGTCGTTTTGGAATTTGATGGCACGTGCAATCACTCTGAAGTTTGAACAGCTGTTAGAAATTGCCGTTTTTTATACGATATTCAAATTTGATCAAATTCCTAAGAAAAGTGTTTCATGGGTGAACTTCAACGTTAGCGTGTTATGAAATACTCGTGGCGACATCTATTGGTGAGTAGCAGAAATATTATTGTTTGTGGCATACATTGGTGATTAACAAAAATATAAAAGTTTTCTTTTATTCCATAACAGAAATATGAAGGTTTTATTTTATTTTATGAGCCATCCGGAGATATAGCTTTTTGACTACCTCGCAGGAAATCGTTTTTTGGCCGGGATAAAAAGTATCCTATATGTTTACACAGGCTATAAGCTACCGCCTTTATATTATTTTTAACATATTTTCGTGAGAATGTTGGAGCCGCTTGCAAAAAAGGTCGATAATTTATTGTTATATATTGTAAGAGTACCCTTGACGAATTTCAAAAATCGGCACCTATGGCAGATAAAATCAGGTATTGCAGTAAATCAATTCATGTGTTCCAATATTTATGATACACCCAATATTCGAAGTTTTTTTTTTAATATTACAGAAATAGTAGGATTCAGAACTATATACAATAAATAAGAATTAAGCCTTTAAGGTATACAGTCACATGATTCACTTTGTATCTATTCTATTTTTAACTACAAACGCTGTAAAAGCACTGTTTTTGCCAGATTTAAAGCCGGCTCCAGACAACAAGACCAACGTATGTCGTATTGGCGAATGTATCGGCGACTTATGTTGGACTTTGGAATGTGTGATCATTTGAATATGTCCAGTATCCACACGATAGGATTCTGTTTGGCCAGCATTAGCCAAGCTTAGTATACCTACCGTTTAGCGAATATACACCAACATTAACCAAAATAGATAACGAAGATAACGCAATTATAGCAAGTGCTTCAGCGTTAAAATAACCAACTCTTAATACGTCATGTTTCATGCAACTCATAAATCACGATAATGTACACGAATCGTTTATTGTTGAAACTAGTCCAGTCACGAGAGCTTAAAAAGGTAGGTTCACCTTGCGTTTTGCGCAGCAAATGATTTTATTTTTTTGTATCCTCAAGCATGTTTAGAAGATGTCAAATCCAAGTTTGCGACCTCTAAAACAGAGCGGTGTAGTTTTGGTGGGCTAAAAACCATGATTTTTTTGCACTTTTTTACGTTTTTTGCTTATAACATAAAAACGGCTTGTCCTATCGAAAAAATGGTCCTATTAAAAATTAAAGAGCACAAAATTTACTTCAAAATGCACTAGTCAAATATGTTTTTGTTCCGATTTTACCGACTCTACAGAACTTAGAAAAACAAAAAAAAATAAACTCTTTTTTTGTTTGAAGGCGCTAATCTCAGGAACTACCAGTCTGTAATAGAAGCAAAGTACTAATCAATGAGACCCTATACGAGTTTTTTAAAAATTCAATCCCAAAGAGTGAAAACGGGAGTGTAGGATTTATTGTAATAACAAAAAATCCTACATCCACGTTTTAATCCCTGTGGGATTGAATTAAAAAAAATAATCGAATAGCCTATAACCTTCCTTAATAAACGGGCTATCTAACAAAAAAAATTTTTTTTCAAATCGGACTGGTAGTTCCTGAGATTAGCGCCTTCAAACAAAAAAAATAAACTCTTTTTTTGTTTGAACGCGCTAATCTCAGGAACTACAAGTCCGATTAAAAAAAAAAATTTTTTTTAGATAGCCCGTTTATTGAGGAAGGTTATAAGATATACGAGTTTATTTTAAATTTAACCCCGAAGGGGGTAAAACATGGGAGTAAGATTTTTTGTAATACCAAAAAATCTTACACCCCCGTTTTACCCCCTTTGGGATTGAATTTAAAAAAACTCGAATCGCCTAAAACCTTCCTTAATAAACGGGCTATCTAACAAAAAAATTTTTTTTTAATCGGACTTGTAGTTCCTGAGATTAGCGCGTTCAAACAAAAAAAGAATTTATTTTTTTTTTTGAACGCGCTAATCTCAGGAACTACCGGTCCGATTTGAAATTTTTTTTTTGTTAGATAGCCCGTTTATTAAGGAAGGTTATAAGCTATTCGAGTTTTACAATAGTTAAAAGCTTGAAAAAATGCTTTTTTTTCATTTTGGTAAATTTTGGCGATTTTCTAAGTTCTGTAGAGCCGGTAAAAATGGGAACATTAACATATTTGACTAGTGTATTTTGAAGTAAATTTTGTGCCCTTTAATTTTGAATAGGACCATTTTTTCGATAGGACCAGCCGTTTCCATATTATAAGCAATAAATCGAAAAAAGTGCAAAAAAATCGTGGTTTTTAGTCCACCAAAACTCCCCCGCCCTGTTTTAGAGGTCGTAAACTTGGATTTGACATCTCCTAAACATGCTTGAGGACACAAAAAAATAAAATCATTTGCTGCACCAAACGCAAGGTGGACTTCCTCTCGTGACTGGACTAAACGTACTAAGTAACATTTTTACCGAAAACGAGTTTATGATGGATTCTTTATATTTAAACGTAGACCGATCGTTTGGTGTTGAAAGGAACTATCTACAATATATGTAATAGTAAAAATTAAAAATTTTATATATTGTTAATTAATTTTTTGTAAATTGTTGAAAGGAACGAAGTACACAAAAACAAATTGGGTTTTTTTTGTAATAAACTGTTTTTTTATTTACCTTATCTATTAAATAAGTCATTAAGTTCGTAATTTACATAATTAAATAATTATTTATTTGAAAAAAAGCCACTAAACTGGTTATCAAGCTTTATTTTTTCGTAAATTGTTGAAAGGACCTAAGTACAAAAAAATGGTTTTTTGTACTTTAGAAATTCAATTTCACCTTAAAATTATGTCTGCTTGTCAAGACACGCACATATTTTATTTTGCATATTACATTTTTTAATATAAAATCATAGTTTTACATTAAAACAGTTTTTTGCATTTTCCCAAGAACTTAATAAATGTAAATATATGAGCATTGTGGTTGGAATAAAAACAAAATAAAATATAGTTACTTATTACCACAACAGTTTTATTGATGGATGTACATTTCGAAAGCTAAGCTTTCATCTTCAGCGAACATTACATGTAGTGTTCGCTGAAGATGAAAGCTTAACTTTCGAAATGTACATCCATCAATAAAATTGTAACTATATTTTATTTTGTTTTCAATAAATGTTACTTAGAACGTTTCAACAATAAACGATTCACACACATTGAACAAACACCTCGTAGTGAAAACTGTCTAGTCGTCTGGATAAAAACAAAGTTATATAATTTGCAAGTCGAAACCAGCGTTGGCCAATCCCTTTGACGTGTGTTCAAAAAAACCGCCCTCAAAGCGAATATCTTCCAGTTCCAACGTTGGCGACTGTTTGTTAAAATTAACCATATGAAAATCATCCACACGGCATGGAAATCGTCCGAATGTCAATATTGGTCGACATTTGCCTTGTCGTCTGGAGCCGGCTTAAAATAACTACCCACCTAATAAGTTTTAAAGGGAAAAAAATATTTTCACTACTGAAATTCGTAGCGAAGGCCTTCATTATCACGCTGGATGAATAAAACCCCGGATTTGAGAGTAGATGAGATCGTAGGGATGTCATTGCTTAAATGGATTTTTATACTCGCTTATTAAGAAACCTCCGTTCTACGTTCTAATCTAAGAACTATTTAAATTTTTTAAACATTACAGAAGAAATAATAAACTAGATTGGTACTAGGTCTAAATTACATTGGCAATTGATGGCCTTAAATAAAAGATAAACTAATTTTTCCACAGAATTTAATTTTCTTATAAAACTAAGTTAAATACTGGACGATAATAGTTTCTATTTATATAACTTTTCTTATTTTTTCTTCAATTATAAAAAAAATAGTTTCTAAAAGATATTATACGATGTATTATATTTTAAATTATACAGTTACCTATATTAAATTATTATAAGCAACAAATTAAAATCAAAAGTCAGTCCAAATTTACATAGGTTCTCAATTATTTGATTAAGTTTCTTCTGAAGTCTGAACTTATACAGGCTTCTTAAAAGCAATTAACTTTAAAAGTTTTTGTAAACATATATAGAAAACTCTCTTATATTACATTTGTTCAAAACTTGGATTTTGGTTAGGTTTCTTAACGTAAAAAATACAAGTGTTATAAACTATTCTTCACCCGCGGCTATTTTGATACAAACGCGATAATATATTATAGTCTATCCTATTCCCTGATGTACATCAAACACTATAGTGAAAGTGCGATAAAAACCCATTCAGTGGTCTTCGAGTTAACCCGGAACAAACAAACCGACAAACAGACAAATGGTTCAGACAATTCTAAAAATTGTACATCGTAGTAGAAATTTCGGTAAAAACTTACAATTTTATTTAATGCATTGGTAGAATTCAATTGGGACGCATTAAAGTTCAAAAACATTATGAACTTATAAAAAGGGAACTTGATAGAAAAGTTTTTTTTTTTACTCCACCGGAAAAGAGGGCGTGTGTGTTACACACTTTTAACACTTCTTTTAAAAACCTATTATTTTATATATGAGTATACAGTATTACACCTTGCTTTGCATGAAAATCGTTACATTATGTAGATATGTATAACTATTAGGATATTATAATAGGTGTACAGGCTATGTATTATGATCGAATGTAAAATTTAAGTTTTGTCTGAAGACATGGGCCACAATTACCATGATTATTTGGGCCTAGTAACAATATTCATATTTTCATTTTGTTGATGTATCTAATATCCACTTACCTAAGAAGTTATTAAAATAATGTTAGAAATAAAAATTGAAATTTAAATAGAAAAATAAGAGTCATTTATTATTATTAAATAACACAAAGACGTGGTGGTAATTTCTTACAACATAGTTAATTAAATTTTATATTGAATTAAAAATGTATTTTTAAAATTAATAATGAAATAAACTTTTTCTTGTTATAAAGAAGGAAAAATTATCAAGTAAATTATTGAGTTAAATATTATAATTTTTTAATACACTTTTTAAATGGGTTTAATTATAAGAAAAAATATATATCATAGCCGGAAGTCGAACCTGAATTCAACTCTACTGTGAAACTGAAAGTAGATGATTCGGGTTCAAATCCCGGCTAGTAATAATTATGAGCGGAACCCTTATAAAAAGTGAATTCTTTTACAAATAAAATATCATATTATACTTATTCAACAAAATTATTTTTAATAGCATAATTAGTAGTTTATTTATTTTTGCTAAATAAAAATCTACACCTTTAAATAATTGTTAATAATATATAATAATTTGAAATATTTCAGTCTTTACTGTTTTTGTTAAATTCAAAGTCAATCACTAAACTACGAAAAATAAAATTTGATTTTCTTTAAAATATTGACTCCGGGGAATTTAACAAGCTCAAAATGAACTACTCAGTTCACAAAGTTTTGTCTGACGTCATCTAAAATATTATTCAATAAATGTAAGCTTCTTTCAAACCCACAAAGTTTCATTTTTTCTCCAAGATCAATAAAGGTTAGAAATATACATTATAGAAGTCAGAAAGAGAGAATGTGTTGGAAAAGATCACAATATGGTTTTCCACCTTACTCCGTATTGTATAAAATTGTTATTGTCTATAAACCGTGCATACAATTTCTTTTTTTTTTCAAATTCTTAAATTCCAAATTTTTATGTGCCAAAATGAATTATAAGGCTCAACTACTAGAGTTGAACTTCAATAAACATAATTGTTTCAATGATATTTACATTTTTAATTAGGTCCATGTTTACTGCTTGCGTCAAGATTAATACTCATTGTCGACAAAATCTTTTAGCCATGCTTTAAGAATAAACAAGCCGTGAGGTGGGTCGTTTATTAGGACTAAAGTGCGATCCTTGAGGTCCACACGACGGACTTCCTAGTTTGATAAATATTTAATAATAATAATTAAATTAGATATTACATAGAAAAGTAATCATTTTAATCATTAAAACATAATTATTATTTATTTTTAACAATAATTAAAAAAAAAAACGGCTGAACCGATTTTTATAAAATTTATGAACACGCCGCGATTGACACCCTTATGAAGTCGATATAATTTTTTATTCGCGAGATATTGTGTAAAATCTACTTTTTTGGAGTCTATTTGGTTAAGAAAAAAGAACGGCTGAACCGATTTTGAAAAAATTTCTTTCAGATCATATTTACGTTCATACGCGCCGATTGGCACCCTAACGTAGTCGATATCATTTTTCATTCTCGAGATTTGGTCTTTGAAAGAAATGGACACATACGTACGTACGTACGCACATACGTACACACACACATGCACACACAGACATCTTTCTAAAAATAGTGAAAAAATAGTGTAGTGACCTTGAAACATACAAATTTGTTATACATTTTGATTTCGATTTTCGGACCCATAACAATAACTTCCAATGGGAAGTTAATAAATAAAAATATATTTAAACCTGGATCAGACGTAGTGTTGTTCACGTCCTTATAATTTCATTTGTTTTTAAAAAGATAATATAATTTAAAATTGCATTTTAAATCTTAATATTTGTTCCAGATTAAATTTTTCATGCTATATAATGAAAAAACGTTCTGTTCAGTTGTAAAAATTTATTAAAAAACCTCTCATCAAAACAACTATTTTGACAATCTAAACACAGAACGGAAAAACTAAATTTCAACAAGCAAAAAACAAATTAAAAAACTAATCTTACATATAATAAAATTATAACTAGGGTGTGTCTGTGCACGCATCACGCAAAAACTACTGGACTAGCTAGTTATTACATACAGCTAATTATGATTTCTGAAATATATTAAAAAATTCTGATAAAATTAACTGACAATAATTATTTTGTATACAGTTAATTATCTTGAGCTTGGATATACATAAAATTTGCAATATACTATGTTTTCATTTCTAGACAACATCAATTAATTTAGAATAACATGGGTATACGCAGAGTGTGGGAAGCCAAATAAAGTGCTTCTGATGTTAATGTGTCAATGGCCCACGGAGTCGATGCTAAAACTCCCTTGACTATGAACTTATTTCCAAGCGAAAAATATCATAAATATCGTAAAATACTGAAAACAAACATGCATATATCAATTTCAAATGCAAGATAAAATATAAAAATTGTAAAAATATTAAATTTCACAATTTTATAACACCTTTAAGTTTATCGAGCATATCGTAAATGTACAGGGAAAAAAACTGACATAAACCACTGAATTTACATTCCCGCTGAGGAAAACCGCACGACGAAAAAATCTTTTAAGCTTTGCATGCAAATTTTTAATGCATAAATATATTCTCAAGCACAATTTTGTTGTTTTTCTATGACAAAGTTTTTCATATAATATTATATTTTGATTTAATATGGCTTTAGGCACGATAGGATCAGTCAGTTGCGGAAGCTATTGACTTTCCAATCAAAGTGGATACTTTAAGAGGAACATGGTCAGCATGTTTAGAACATCGCCTCCACTTTAAAGCTACGCTTACGTAAGTAAAATCTACCCGGTACGCCCACCATAAATACCCGATATGTCCACCACACACACTTCTTTGTTAGAGATAATATATTATTGTACTTGGACGAAAATAAAATAGTCAATGATGTTCGATTTACTATGGCAGTACTATGTTTCGTCGCTTTATTGCGACTTTATCAAGTATAAAAATAAATTAGTGTCGGAACCATCAATTGTCATAATTTAATTTTAAAAATTGCACAAAAAGTCCAAAACATTGCCATCAAGCAACTAAAAATTGCCATATTTTGTATAAAATATAACTATAATGTTTCTTTTTTGACGCCTTTAAGCAATAATTTTTACAACAATTTTTGAATATGGACATGAACAATTTATAATTTATTATCAAAGATATTTAAAATTTTACAGTTACATGTTAAAACTTTTAAAAAAATCCAATTTTAGTTTTTTCATACTCTACGTCATCACACATTTGTAAATTATGCAATTTTACCCTACCACTAATTCGTATGTGAGCCTAGAATAATTCGTTCATTCCATATACAAAAAAGAAAGTTTTTTAATTTATACCTTAAAAAAATCTCTCTTATATCATATAATATTTCTGTAATTCTAAATTGTATTTGTTAGAGACTTTAATTTCTTTATGTTATATATCATATTTTGTTTATTTTTCTTACAATTATTATATTATACAGGCTGGTGACCGTGACTGCTGCACATAGACATTTAGCCTGTAAAATCAAACTTTCGCGATTTCCTGCTTCCCTAATTATATTAGGAAAAATATCTTCAAATAATAGTTTTAGAACATAGAATTTTGCATCTGAATCATTAAACAAAATTAATTTTGAATGTTTTGTAACGGCAGAAATTTGATATGAAAATGTCAAAATTACCTCAAAAACAGATAGCGATAGCCATGGAACTTGAACAAAATGATAATAAATTATTCTGACAGCTAAAACGTCATCATTTTGTTCAAGTAAAATTAAGAAAAATCGCAGGATAGTGGACAAAATATTGAATTTATTTAATTAAATGTACGACGTTTCGTCTATATATTTAGACTTTTTCAAGTACACAAAAAAATAACAATATTTATGAAAATTAATATTAATTACTAACCCAATTTAATTAAATAAATTCAATATTTTGTCCACTATCCTGCGATTTTTCTTAATTTTATTATAATCACGATGGACACGATTTCTAATATAAATTTTGTTCAAGTTTCATGGCTATCGCTATCTGTTTTTGAGGTAATTTTGACATTTCATATCAAATTTCTGCCGTTACAAAGCATGCAAAATTAATGTTGTTTAATGATTTAGATGCAGAATTTTATGTTATAAAACTTTTATTTGAAGATACCTTTCATAAAATAATTAGGAAAGCAAGAAATCGCGAAAGTTTGATTTTACGGGTTAACTCCCTATGTGCAGCAGTCATGGTCACCACCCTCGCATATTATAATATATTACATGGCACGCTTGTATAACGTTATTTAAGATAAATAATCAGTGTTTATATTATCTCTTATCTTAAGTGACGTGTGCAATCGTATGCATTTTAAACAATTTTAGGGAGTAAGAAGGTTCAATGTCCTGAGTGCATAGCGACTGTGGTTGAACTGTAAAGTATATTTTTTTTGTATTATATAAACAAATTTTAGATTATTATCGGAAGAGAAGAGCGACAAACTTTAATATTAGCCGTGTTATTGATAAATGCTATATGTGTGGAATTATTGTATCAATTAGTGTTATTAAAAAAAAACATATAATATTTTCTAACACGCTAAAAGAATCATTTCATCATTAGTATTATTCATATAACATACAATGCTGTAAAGGGAAGTAAAAATCGACGGATAACAAATATAAATCTCAATTTGTTTCTCTAATAATCAAGTAAAAGTCCGTCAAAGATAAGAAGACACATAAAGGCTTCTTCATGTATCCTTCGCTTTCATTTCATGCGACAAACTCATAAAATTACTATGAATAATACATAGCGGTCGAAATAGTACATTCACTGAAGCAAACGCCACAATACTGGACGTTTCGGTATCAAATGTTTGAGACAGTTGTCTGTTGCATGGATGGCCGGCTACACAAGAGTTTTTGAAGTTATACCTCTTTAGATGCGTTAGGTAGGATTGGTTCCGATCGACAGTTAAAGGAAAAAGCGTGACGGCAGTAGGGGTGGGAGAAAGTAAGTAAGGAGAAAGGAATTCAGCCGAGGTACAAGTGTAGAGGAATTAGTTAACTCGCTAGCCGCGCGATGGCAGTAAAAAATAATTAATGAAACGGTGTTTTCTCTGTTCCAATAAATTGTTTTAGTATACAGGAGAGTGAGAGGGAGAGTTTCGCTTCTACCATGTGGTTTTGAGGACACACTCTATTTTTTATATCAACTATACTGAGGACGCATTGTAAAATAAAGACGCTCGATAATTAAGATCATTAGGGTCATAATACTTGTATTATATGTACAGTCACGACAATTTTTGGGCTTGAGAATAGCCGAGCGTGTACATGAATTGTGCTAGGTCTAAATAACCCTAGCTGTTGGTGGCCTTAAAAATAAGGATGGTTTTTGTACTACCATCCTACGAGAAACATAAAATAAATCAAAACCGTAACCAAAAATCTTGCAAGAGCCGTTTTTGTTCTAACGGGAACTAGAAACGAAACTCTAATCGATTTAAACAAAATGTTGCTGCAATTGCATACATTAGAAAAATGAGCGTAATTAAACCATTTTAATAATTGTACTTAGGGATCGAAAATATATTATATTTAATATTAACCCTTTAGAGAAGATTAATATAAGAATAAGAATTTTCTATTTTTAATAAAAATGTTGGCTGTTACATTATTATACATTTATTTTAGGAAATTAGATATCTCCCAAGGAAAACGTGAGTTGAAGATATCACTACAAAACCAAATTATTATTCAAACTAATGGTACACGATCCTGCTGACTGATATAGAAACCTTATGATAAAATATTAATGTTTAAAATGTATAAAATGTTTTAAACAATAATATACTAAAGAACCCAAAATGTGCTTATCAACTTAATGAAGTTTAAGTCCCCTAAAATTTTAACAAAATCGTAGTTTTTTGATACTGACCTTATTTTATATTTAAAGATCTTCGTATTTCATTTATTAATTTATGCATGCCTTAACAAATTCAATTTTTCTTTGGCCCTGATAATCGTCTTAGAAATTACATAAAATACTCTGAGTTGACACCAATAAGTTTTGCCCACCTCTGAACAATAAATTTCCTGCAAGTTTAAAAAATAATAATACATATTATAAATGTTTTTAAGAAAAAATAATATAAAAAACAAACTTTTATTGGAAAATTTTCGGAAAATTTATTTTTTAGCATCCATGAGTTTTTAGATAATTTTGATTAGT
Organism: Mongoloraphidia duomilia; assembly: GCA_039654895.1. Classification (NCBI taxonomy): domain Eukaryota; kingdom Metazoa; phylum Arthropoda; class Insecta; order Raphidioptera; family Raphidiidae; genus Mongoloraphidia; species Mongoloraphidia duomilia. The sequence goes on along the minus strand of CM077517.1, from coordinate 37,181,830 downwards.
AATATGTATAACTAGCGGTACCCGTCCGGCTTCGCCCGGGTGCAATACACTACTCACTCGCTTCGCTCGTTCACTTGAATATTATAAATACACTACTCACTCGCTTCGCTCGTTTGCTTGAATATTATAATTACATTACTCACTCGCTTCGCTCGTTCGCTTGAATATTATAAATACACTACTCACTCGCTTCGCTCGTTCGCTTGAATATTATAATTACGAACAAATTTGATTACCATTAAAAAAGTTATAGTGAGTCAGCCTTAAAAGATAGACATATGCTGTCGCGGACTTTTTTTAGAACTTTTAAAGGGGAACAATTCCGTCATACATGATTTTTACGTAACTTTAACCGTTTACGCAGCGCACGCAACGGAAGCTCTCAAAAGGAATAATTTTTCCCGTTTTTGCAAATATTTTTCATCGATGCTCCGCTCCTATTGGTTGTAGCGTGATACTATATAGCCTGTAGTTTTCCTCAATAAATGGGCTATCTAACGAAAAAAAAATTTTTCAAATCGGACTGGTAGTTCTTGAGATTAGCGCGTTCAACCAAACAAATAAACACACTCTTCAGCTTTATAATATTAGTACAGATATGAAATTTCTGACATGTCACACAGATACATGTTGACTATACTGAAAATAAATATTATCTATCTATCTATCTTTCTATCCATACAATGTGTGTATTAGCAAATACAGTATTTTATCGACTGAGTTTGGCACTTTCTTTTATTGGGATTAAACGTCTTTTAAGTACTCTTCGCTATCAACAACGTATTGACGTATTCGAAGAAATTCTTTTTACTGTTCACTGTTATTCACTTTTTAGTGGAATGATTCTTTAATTCCAGTAGCGCTCCATGTTTTATGAGGCTTTGCATTTACATTTCCCCTTAAGAATGGCTTTCAAAAGAAATTTTCTTACAACCATTGTCCTCAAGAGCTTTTTTCGATTGATATTAAAAACTCTAAAAAAAATTCTACTGATGACCAGTCCTATACTTCCCACCTAGTAAATATTTGCAAAAAATAAACACTTTTTTTTTTTTATTTTTTGACTAGGCCCAAATAACCTTAGCTGTTGGTGGTCTTTAAAACAAAATTTAATTTTTATTCTTTGAAAAAAGCATGGCCCTCTTTTTTGTTTGGTGATCTACTGATGGATAACTTAATATAGCAAAAATCATGGTTACCTTGATTTAAGTACAATTTTTATTTTTTTTAGTAAAATATTTTTTTTCTCGAAAACTATACATTTTAGAGAAAAAAAATATTTACATTTTTTTCATATTATAACATCTAGAATTCATTTATATTTTTTTTTACCTATGTTAATACGTGCCATTGAGGACGTTTTTTTGAATATCTCAGGAACCACTGAACCGATTTGACTCAAAATCTAATCAGATCTAAGTTAAAGGCTGATAAACACAATAGAACAATCGGCATGCCCGTATGTTGTTCCGTTCTTAAGATATCGAAGGCGAAAAATTGACCACATACACACACATACACACATACACACACACACACACACACACACACACACATACAGACATCAGTCAGAAAATGATCTTAAACGATTGCTAGGGTCTCAAAACGTGAAGATCTGTTAAAATCTCGAAATATTTTTTTCGGACTGAATCCATTACTTCCCTACCATAGTAGAGGTGGGAAGTAAAAATAAATAACATACGGTCAATATAGTTGACCGTTGTCCAATATCAGTAAATTCAAATTTAAATCTAAATCTATTTAAACCGACTAATTTAAACCATCTCTAAAGTAGGTAAATACACACATACTTCCTACAACTTTCCCATTTTCTTACAAATACAACGTTAAGATGATAAAAAAGCCAGTTGAAAGACAATAGTTTCTTAATTCAATGAATAAAAACTGCATTAACTTGTTTTTACTTCAGATCAGATCCCGGTCGTACAGAAAAGACATTCGTCTATATTTATTATATTTGAATCATTTAAATAAGCATTTTATCGTTGTCAACAACTACTTGACACAAATAAAAATGAACAAAAATCAATAAAAAAAACTGTAAATTAACATGTGCACAAACTATTTACTCAAACATACCAATAAAAAGTGTAGTTAAATCAGATATTTTTTTCGACAGTTCCAGTGAAATCAGGAGACTTTGTATAAAATGTTTAAAGGATTCGAAAGTGTTAAAATTATTGTGAAGCGTCGAGTTCGAAGGGTACTGCGGTGTAAGTGTAGTCCAACGGATAAGAATATTCAAGCCGTGACGTTCTGCATTCAAAACACAGAAATCTTCTTTATCTTGACCGGACTTTGGTTGTTCTCAGCCAACCCTTTTTACGGAAAGGTATTTGCAGTTGGCTAACGCACTCCAATATTAAAGCAGTAAGTAGACAGGATGATCGTAAAACAGAATCACAGTTGGCGCGGTAAATCGTAACTCGAAGCTATTATTAAACTAATACTGCAATGAAGACAAAATGTTTTGTAGATTTCTGAAAGATGATACCTTTAATCTATATAATATATAAAAGAAAGTCGTGTTAGTTAGTGATTTTCATGATCTTTGATTTTTTGAATTTGTCTCCGCCCCGGCTAACAGAATAACTATTAAAACATCGGAAAAATTCACCCGGGAGCAACGAGCGAAGCGAGTGCGTAATGTATTATTCTGTATAAGTAAGTATTTATATTAAACAAAGATTATTATTTTGTATATATAAAACAAAGATTTTGTATATAAACCACACCACCCGAGAGCGAACGAGCGAAGCGAGTGCGCAATGTATTATTCTGTATAAGTATATAAAACAAAGATTATTATTCTGTATATATAAAACAAAGATTTTGTATATAAATCACACCACCCGAGAGCGAACGAGCGAAGCGAGTGAGTAATGTAATTATAATATTCAAGCGAACGAGCAAAAGAGCAGTTCGGGCGAAGCCGGACCGGACCGCTAGTATTATATTATAATTTAAAAATAATAATATTTAACTTTTTATAACTTTCAAAAATTTGTTGCATAATTTTTCTTCTTTTTTTACCCAATTATGACACGCCAAGGAAGCGTGTATCAGTCTAATATGTCCAGATATTATCAATCTATGTATGTCGGTATATGTTTGGATGGCAATGGGGAATCGTTACTACAATTTTGAACTTGACATTTTTTTGTGTGACGGGGAGAGAAAAACTACCGGAAAACACCAAAAATGAGAATGAACCCTTAGTTAGAATTAGAACCAATAGTCTCATCCAATAAAAACCGCGGAATAGAAGTCGAACCTTCTAAATTCAATACGTCCCAAATAAGCTCACAAAATTCAGGATTGAATAATTATTTCTAAAACAGAAAACTTTCACAGAATTATACCCAAAAATACATGCCGAACAATTAAGCAAAATTTAATCAATATTCAATAAATATTATTAACACAGAAACGATCTTTCCGACGAACTTTTAGCTGACGCGCGAACAATTCCGAGGAAAACTGCTCTTGAAGTGAAAATATTGAACTTGAAAGGCTAAAAATTTCAGAATCTTTAGATCTATACGTCTCAAATAAACATACAAAATTTAGTCAAGATTGAGTAATTATTTGTAAAACGTCACATAATTCACTGCAGGAAAACTATTGTTGTAAAATGAAAATTTTGAGTTAAAAATAATTTCTTCAAAGTAGGATCTGTTTTGGTGGGTTTAGAAGTAAAAACTAATATATAATAATTGGAGGCAAGATGAACTGATAACTTGGTCCATTCTGGTTTCAAGCGCTTGAACGCTAATGACCTATGAGTCGTCGACGCGTCTATAATCTACAATAATAATTCAAGCGCTTAATTAGCGGTTAAGGCAAAACTTTGAAATAGAGTTGTAAGCTTAATGTTCAGTAAAAATATAAAGTGTGGGTACTCATTTCACTCAGAATTTCAAGCTCTACAACATTTGTATAGACAATGCTTTTGATAGCGTTGGTTGTTTTTGAAATATTGTTATGTTAATTAAAAAAACGTGTCTTGTGGCTATAAATCTGTACGCAACGGCTGAAGTTCACCTAGCAGGGAGAGAGAAAACGTAGTACGTTCATTCCAGACCTAAGCTGAAGGGATTAAAATAATTTCCAGCTTTTCCTATTCCGAATTCAACTACTTAACCACTGGACTATTAGTATCTAACTCATTTCTTTTTAACAGAACAGTTACTTCAAAATAAAAGAACAGCTGATTTTTATTTTCAACATTTAAGAAAGTATAAGGTTTAGAAGAAAAATTTCACAGAACTTCCTTACAAAAATTTATAGAATAATAAACCGTTATGAATATTGAATAGCATACCGTTGTAATAAAATAACAACATTATAACACATATTATCTTTTCTGCGCATACGCCTATTTTACCCAAAAGCAATAGAGCTTTTCCTATTTACATGTCATATATCCTACCAAAATTTCCTTTTGATCCGCTCAGCTATTTGATCTGTATCGTGGCCACAGACCAACAGACAAACAGACTTTTTCTAAAAATATGTTTTTCGAACTTCGGGAATCTCAAAATCAAAAAATATTGTAAAATTGTGAACAGTAGAATTTATGAGTAGAATAGTATCGTCTAAAGACGATAGTAGCGCTATTTCTGCGCACAAACGAATTTTGGGTCGAACGGGGCTGTTGTCTAGCAAGGGGTGATCCTATGAATATAGTCATTTAGTTGTTCGTCGCCAGTCGAGACGCACCAACAATGACTACCCCTTGTTAGAAAACAGAGACCCGTCCCACCCGAACCTCGTTTGTGCGCAGAAATGACTCTAGTATATTCTCTATATGATACTACTACTCTATGTTTTAATTCGATCATTCTGTATAATACAGATGTGTGTATAGTGCACATGGCTTAGAACCACTTTGCTACTTCTTATAACAATCAACATAAATTATTGTCTGACGCCTCCTTTGGCGATAAATCGGAAGTTAAGGAACTGGGAATTTAACCCATTGTGTACCATAGTTCATTTCATTACACAATATTCGAACAATTTGTGGTTAAAAAACATTTTCAGTTTTGGCTAAAAATAACTTTTTTAATAAAAGATTTAGATTTACCTAAAAGTTACTTCTTCAGGTCCAGAGCTGGGTTACAATAAAATTTTACACAAGCATACATAAAAATTTACAGACAAATGCAATTAATCAATGAAGAAATAAATTAAGAAAATGTTTGATCTTGTATTTAAAATTTTAGGTTACTTGTGATTTCTATATAAATTCATTTAAAACATTTCTTTTTACGATGTTTTGAGAAATTCGGTTTTAAACTATAAAGACATATAATATGTTTCTTGACTCATTTTGAGAAACTACCAGAAAAATCAGTTGGAATGGCCAAATAAAACTGAACTTAACCAAATTATTAACCGATAGAGAAAATGTAATTTTTCCGGCAAGAATCCTTAATAAAACTTTTCTTGTAATAAACTATTCTTCTATTGGGTACAAATCCTGAAGTTTCTGAATATGAACCGATAACATTAATTCATAATTCGTTTTTAGTATTTTCATTCTTTTCCTATAATTTTATCAGTCTGTCTGTGAAAATGCGTCAGTGATATCTTTTGACAAAAAAATAAAATATGGTTTTTAATTTCTTTGAAAATTGTGTGTTTGGTACCTACAATATAATAATATATTATCAATTATAAAGTACAGCATAAAGTCAAAAGAAATCTTTTCTGTGTATATTTTCCTTTCTCTCGTTTTTATGATTTAAAGAAAATTTACTTTTAAACGTAAAAAATCTGCCATAGTAATGACGCAAAGTTTAATATTTTATCACTCGAGAGTTTTTTCTTATCTGCATGATTTTGTATCAAACTTATTCAAGCATTTTGTAAGTACAAAATAGAGAGAAAAAATTATAAAACTTTTTAAATGTTTTCAGAAATAAAACTTTTTTTACGTAAAAGTTTTTTATTCGGAATTATTGATACAATTTCATACTCGATGGAACTAAAAAAAATGCTACAAAAAATTTAAGTTTTCTTTATAAAAAGTGTCTGATTTTTTATGAGGTACTCACCAAGAAATACATAATATTTTCAAAAGATTTACGTGAAAATCAGGGACGTCCATTAAGATTTCTCATGGATTAATTTTAAAACAATTTCAAGTAAGAATTAAAATTAACTGCACGTCATTGCGAAACAATTGAAAATTATTGTTGTAAGCTCAACAATAGGTATTAAAAAACACGTGTCTCTTCAAAATGAATCTTTTGACAATATTGGGTATTTTGTACTATACACTAATTATTTTGATGTTATACGAGTCCTGATATAATAATATGGTAGATTATAGGTATATCTAGATTGTTATTTATTTTAATTTAATCTCTCTAGGGAGTTTGAATGATACCAAGTCATAATCCCTTTTTTCCAGATTTTTGTTGTGTCTGCCTATCTATCTGTTACACCATAACCTCTAAACCCTTAATTCGAATTCAAAGAAATTTAGTACACGTAAGTAGGGCTCCATAATTGAAAGAAATATAACGACTACTTTATAATATGTAAGTTCGCTAGCGTTGACAAACTATAATAAACGAAATAAAGTATATCTGTTAATGCGTGCGTTAAGTCACCAGTAACGGCCGCTTCGTTGCGAACTCCCATTTGTCCGTCCGTGTCCGCCATTTATAGTTTTAAAAATATAGTAAAAATTTAACCTAATCTGCAAAAAATTAAAAAACAGGTACAGTAGAACTTAAAGTTTATCCACATTATTATGAATATTAATTCTGATGTATAGTACCTATATTATTGAATTTGAAAATTTTACGCAAACATTTTTTCCAAATTCTAAATGTTATTCCCAGATAAAAATTTACGCTACGCGTACTTTGTTTTAAAAATTTTTGATAAAACAAAAACGATAACGAATGGACCGTGTGTGTTGAATTTTGGTATACGTTTATGTATGACACACACGTACACATTCAGATAAATTTGTTAACACACGCACAGTTTATAAAAAAACACAAATACTCATTAACGCGTACAAGGATTTTGAACTTGGGGAAAAAAATCGACAATGAACGGGTCGCGTGTGTTGAATTTTAGTGTATACTTAGAAACGGCAAACACGTCCACTTTTAGAATAATCTGTTTACTCACACATAGATTTATATCAAATATAGCGCACAACACAAATATTTATTAAAACTGAGAAGTGATTTTTATTTCGTTTTGGTACTCCCTTTGTGAACGCCACTGTGTAAGGCATAGGCCAACAAAGAAAAAGAAGTTGACCATAAAAACCTTCCGCGGTACAGTTACCCGAAGTGCGTGAACGTATTTTCCCGGTTCTTTGATGTAGTCTCGCCCTTGGTCACTTTTTTACGGCGCGTGTAACAGATTTCACGCCAATAAAAATAGTTCACATGTGATAATTTAAATAATAGGAATTTTTTGCTTCGCTGCAGATTTTTTCATGCATGTTTTGTTCTGTATTTTTAGTAAAAACATCTCTGATATGTTTAATTTTAGAATCTCTACTCTCGTTGAAAATTACCGAAATAGAATTTTAATTTACTCTCTGTTTAAATTTATTACCTTACGTTATCAATAATAATCTTTAAAATATAAAATGTTTACGGGTCTTTGGACACGAGACCGAGTTTCCAGAATGTTTGTCTTTCCGTCTGTTTGTGCGAGAATCACTTGAAACGGCTGAACTGATTGTGATGAAACTTGATACACTATCAACTAGCTAATAACCAAATAAACTATAGAATACTTGTTGCCGACTATACTCCGATAAAAACTGACAAAAACGCTTTTAAATTTTTTTAAGTTTGAGAGCAAAATCAATATTCACGCAAGCGAAGCCGTGTATAAAAGCTACAAAATTAAAAAAAGAAATATTATCGTTGTCAGTTTTTCATAAGAAAAAAAGCCGGTCACTTGGGCGATAGGACTGTTCCAACTCCAAAATTACTTACATTATAAGTTTTTGTTAACGCGTAACGGCTAGTAAAATAAATATTTATAACTATACTTAATGAGTTATTAGGAACACAGACAGTGAAATAAATATAGATGGTAAATTTCTAAAAGTTGCAACGTTTCGTTTATATTTTTAAACTTCTTCAGGCAATCCATAAAACAATAATTACATTTTTATATAAAATATAAACGAAACGTTGCAACTTTTAGAAATTTAACATCTATAGGATGTATAAAATAGCGGGAACTTGGACTAAAGAAAATTATTAGACGCTAAATTTTTTAATAATTGCGACGTTTCGCGAACGTTTGTTCGCTTCTTCAGGCAAAATTAACTGTTAGCATCTTTGTTTCATTTTAGTGAACACTCTCGTCATAATAAGATATTGGAATATTTTTTAATAGATGACTTTTAGGTATATATCTCTACAAGGGGTAAATAGTCTGTCATTCCAAACGCGGGGCAAAACCACCCCATATTATTTTTTTGTTCACTCTTGCGAAAAAAATAGCCTTATGTGTGTTTATAAGACTTGAAATTTGGACAGCTTTTTCTTTATCATTGGTAAAGTCTAGAAAAAACTGACAGACTGTTTGAACGGGGCTAACTCCCTGACAGACATGTTCGTCAATTACTATTATAATTAACCTTTTAACCGACTTTAAAAAAAGGAAGTGGTTCTCAATTCGGTTGTATTTTTTTTTATTATTATTTTTGTTACCTCATAACTCAGTCATTTATAAACCGATTTTAAATTTTTTTTTATTTGAAAAGCCATACTTTCAGATTGGTCCCATAGAAATTTCATCAAAATCGGTTCAGTAGATCGGCTGATTTTAATAAAAGTCAGTAACGGCGTGTGATTCTTTAAGGTAAATGTCACTTTTTGACATATCAGACAGCGTAAGAAAGTCGGTTTAATAAAAGTGAGTAACGGCGTGTGATTCTTTTAAGGTAAATGTCACTTTTTAACACTAAAAAGTAAAAAATAAAAAACTTTTTAACAAAAAAAAACCTCCTTCAAAAAACCACTAAAAAGAGGAAAATAATGAAATTTTGAGATCTGTGCCAATTTAATAAAATATGAAGTTGGTTAAAAAGAAGATATTAATCACTATAAGTAATATACTTTTTAACCGACATCATATTTTATTAAATTGGCACATACCTCAACATTACATTATTTTCCTCTTTTTAGTGGTTTTTTGAAGGAGGTTTTTTTTTTGTTAAAATGTTTTTTTTCTGTTGAAAATTTATTGCAAAATAGTGTGTTTGTGTTTTCGTTTTTAGGCGCGATCTTAGCGAAGCTAGAAGCGCCTATATACACTCGCTTTGTCTGTACGTCTGTGAATCTGTCAATCTGTGAATCTGTCAATCTGTAACGGATTTTTTGTATCAGTCGTACAGCCCAAACGGGTTAACCGATTTTAAAAAACTTTTTTTTGTTCGATTCCTCTCGGGGTCTATTTGATCCTAACGTCGCCCGATTTTTGAATTTTGGCCCCAGAGGGGAGCAAATTAGAAAAAACGGTGTTTTTTGCTTATAGTTTGCTCAATTTAAGTCAGATCGATTCGAAACCTGTCTTAAACGAAAGAGCAGAAAATTTTAGATAGATTTCATGTATAATATTGTGTCAAAACAGTTTTTTTATACAGATTTATATGACTATTAAACTAAATAAATGCGACTTTATCTAATAAATCGCGAACTTGTTTCGGTTGTCCTTGTCTGTTGCACAGTGTGATATGGATATTGGAAGATAGCGTATGCTCTGTTTTATATATATTATTTCAATATAGTTATTCAATTTTTTGACTGCTGATGTTTGAATTTAAGTTTAAAAACCCTGGCCTACTGAGTTAAAATGACGTGTAACTAATTATTGACTTCGATCGGATCGGACCAAAATTTCTTGACGTTCATCATACCTTCCCGAACAATTTGACTTTCTCTGTCTCTATGTCCCTTTGTACGCTTATAACTCGAGAACCACTGATCCGATTTACATGATTTTTTTCAAGTAAATAACTTCTTATGCGACTGCGAGTTTTAAAATATTCTGGCATCACGCAAAAGCAACCGAACTGATTCTCAAATAAAAACGTATGTTCTGGCATCACGCAAAAATAAGTAGGTAGTAGATGCTTTGTTTTTTAAACGGTGGTTTTATTTAGCTTGATCCCGTATATTTGTTACAAATCTTGCGATCGATTGAGTTGAAATTTTGCACACATGTGTAGCTCCGGTGACAATACAATATTATGGTAACTAGCTGACCGGCCCGGCTTCGTCCGGGTGTAAATCGTACTTCTGAATTTTCACCCACTTCCCGTGATTCGATTGAGTTGAAATTTTGCACACATGTGTAGCTCCGGTGACAATACAATATTATGGTAACTAGCTGACCGGCCCGGCTTTCGTCCGGGTGTAAATCGTACTTTTGAATTTTCACCCACTTCCTATGATCCGATTGAGTTGAAATTTTACACACAAGTGTAACTCCGGTGACAATACAATATTATGGTAACTAGCTGACCGGCCCAGCTTTCGTCCGGGTGTAAATCGTACTTTTGTATTTTTACCCACTTCCCATGATCCGATTGAGTTGAAATTTTGCACATATGTGTAGCTCCGGTGACAATACAATATTATGGTAACCAGCTGACCGGCCCGAGTTTCGTCCGGGTGCAAATCGTACTTTTGAATTTTCACAGGCAAAAGGTCTTTCTCCGGTAACGTTTCGGATAAATGTAATAAAATCAGACTAAGGAAATAAAGCACACTAAAAATTATTAGATCCTTTTGAAAATTAATATTTGTGAGTTTTATAGGACACAAAAAAATAAAATGGCGTCAGATTTCAAAATGGCGGCCATATGTACTTTTTTGTAAACATTATCCGATTCTTTTGAAAATTAATATTTGAGAGTTTTATAGCACACAAAAAAATTAAATGGTGTCAGATTTCAAAATGGCGGCCATATGTACTTTTTTGTAAGACTTATCAGATCCCTTTGAAAATTGATATTTGAGAGTTTCATAGAACACAAAAAAATAAAATGACGTCAGATTTCAAAATGGCGGCCATATATACTTTTTTGTAAAAATTATCCGATCCTTTTGAAAATTGATATTTGAGAGTTTTATAGGACACAAAAAAATAAAATGACGTCAGATTTCAAAATGGCGGAAATATGTAGAACTCCTTTCTAAAAATTATACGATCCTTTTGAAAATTGATATTTGAGAGCTTCATAGGACACAAAAAAATAAAATGACGTCAGATTTCAAAATGGTGGCCGTATGTACTTTTTTGTAAAAATTATCCGATCATTTTGAAAATTGATATTTGAGAGTTTCATAGGTCACAAACAAATAAAATGACGTCAGATTTCAAAATGGCGGCCGTATGTACTTTTTTGTAAAAATTATCCGATCATTTTGAAAATTGATATTTGAGAGTTTCATAGGTCACAAAAAAATAAAATGACGTCAGATTTCAAAATGGCGGCCATATATACTTTTTTGTAAAAATTATCCGATCCTTTTGAAAATCGGTGTTTGAAAGTTTCATAGGACACAAAAAAATAAAATGGCGTCAGATTTCAAAATGGCGGCCATAATATGTACTTTTTTGTACAAATTATCCGATCCCTTTGAACTTTGATATATGCGAGTTTTATAGGACACAAAAAATAAAATGACGTCATATTTCAAAATGGCGGAAATATGTAGTACTCCTTTGTAAAAATTATCCGATCCTTTTGAAAATTGATATTTGAGAGTTTCATAAGACACAAAAAAATAAAATGACGTCAGATTTAAAAATGGCGGCCGTATGGACATTTTTGTAAAAATTATCCGATCGTTTTGAAAATTGATATTTGAGAGTTTCATAGGTCACAAAAAAATAAAATCATGTCAGTTTTCAAAATGGCGGCCATATATACTTTTTTGTAAAAATTATCCGATCCTTTTGAAAATCGGTATTTGAAAGTTTCACAGGACACAAAAAAATAAAATGATGTCAGATTTCAAAATGGCGGCCGTATGTACTTTTTTGTAAAAATTATCCGATCCTTTTGAAAATTGATATTTAAAAGTTTCATAGGTCACAAAAAAATAAAATGACGTCAGATTTCAAAATGGCGGCCATATATACTTTTTTGTAAAAATTATCCGATCCTTTTGAAAATCGCTATTTGAAAGTTTCATAGTACACAAAAAAATAAAATGATGTCAGATTTAAAAATGGCGGCCGTATGTACTTTTTTGTAAAAATTATCCGATCCTTTTGAAAATTGATATTTGAGAGTTTCATAGAACAAAAAAAAATAAAATGACGTCAGATTTCAAAATGGCGGCCATATGTACTTTTTTGCAAAAATGATCCGATCTTTTTGAAAATTAATATTTGCGAGTTTTATAGGACACAAAAAAATAAAATGACGTCATATTTCAAAATGGCGGTCATAGGTATATATTTCTTTGTAAAAATTATCCGATCCTTTTGAAAATTGATATTTGAGAATTTAATAAGACACAAAAAAATAAAATGCCGTCAGATTTCAAAATGGCGATCAAATAATAACTTTTTAATTGTATTATTTATATCTTTGAAAAATTCGGTTTTATATACAATGCGTAAAAAGCATAGCTTCTGTCGGGTGTCTTGCGACACATCATGACTTTTTTATTTAGCCGGTTCCGAGTAACGCTTAATAGTCAACCGTTGCTATGGCTCATAGCCTACTACAAAATTATAAATCTTCTCAGTGTTATTTTCCCTATGTTCAATAAAACCGTTTACACACAGTACCTACATGAATATCGCGCCTTGTAATTCTTGAATTACTTGTATGCTCCAAAATTTTTACAATAAAATTCGAAGAATATAATGAACTTACAAGTTTTTGCATAATTATTTAATTAAATTTTCATCTCAGTTATATTTCAAAAAAATTATAAGTAAAAAGACTTGCTTAAACTTTATTCAGTAGAAAAAAAACAACTGGAGCATAAACTCCGCATAGTTTTTTTTCCTGTCTTCAGGGCATGAACAATCCCTATAAATAAAATATCATTCGTAAATTTTTGTTATATGGAAAGACTAGAAACTGCACTTTACTTACCTGAAGAACTGTAGGTAGCAAAGTGCAGTTTCAAATCATAAACCTCCTGGAGCATTTTTCTGCAGTATCACTCTTATTCATGTACCTATAGCGTATATGAAGTAAACATTTTGAAACTCGTTACTTCATTTTTACCACATTTACTACCTAAGCTTTGAACTTATTCTAAACTTTTTTATTCAAATTCAAATTAATTTATTCCTCTAATAAATAAATACAAATCGATATAATAATTTTAACAAAAAAGGATTTCGTGCCCAACTTGGGTCGAACCTGGATAACATCTTTAAAAGGGATATATAGATAGATAAATAATATGTACGCTAGCTACAATATTTATTTAACAAAACAAATTAAAACTAAGGTATTCACTAATACCAAATACTACAACAGATACAAGTAAACACGTGCAACTCTTGACAGTTTTCATATATTCCTACGGCAGTCTAGGGTTTCTCTAGTAAGAGTTAAGACAAAGGGGTGTCCATCTCTGATTGGTTCGTTCGATCCGCCATGTTTTTCAGCCAAAATTTAATTTGACGTCATTCAAAGCGTAATTCACATGCTCGTTTCCTAGGTAACGTAATTGTCTCAGCTGCTGGTAGTGCAAAAAAGTAAACGTGAAATATTTTTTGTTACGTTTCCAAAGTTTTTAAAAGTACGCGCGTATTTTCACTACACTCCCTTCCATTGTTTTGGCTAAATATGGCGTCTTTGTCCTAATAGTCCAGTCACGAGAGCTTAAAAAGGTAGGTCCACCTTGCGTTTTGTGCAGCAAATGATTTTATTTTTTTGTGTTCTCAAGCATGTTTAGGAGATGTCAAATCCAAGTTTGCGACCTCTAAAACGGTCGGGGAGTTTTGGTGGGCTAAAAACCACGATTTTTTTGTACTTTTTTCGGTTTTTTGCTTAAATTATAAAAATGGCTTTTCCTATCGAAAAAATGGTCCTATTCAAAATTAAAGAGCATAAAATTTACTTCAAAACGCACTAGTCAAATATGTTTTTTTCCGATTTTTACCGATTTTACCGACTTAGAAAAACAAAAAAAAATAAACTCTTTTTTTGTTTGAAAGCGCTAATCTCAGAAACTACCATTCTGTAAAAGAAACAAAGTAGTAATCAATGAGACTCTATATGAGTTTTTTAAAAATTCAATCCCAAAGGGTGAAAACGGGAGTGTAGGATTTATTTTAATAACAAAAAATCCTACACCCACGTTTTACTACCCCTTTTGAGATTGAATTAAAAAAATAATCGAATAGCCTATAACCTTCCTTAATAAACGGGCTATCTAACAAAAAAATTTTTTTTCAAATCGGACTGGTAGCTCCTGAGATTAGCGCGTTCAAACAAAAAAAATAAACTCTTTTTTTGTTTGAACGCGCTAATCTCAGGAACTACAAGTCCGATTTAAAAAAAATGTTTTTGTTAGATAGCCCGTTTGTAATAACAAAAAATCTTACACCCCCGTTTTACCCCCTTTGGGATTGAATTAAAAAAAAACTCGAATAGCCTATAACCTTCCTTAATAAACGGTCTATCTAACAAAACATTTTTTTTTAAATCGGACTTGTAGTTCCTAAGATTAGCGCGTTCAAACAAAAAAAGAGTTTATTTATTTTTTGTTTGAACGCGCTAATCTCAGTAACTACTAATCCGATTTGAAAAATTTTTGGTAGATAGCCCATTTATTAAGGAAGGTTATAGGCTATTCAAGTTTTTCAATAGTTAAAAGCTTGAAAAAATGCTTTTTTTTCATTTTGGTAAATTTTGGCGATGTTTTAAGTTCTGTAGAGCCGGTAAAATGGGAACATAAACTTATTTGATTTGTGCATTTTGAAGTAAATTTTGTTCCCTTTAATTTTGAAAAGAACCATTTTTTCGATAGGACCAGCCGTTTTCATGTTATAAGCAATAAACCGAAAAAAGTGTAAAAAAATCGTGGTTTTTAGCCCACCAAAACTCCCCCGCCCTGTTTTCGAGGTCGCAAACTTGGATTTGACATCTCCTAAACATGCTTGAGGACACCAAAAAATAAAATCATTTGCTGCACAAAACGCAAGGTGAACTTCCTCTCGTGACTGGACTATAACTCTTATTAGAGAAACTCTACGGCAGTCAAAAAACAGTGCGATCTATGGGCTCGGGATGTCAACGGTGTAGCAACAATTTACTACATTATTTATCTTTTTCTCTAAACCCTAAAGTAATATTTATTTTCATTAGCTACGCGCGGAAATTGAAAAAAATCTAAAAAAATCAATTTGCAGATTACATTATAATGTTGTTTCTAAATGGTTGGTATACTTATTTGATGATATATAAAATTTTTTTTTTCAATTCAAGCCGCGCGCGGCGATAGTATTACCTGTTGCCAATTTTAGATTGTGAAATTCTATAGTATTTATTTTCACTTTATTTTATTACTAAACATATTATCACATTATAATACCATAAATTTATACTGAAAGTGACAACAATCATAACGGACAAACTGTGTATTTTAAAACTGAACAAAGTGCAGTGCAGATATTTACGCCACTTCTGGAGGGTGTGCTATCAATTAAATTTATCTTCTCTTCGACGGTATACGTAAGTGGCTACTACTTTCGGAGTAAATTATGCAAAATACCGACAATTAGTGTTACATTTTGAAATACACAATTTGATACATTGCTGTCACTTTCAGCATAGGTAACTTTGGTATTTAGTTCCTCAGTGACGTAGTACCTCGGTGCTGCAGTTCGTCAGTGACAAATCTGTTGTTTGATGTATACCTCACTTGCAAATTAATGTTTCACTTTGCAATCATAAAGTCTATTATCGGTAAAATACGAAACTATATCAATTTTCAATAATAACATTATAATTTACTTTATTATATATTTTATTAGCCGTATTTACCCGACGCTGTCCGAAAACGAAAACCCGCTGTTATGATCGCTTAATGAAATATGGCCTAAACCATCCTAAATATTTTATCCCAGTATTTGTGAAAACAGCATGAAAATTGGGTTGAATAGTTACCGAGAGAGAAGTTAACTTTGACAGGTAAATAGCGTTTACCCGTGGATCCGCCCGTGTGCACATAGAAGGATCTTAAAAAATGCAGTATACAGGGTGCGTTCAGTCTATTTAATTTTATTTTTAATGGATGATACTACAGGTCAAAAGAAGACGATTAGTGTTCGAACATCTTAGAAAAAGTTGTGTGATAAGAGAGCAAAATTATTATCTAAATTTTTTACATGAGTTGGTTAGATATCTGTGATCATAAAACCTATTTGTTTACTAATAGGCACGTCTTTTGTTTTTGATGTAAAGTTTCTTTAGGCACGACTAGGCGATAAAATGCCAAGCGTAACGTAACGTAACGGAAGCATAACGAACTGAGTCACCGTAATTGAACACTCAGTCTCCGCTCAGTGTAAAGGAAGCAACTGACTATATATAAAAAATAAATGATATCCCCCCCAAAAATTCATAAAATGAAAAGTTCGGCCGTCGTTGGTATACGGTGTCTAAAGATTTGAAATTAGTGATATCAAAGTTGCGTCGTCTTTGAATGTAATAACTCCAACACACTACCAAATACAAACGTTGCGCATCAATACTGAAATGCGTAACGTTTGTATTTGGTAGTGTGCTGGAGTTATTATACATTCAAAGGTGACGCAACTTTGATATCACTAATTTCAAATCTGTAGACACCGTATACCAGCGACAGTCGACCTTTTCATTTTATGAATTTTTGGGGGGGTTTCATTTATTTTTTTTGAAGATAACTATGAATAACTAATAAGATAACTATGAATCTGGGGCCACAGCAGTGGCCCCCGCCAAGTCGAGCAAACAACAGACGGCCGCTACCGTGTATACCTTTTCTCGAAGCAACTCAAGGCACTTTTCAATTTTCTATATCTCTGTTACAAATGCAAGCAGAAGGCTGAAAATTTCGCTAGAGATTGTACCTAACGGTCTTAACTAATTCCCCAAATTACAAGTTTCTAATCAATATAGTTCAGAAAATTTCAACCCTCAAAATTGTCTATTTTGTCATCACTCACTCACTCACTGACATAGCGATCATCAAAAAGCTAGGGCACTTCCAGTAGTCCTAGAATGCTGAAATTTGGTATGCAGGCTGGGTTTCACGTAAAAGTAACGAGAAAATTCCAATATCTGTGTTTTTCCCCCTCCAACCCTTAAAAGGGGGTGGTGCATATTTCTATTATTATAGGCTAAGTCCGTAGTCAGAGAAAGCTGAAATTTGGTATGGAGGCTAGGTTTCGCGTACAAGTAACGAGGAAATTCAAACATGTGTGATCTTCCCCCTCCAACCCCTAAAAGGAGGTGTTGCAAATTTCTATAGGTCCTTAGTCAGAGAAAGCTGAAATTTGGTATGCAGGCTGAGCTTCGCGTACAAGTAACGAGAAAATTAACAAATCTATGTTTTTCCCCCTCTAACCCCTAAAAGGGGGTGGTGCATATTTCTATTATTATAGGCTAAGTCCGTAGTCAGAGAAAGCTGAAATTTGGTATGCAGGCTAGGTTTCGCGTACAATTAACGAGGAAATTCAAACATGTGTGATCTTTCTCCTCCAACCCCTAAAAGGGGGTGTTGCAGATTTCTAAAGTCCTTATAGTCAGAGAAAGCTGAAATTTGGTATGCATGCTGGGTTTCACGTACAAGTAACGAGAAAATTCAAATACTTGTGATTTTCCCTTTCCAACCTTACAAAAAGAACTGAGATACCATCAAAAATATTCTTGTAAAGAAAAAAAAATGCCAAGTCTCGCAACACTTTCCCCGTAAAAAGTTTTGAGATCCCGAAAAGTACCAAGTCAGCCATTCTAACTTGGCAATCACATAGTATCAGGATATATGATACCGTGCGATAAAGTTTTAATAAAAACAATATCTCATCACAGTGCATCTATGCCACGTGATTGCCAAGTTCAAAAGGTACTACAAGTTTACAGTCATAAAATATTATTTATAAATTATTCTTTATTTTACCTGTGTAGTTTTAAGACAACTATCGAGTAATTTGCTATCTTCATAGTCAAAGGTAATAGAATAGCTGACTTGGTACTTTTCGGGATCTCAAAACTTTTTACGGGGAAAGTGTTGCGAGACTTGGCATTTTTTTTCTTTACAAGAATATTTTTGATGGTATATGAATATTATTATTTATGAACATTATTATTTATTAATAATTTTCTTCTATGCGTTCCTATATACCATTCATCCGATTGCAATGAAACTTTGGTGAGTTGTAGTACGCACACCCGCAAAGGTTTCTGAATTATAATAATTGACCGTCCGGCTTCGCCCGAGTGAAAAATTGATCTCAGAAACTATTCATCCGATTGCGATGAAACTTAGGTGAGTTGTTGTGCACATGCCCGCGAAGGTTTTTGAATTATAATAATTGGCCGATCCGACTTCACCCCAGTGAAAACAGTGATCTCAGAAACTACTCATCCGATTTCGATCAAACGTTGGTGAGTTGTTGTGCACACGCCCGCATAGGTTTCAAAATTAACGCCAAAGAAGTTTTACTTAAACCGCGCGTAAAGGTTACACGCACTCTTTTTTAACTGTCAGATATAATTCAATACTATATTTTGTTGACACTGTTCTGAACTGTTAGACCTAAGCTGGTAAAAATGTTGTTATTTTTGTGTGAAAAGTAAAAACAGTCATGGCTCATCGTTCCTATTCTAATATTGAATTAGTTGACATAATGCTAAATTATGGGAAAGTGCATCATACATTATTATAATACAACTTTTACTAAGGTGTTTTAACACAATTCGACTTCTTTTGACATGACGTAATATTTACCCATTAAAAATAAAATAAATTGACTGAAAACACCCCGTATAGGCGAAGACCGCAAAGTGTGGTGAAATCAGGAAGAACCTACTTTCATATGAGTGATCGTGTTCTTTAAGTTTTGAGGGAAAGCCAATTTCATTGTGCTATAGTCGAACGAAATAGGTGATTTTTCGGAAGCACTGAATTGTCCGATGTATTAAAATCTTAACCCTCCTTTTTTCGTTTAGTCAGGTAAAAAAGTAGCATATGTGTTAATCCGGATCATTGAATACATTTGTGCAAAAATTCATTAAGACCCGTTTGCGCCGTTGAGGCGTGATTGAGTAACAAACATACATACAGATTTTCACATTTATAATATCTAGGTTAGGATATAATAATCAGGCGGTGTCGGGAACATTTATCTAGATAATAAATACTGAAACGGTCGGTGTACATGGGATCGATGGCAATCAGCACCTATAGCCCGGTTAATAAAGGTTTTATGTCGCAAATAATTCCCATAGAGCTGGATTTTTCACAGATAGTAGAACACCTTTAGACATGTAGTTTTACAAAAGTCTCCGGTTATCCCTCCTGATGTGCTTCCCCCGCCACTCCCTCTTGAATATAATTTTGCAAGCCTTTCGGAAACCTGTTTCGAAATATTTCAGAAACGGTCGACTTAAGCGATTCTTTTATTATCTAATGTTTTAAATATAATTACATTTTCTACAATTTTCATTCCCACAAATTTTCTGTGCTACAAATAGTAAGCGTGCTACAGCTTCTTCAAAATCACATGCTTTTTATAACCTTGGAAACCAATTGTTAAAAAGTAATGTCCTTTTCAATAGCTTTATTTATTGTGTTATTATAGAATTCTAAATTGAAAATACACATGTTCAGAAAGCAAAACATGCTCTAAAGCGTGATTTTTGTTCCATATCGATATCTTTAAATATTTAGAAGCCATAGACAGTCAAAGTTGAAATCATCACAGAGCCTTACATTTTTTTTGAGACGCGTTACGAGTACTTTCTATACCAAATAAAAAAATGTCCGCCTAGGAGCCTATAGAAAATTTAATGCCACAATCAATTATTTATGTCCAATCTAACTATTATGGCATTAAATTAAAGATGTTCTACCATCTGCGAAAAATCCAGCTCTGTGAGAATTATTTGCGACATTGGGTAATTTTTCCTTTCATTTACTGGGCTACTAGCAAAAATGTCATTTTCAGGCTGCACCTAGGTTTTTTCGAGATTTTATTCAACTGCATTTGTTTGTTTGTCAGTTAGTCAGTCAGTCAGTTTAAATTAAATCTTGCAAGTCGAATTATTGTAAACCACTTGCACATCAATTTGCAATTTTGTACACATATGAATTGTCGATGACAATACATGAATCAATTGTTTTTCAAATTAAATAATCAATTAGTCATTAAATTTTTAATCGTAACAACCAAATATATGGTGGAAGTGTAGAGACATAATGGAAGAGAAGTTTTATTTGAAAACAACATGTCGTGATGAATTCCTTTAATCTCTATATAATACGTCACCGTAGCCGTCTGGTGTAATTATCGACATGTCGACTAAACTCTAAAGTGACCGCTACTGTACCATTGCGCATCCAAATGCGCCGGATAGCGAATGCATGATTATGAGGAAATTGCCAATCTCTCTCTCACTTTCCTTATTATAGGTAGTTGTTAACTTGTCGTTATATTGGTTGCAATGGCCTTACAATAAGCAGTGAACTTGTCAAACTCCAGAAAAATTACAAATGTTTCAGTAATAAACTCAACCATTTATTTTAGTATAAATTTATGACAAATGGCATCCACGAGAATTTACTTACATCTATTAATATCAATTCTCAATATAATGAAACACGGGTAAAATCACATACATTTATAGGTTATAGAAAAACTAAAGCGAACAAAATTAGCATAACAAATTATTTTGAAATAATCCATGACATAACAAAATAGTTTGAAATATTAATTTTGGCCAAACATAATTTTACAGTTTCTTCGTTTCTAAATATTTGCACCCCACACTTTGTAGACCCTACTGAACGTGACGAAGACAAAGTGTAGATTGCAAAAATCTGCCCTCTCTTTTTAACGTCGCTTGGCTCGCGCAGCCCAGACTAGCAGTCTATCTTGTAAGCGCTCCGGAGTGCGCTGCTGGTTTGTAGTCGTTTCTCCCACCTGTTAATTTAAGAATAAGAGACAGGGCCTGAAGAGAAGGGTCATCTGCCGCACCGATCACTAACCGCTGGGGTGGTTAGTTGGGCCCGTTAGTATATTCCATTGGAATTCCAGAGGTTGGAGCGGTTAGCAGTCGATTTGGCAAATGACGATAAAATAAGTAAAGAACTCAAAAATTCAATTAGTAGTATTTTTATTTTCTAACATATTTTATGAAATCATAATGTACAATAATGATAGCAAACAGCTGTTGTGGATTACTTAATATTCGCAATAACTCGGTCAAGGTCATGCGAACGATGCGAATGATTGTTTGTGAATTTTAAATAATAAAGCAGTTAGGTTGGTATGAACAATCTAGCGTGAAGTTGGGAGAGTTTCAAAAGACAGTTCTCCATGTTTGTTTAAATTAAGGAAAAATAAAGTTTAATATAAATGAATTGAAATTCATCTGGAATAAAGTAGGATATGAAAAAGAGAGAACTTAAAAACTATACATTACCGAAATCAGATTGTGAATGTAATATAGAAGTAAATAATAATGAAGTACAAACGAATTAAGGTGATTTTTCTTGATTCATGTAGATTTTTATCTGTTGAAACTCAAGTCGCCCTGGTTGAGTTGAAAATGTAATTAATTTTGAAAAGCGTTCTTGGAGTCTCAGCTAGATAAATCCGTCCTCAAACATAATAGCTCAGACTCGAATGTGAAAAAATCTGTTTGTGTTTTTTCGTTGCTAAGAAGCGGTCCATGGTTCGACAATCAACGTGAATTAATGTTTTAACACCATTGCTTCTAAGCAACCACAATCACTAAATAGCTTATAAACAAAATTATCACTGGGAAACACAGTTATTAATTAGTGAGCCAGATCTAATTAAACCTGAACAGAACCAAATAAATAAAGCTAAAATAGATGTATGAAAATATGAATAGGGACATTATAGGAAAAATTGTCAGAAGTACAGAGTACAACATGACAATCTATAAGCGTCGCGTCGTTGGGTGTATTGAAATGATCTGCAGTTACACTAAATTTTATCAATGCTAAATGTCGGTACGGTCAAGTTTCGCACACTATTAAATACAAAATATACTAAATATTATTATGTCATGAAATATTTAGACATTTTTTAAATGCTGAGATACAGCAAAGGTTCCATCCCTCTTCAAGAATGCCTTAAAGAAACATTTAACCCTATTTTACTTTGAAAGTGAAGTATAATTTTCTACTACATAATTTTCGACTGCAAAATTTACAAAATAATATGGACCCCATTTTTTTATAGAACAAGAAAAAGTATAAGGCAAGCTTTTATTGAAATGTACTAAAAAGGAAAAAATAATTTTTAATTTAGGTTCATAATTATAAAAGCGTGGGTCGTAAACTCTATGATAGTTTGTTAGTCATGACACTTTTCTAATTTTGAACCTAAATTAAAAATTATTTTTTTCCCTATTCATTGTTTAACTAATAATATCCCCAAGTGGAAAAGCTATTATTACTGAATACATAATTTAGTATAAACATTAGTCTATTTATAATAAACATTAAACATGTTCTGTTCACAGCTGAAACAACTGAAAGACGATACAGTTAACAAAGCGTCGATAACATGAACATAAAAAAATGGGTGTGTGCTTATGACCACACGACAGAAGTGAAAACTTCAGATTTTCTAATTGTTGGTGTCATCTATTATAGAGCATTTATGAACTAAAAATAATTTATTACTAAAATACTAAAATTGTATTTTTAATTAATTTTACCTTGGTTTCAAAAAAAATATAATTATTGTCAAAGAAAGAATATAACAAAAATAAAAAAATATATAAATGAATATCATGTAGAATTTAGAAAAAAACAATACGCCAAAAATTCTATGCTGCCATCAGGTCTCGAACCCAGGTTCCTATGCATAGAACGCAAAGACATAACCAACTGCGTTATGGGTGGAAGTGTGTAGACGGCCGTTTTTATGATATAAGTATGTGACGAATTCTTACGGAGGTAGTTGCGAACGCTTCACATTTTTTCAGTACCCAGGCAAAGAGTGCCTAACGCGCCTAAGGAAGTTTTCAGTTCAAAAATATGGATCTTTTACAGTCATCTCGTTTAACTTTTGATAAAAATTTTTAAAAGCAAAAGTAGAATATGTCTACCTATATTATACACATACATGCACATAACATGCGTCTTTGTTTATAAACAGTTGAGCATAGAACAGTAATTAATTGTTCAATTTTTTTTTTATTCATTAATAATTACTTGAACCTTTGTCATTTAAAGGTTCTTTTGTTTTTCCGTTTTCCGTTTTAATTTTTGTTATGAAGTCACGCTAATGACCTCAGTTGTCGGGCGTCTATAATTTACAGTTATGAAGTCAAGGCATAAACAAATTTGTTCATATTTTTATTTATATTTCTATGTATATAGAATTTTTTTTTGCCTGGAAAAAAGATACATACTTAGGTAACATTAATGAAAATGTTCATAACTTCTCAGTTATTAACTTTTTCACAACGCCGCTATTGAAAATTCGATTTTCGGTACCTGTTTAGTGGGGTTGAAACTGTTTTTAACGTTGTTAAGAGGGAGACAGAGCGATTGGATATGCATATAATTTTCGAAAACGTCACATTTAGAAGGAGATAGAGCGATATTGAATCCGCATATAATCTTCATAAGCGTCAAAATGACAGACATAACCCCACATAAATCTGACAGGTCTAATATTTTTTCGACTTTTTTGCACGCCTAAGTTGTAGGTACCTCAAATCGAATTGTCGATGGAGTTGTTGTGAAAAATAATATGCAATTACTCGGTATGAAACTTGGCGTTTGCAAGACGTGTGGTTGCATGCCCTCGTATCTCGGGAAGCAAACTTCACACTGGTTGCAAACGCCAAGTTTCTTACCTTGCAATGCAATATACTATTCCATTCTTACAGTGTTTTTTAATGTAATGAAGTTTTTTTTCTCTCAAAGAACTTTTCATGGAACTCTTATTGCCTGAATACATTAATATTTTTTCAGGGTAATAATTTCTAAAAAAATCAAACAAATGTAAAAAAAATAAGTACTTATCTTGTGACATTGCGTTGCAACTTAATTACTTGAGGTATTAGTTTTGTTTTAATTATTAGTTTTATTATATATTTAAGATATTTTATTGTTTCATTTTTTTTTGTATTAAGTATCATTACAGCATGCTGAACTATGCTGAACTTAGTTCTGAAATAAATTATTATTATTAATATTAATATGCATAGTGCCTTGATTGAAAAATTTGTACGGTTCGAAAATAATAGTCAGTAAGTCATTCAATTATACTTCAGAATGTTATATAATCAGCACACTTTTTACTTCCCACCTCTACTATGGTAGGGAAGTAATGGATTCAGTCCGAAAACAATATTTCGAGATTTTAACAGATTTTCACGTTTTGAGACCCTAGCAATCGTTTAAGATCATTTTCTGACTGATGTCTGTATGTGTGTGTGTATGTGTGTATGTGTGTGTGTGTGTATGTGGTCAATTTTTCGCCTTCGATATCTTAAGAACGGAACAACATACGGGCATGCCGATTGTTCTATTGTGTTTATCAGCCTTTAACTTAGCACGCCTAAGTTGTAGGTACCTCAAATCGAATTGTCGATGGAGTTGTTGTGAAAAATAATATGCAATTACTCGGTATGAAACTTGGCGTTTGCAAGACGTGTGGTTGCATGCCCTCGTATCTCGGGAAGCAAACTTCACACTGGTTGCAAACGCCAAGTTTCTTACCTTGCAATGCAATATACTATTCCATTCTTACAGTGTTTTTTAATGTAATGAAGTTTTTTTTCTCTCAAAGAACTTTTCATGGAACTCTTATTGCCTGAATACATTAATATTTTTTCAGGGTAATAATTTCTAAAAAAATCAAACAAATGTAAAAAAAATAAGTACTTATCTTGTGACATTGCGTTGCAACTTAATTACTTGAGGTATTAGTTTTGTTTTAATTATTAGTTTTATTATATATTTAAGATATTTTATTGTTTCATTTTTTTTTGTATTAAGTATCATTACAGCATGCTGAACTATGCTGAACTTAGTTCTGAAATAAATTATTATTATTAATATTAATATGCATAGTGCCTTGATTGAAAAATTTGTACGGTTCGAAAATAATAGTCAGTAAGTCATTCAATTATACTTCAGAATGTTATATAATCAGCACACTTTTTATGTATGGGACGGGTATATGTTACATTGTTTCATCGCTTTTTCGCTCCATTAAGCTTGTTAGTAACTATGCATGACTCACTGCCTATTATTTTCGAACTGAACTGTACTTTTCGACGAATCTATACGTCAAAACATCTTGATCACCCCTACGTTAAATCGACTGAAGTAACTTTACCATATTATATGGTAATTGGTTATCTACACTGAACTCAGCCCATAATTCATTAAAATCAGATCGATAACAATAACAATTTGCGCACGGGGCTATCCGACCTGGGCCTTACAAAGTAAAAATGGCCAGACACGCAACCAACACACGGTTAGGTTAGGTTTCATTTATTGTTTCTATCCAAGGTTATTAGAGTACAGGTTGCCTCATTCCATCTGACCAATCAGCGTAAGCGCGGGAATGACGTCAGCTAGAATTTAGTTTAAATCAAGTACAAAAATTGTTGAAGATTATGCTTATTTATATTAGGTGCTTCGTGCAGATTTTTTCTTAAAATTGGCAGAAGACAATAAATAGAAGAATAGATGTTTAAAAATAGGATAATTTTTATTTTTATTACAAAATTTAGGTTTTAATATTTATAATATAAACAAACAAAAAATTAAATAATGCTCAAGAAATGACAGATCTTGTTAATTACCTATTTTTTAAATTTAAGAAACGAATAAAATTAACTAACAAATTGATAAATTAATTATTTTATCTTTTATATTCACAAAATATTAAAAATAACCACAAAACACCATAACACTTAACAGCTATCGCAAAATTGACAACTTATCGTGAATATAACATGGTGTGCTCTTGCGCAGCGAGTGAGAGAGATAGGTCAGTCTCGCTCTTGCCGTGTGACGTCACGTAGAGAACAAGCGTGAGTCCAGTACCTAGTGATTTTGTTGTTTTTGGCGTTTTTTGGGGAAAAATAATGAGAATTTCGACAAAATTTGTTAATTTATTGTTTTTAAAGGCTTATTATATTATTATCCATAATTAAAACAGGAAATAATAAAAAACTGTTTATTAAAAATAGGTATTTAAACACAAACAAATTCTACATTATTGCAGGAATATAATATACATACATTACAGTTATACTATTATTACTGTTTATAATATTGTAAAAAAATATAGAAAATAGCTTAAACATAAAACTAAATTATGTTTTTACCCGCCTGCCCCAGAAGGAGAGTAATGTTATTCGAGTGTATGTAGTATGTACGTAAATTTCTTTGGCACGCTCTGTAGCCTAAACGGTTTGACGGATTTTGTCGTAGTCTCAAGAGTGACACTGGGTATATGATATCACGGAAAATTCAATATGGGCTAATCTTGAACAGGTTGATTTTTTATCCACTTGATGATTGTTTGAAGTCATAAGTGACTTCAGAATACTATCTCGATTTTTCTTTTCATTTCTACAATGGCTTCGTTTTTGTCTCTCATTTTCCTTGTTGTTATTGGGGGACGTATGCGGTAAGAATTCTGTTGGAACAGCATCCATTTTTAAATTTCGATAATTTTTCGGCATATAGTTCAACATTTTGTGTTGTAAACTTCTATGAAAACAAAGTTCGGTAAAGTGCTTGGAGCAAATTCGAGCTGTAAAAATATTTACATATTATATAGGGTACATTGGTACAACTATCCAGTGAAAATGATATTTAATAATTAGATATTTTATTACCTTGCTGAATGTTGAACTTATCTAAACGATGGCAAGCGTGGACCCATATCTTTAATAAATCCTCATTTTTAGGAAAACTGTAATATTTTATATTAGTGCCCTTAGTTTTTCGCAAATAATTAGTGCACCCGTATAACGCACAGGCAGGCATTTTCCAATATCAATGTTAGTTTAACAAAAATACTCGCAAAATACGTTTAAATGAAATTAATAATGAATTGTTTGACATTTACCCGCCAACTAAGTTTAAATTTGTTCTCTACGTGACGTCACTGCGCAAAGCAGTCGAAAACTGGTACCCTAGGTAGCACACCATGTTATATTCACACCACGCAACTTATCATATATTTTTCACTAACAGAAGAATCATGTTTCTATTAAGTATTGAAAAAACATATCACACTACCATGGTTACTGTGATTTTTATTTCCAAAAATTAGCAGCGTCCATCGTCTGATCTTTTCTATTGAAGTGAGCAAGCATGGTATATTCTGAGTGACGTCATCCCCCCACTACTATCTATCGGGATGAGGCAACCTATACTCTACTAACCTTGGTTTCTATCCAGGTTTCCACTAAAATTTTAACAGTTGACATAATCGGAACCGAAAACTGTCGATTGTAGCTGGCGATGATTTACGAAATATTTACATCGCAACAGCGGGCAGGTCCGACAGCCCCGGATCAAGCGAATATTAACCGAACTGAATTGTTCAAATGCGAGTAAATTTTTTCGCGCATGTCAGTTTGTCTGCAATTCCAGTTATGAGTACAGTTTAGTGGTTATCTATAAATCACCCCGTGTAAGGGCGGTGCTTTGCACCTTAAACTTACACGATTAGCGTATTTCGGCATCTTAAATTCAGCCATAACGTGTATATAAAAGAACAAACAGCTCCCAGTGCATCAGATTAGTACCATTCGCTTGTGTTCATTTAGTTAGTTTATTTATTTTATTGGTATATTTATTACATAAATAGTGTTATCTGTCTATTGATATTGGATTAAATAATACCCACTATTCTGTTCATTAATATTGTTCTGTTTATTATTGTTCATTGGACATTGTTTTACGTTGTGCAAGTATAAATCTGTAACTACAAAGGGTGTGTTCCACTTAGCGCCCGCAACGCTCACAACAACGACCGCCGTGTCGTTCCACAAAATAACCGAGCCCAAGAAGCCTGCGCTTGTCAGAGGGTCGCGGTTGTTAACTATTTTTCCGCGCATTTTAATGTCACAGAGATGACAACAGAATATGTTACATTTTACATTATTGAAATGAATTAACTCATTTCAGCTCAACATGTCTGTGGATGATGCAAAACGTATACCTATCATAACATTTGATTGATTTAGCTTTTATTAAAAAAACATAACCTTACTTTGCTGCTAAATATTCAGTTCTTTTGACATGATGGAGCCATGTTTGTTGTCGACCACAAGTCGTTCCACTAAAGTGTTCGTCTGCAACATTTGTAACATGTTTTGTAAGATAGTATAGTGGAACAGCAAAATGTAGGGTCGTTGACGCGAGCGAAACAGGTGCCAAGTTGAACGCACCCTTAGTGTCTTTGTGAACATCGTGTTGTTTTATTTTGCCAAACTATTAGTGTCATAAACTGTGCTTCCTCCTTTTCCACGCGCGCTTGTGGCCCTACTCCTAGTATAGTAAAAGCTTCAAAAATAAAAAAAACAGTGACATTTTTAGAAGAGCATCTTAAAATTAAGTTACATTCGGGAACCTCAAAATTCTTAATCCGCCACTCCAAATATAGAGTTGTTTTTATTCATATGGTCTTGGTAGCTGGCGGCCTCCACAAAAAGTGTATGAATGTTCTAAGAAACGCAGTCACAACAATACAATAAAATTCTCGTTTTTATTTTGTAACAGTGACGTCCGTATCATTCTGCAATAAAAACAAAACGTCAATATTAAGGCTTGTCCACATTAATAAATATTTATCTCGTGTGTTGTGTTTGAAAATACAAAAAACAAATTTTCTCTCCAAGATAAATGCTCTTGTCACATAAACATTTACGCTGTGCGTCTGTGATCAATATTATTTAGATATTAGAAATAAGAAGTATAATTTTGTTCAGACACCTCCAGATTGAGTTTCGGTGCAAATAACTTGGTAAAAAACTAGGGTGTGGTTTTCTGAAACCACGGTGCAAGTGAAACTTTATTGCCATAACTAAAGTGACCACATCCTGAATATCAAAAAGCGGGACAAGGTCTATAAAAACCCGGCGCAGGCAACCGTTGGATTTCACGCCCAAAAAAGCCTTAAACTCGCTAGAAACCCCCAAAAACTCGTTAGAAACCCCCAAAAACTCGCTAGAAATCCCCAAAAACTCGCTATAAACCCCAAAAAACTTGCTAGAGCCCCCAAAAAATCGCTAGAAACCCCCAAAAACTCGCTAGAAACTCCCAAAAACTCGCTAGAAATCCCCAAAAAATCGCTATAAACCCCAAAAAACTCGCTAGAGCCCCCAAAAATCGCTAGAAACCCCCAAAAACTCGCTAGAAATCCCCAAAAACTCGCTAGAAATTCCCAAAAACTCGCTAGAAATCCCCAAAAAATCGCTAGAAACCCCCAAAAACTCGCTAGAAAACCCCAAAAAATCGCTAGAAACCCCCAAAAACTCGCTAGAAACCCCCAAAAACTCGCTGGAAACCCTCAAAAACTCGCTAATATTTTTATTTTAAATATTATTTATTTTTTAAGGTAGGTATCAATTATATAATTATTGATAAATAAAATACTTTGAGTGCAGGGTAAAAATATCTAATGACAAAAAATAAACATTCTTAATGCACGTGATTTAATGAAAACGGGACAAAAGCGGGACGCTTGTTGAATCGGGACTCGTGACTCAAAACCGGGACTGTCCCGCCTAAATCGGGACGGATGGTCACTTTAGCCATAACCCGAAATCGCCGAAAGTATATAATTTTATTTAAGTGGTTTTGGTGATGTAATTTAAACCCTATGATCATTATGGAGACTAACGTGAGAATCCATATTCTATCGTTGGTATATGATCAATGGATATTTGATGTACTGCTACCTTAAGTAGCGCTGTATTGTTTCAATGTGTTATCCAGTGTATATATTTTGTTATTATATCTTGTAAGAAACAAATATATTATTTCTATTCTATTTCTATTGAATATCCGTGCGATATTAGTAACTAGCGGCCCGGTCCGGCTTCACCCGGGCGCTATGAATTTATGATTTATTATCCCCCACACGAGAAATTCTCTCCCTGTGAAGCGAAGCTGGTGGTGTTTATAATATTAATAGGTGCTGAGTAGTAAGTAAGTAATATATTACAGTCGGTCCATACAAAGAATAGGTACATAACAATGTTATACAAACACACACACAAACTTTCGCATTTATAATAATATTAGTAGAGATGTAGACGTACAATACAATATAGTTATGAACGTAACCGTCGCTGATTTTCGATAAGTACTGGTCTGGTCGACTACCATCGCACTTGTATGCAGTCGTACAATATAGTTATGAACATAACGCAGCTGCTTTTCGATGAGTATTGGTTTGATCGATCGCTTCGATTGGACGTGACGTGACGATGGACATGCGTCGAAAAAAACGAGGCTAATAAAGTTTTACTTTAAAAAACCTTCATCGTAGCATTTTTGTGTACCTGTACAGGGTGTTTGGGTAAAGGTATTCAGAAATGCAAAGGCATGTAATACCTACTCATCAAAATAAGCCAAAAAGTTCATATAAACGTATCGCCCGAGGTATCGCCTAAAACACACCCTTAGGGAAGTATAGGCCCTTTTAAGGGAGGGGGAGCAAAAGCTTTTTACCCTGTAACTTTTTTTTAATTTTTTTCTATAAATTAAAATTTTTTTTGGACATTTTTACGTAAAAAAGACATTTTTTTAAAGCGATATCGCCAACCGTTTTTAAGTAAATTGGATTTGAAAATTGCCATCTTTTACACATTATAATTTATTAATATTCTCTGCGAACGTTAAAACTCGATTTACTTGAAAACTGTAACCGATATCGATTTAAACAAAAAAACCCTTTTTGACGTAGAAATATCTAATAATTGACAATTTATGGTAAAAATAGAAAAAAATTTGAACAAAAAAAGGTTACATGGTAAAATGACCCTCCCGCCTACCGAAAGAGACGCCCCAGATTTTGATAACCAAAAATGAATTGAATTGAATTGTAGATTATAGACGCTCGACAACAGAGGTCATTAGCGTCTAAAAAAAATTAAAAAAGTAAACAAAAGAAACGCAAAAACAATAAAACCAATGCAAAATCGAAAATTGACACACAGCAAAATAAAATCATAAGTACAAATAAAATGTGTCATATAATAAAAAAAAAAAAAAAAACAAAAAAACATTAAGGCTGTAAAGGGGCCTAAATGTCTACAATAAATAAAATCAAATAAACCGGTCAAGACAGGTTTCCTTTAAAAATCGAAACAGCAGATCGACATTGTCAGGATCATTTCCTAAAACAACCGACAGATCACCTGACAATCCGATCCTCTGTCGTGTGTCCCTAAACTGGACACACTCTATTAAAATATGCGAAACGGTAACACGAGTGTCACACGTCTCACAGAGAGGCGGTTCCTCACGAGCCATCAAAAAACCATGTGTCAATCTACAGTGACCGATGCGCAGCCGTGTAAGGACCACTTCCTCCCACCTGGAGGGACGGCAAGATGTGAACCATGGGTCAACTGTAGATTTTATAGATTTTAATTTGTTTTCTTCGACACCACTCCATTCATCCTTCCAGAGCTGCTGAACTGCTGAAATCAGGACGCTCTTGAGGTCGTCACCGATAACACAAAATACATTCTGGCCGTTATTTGCAGCGTCTTTAGCTGCAGTGTCAGCTAATTCATTGCCAGCGATTCCTATATGGCCGGGAACCCAACAAAACCGGACAGTGGTTCCACCTCTTTTCAAAGAGTATAATTTGTCCTGAATTAAACAAATAAGAGGGTGGCTGGGATAGGAACGCTGCAATGCCTGTAGAGAGCTCAAAGAGTCGCTGCAAATAATATATTTGTGCGGACCGTGAACATGCCTCAAGGCCTGCAAGATTGCATATAACTCTGCAGTAAAAATACTGCACTCTTGAAACCAAAAATGAACTGGTCCATCTTATTCAGCCTGAAAAATTAGGTAAATGCCCCGAAATTGGTCTATTTATCTTTTACCGTTCTCCAAATAATAGAAAAAAACCAATTTCATCTGAACCCCTTTAAGGGCCTTTGCTTCCCTAAGGGTGCGTTTTAGGCCATATGTTTATATGGACTGTTTGACTTATTTTGATGAGCACTGCATGCGCCTTTGCATTTCTGAATACCTTTTAAAGACCCGAACACCCCTGTATATCACATTCAGATAAATTAACACATTACGCACACATTTATAATAATAATTTATGGCAAGAAAGCCTGAAACGAATAGATCGTGTGCGTTGAATTTTTGTGTTGATTCATATGCAGCACGTACAATGTACATCCACACCCATAAAAATTTGTCAAACGCACAAATTTCTGTTAAATACACAACAAAAATATATTTCATTAGTGTAGACAAGCCTTAAAACAATTCAATGAGTAATGATTAGCTACTTTTGAATTGAAATACTGAAAGTTCATTTTGACTTCTTTTTTATTTCTACGCGCTACAAAGCTCACAGCGTGTTATGTGACAGCACAGTGTGTATCAGGGTATGCCGGCTGGAAATCACTGACACAGAGGGCCTTAGTAACACATGACATAGGCAAATGTATGCTTAGTTACTTCATATACTCAATCCCAATTAATTAAATAGCTAAAAAATACGTTTACTTATGTTCATAGAACACGCAGGTCATTTCTAGAATTTGGCGTCATAATAATCATAACCCTGAAGATTTTTTAAATAATGTTAAATAAATATCTATTCTCAATATTTCTTCTCAAGAATGATATTCTACACAGTTCGTTGGAATACCAGCAAGTCAATGAAATGAATAGATAATCGAAAATGAAATGTAAAATATATCGAAACACTATTGGCAATAATTCGCGAAAACCGATTGGGTATCGATTGAAAAAAACTACCATGATGCAAGTGAAACTTTGCTGCCATAGCCATAACCATAAACGATTTTAACCCGAAATCACCGAAAGTATAATATAACTTTGTTTACGTGGTTTTGGTAATGTAATTTGAACCCTAATCAGTATGGAGACGAACGTAAGAATCCAGTTTCTATCGTTTGAGCTCAATGAGTCAATTTGGTGTGCTGCTCGACTGAATATTTGTACGATAATAGTTTCCTATGTTATAGACGTACAATATAGTTATGAACCGCCGATGCTTTTCGATGAGTACTGGTTCGGTCGATCGCTTTGATTGGACATGACGTAACGTAACGATCGACATTCGTAATCGAACGAAAGAAAACGAGACTAAAAAAAATATTGTAGATAAAATTACAGCAAAAAGGTTATACCCTGTATGTAGTTTGAGGAGACACTAAAAAAACATTTGAATCTAGGGTTATGCAGAATGCACATTGAATTGAACCGATTTGACCCGGCATGGCACTTTTAGACCCGATCGCTTATAAATGTGTTTTCCAAAAGTGCTCATAATTGTTGCATGCTGCACCTAGTCGAACCGATCGAGTCTGCGTTCTGGTTTATATGCACAATTAAAAATTTAATAATAATATTATAATATAATAACAGGACTTTTGCCTGTAATTTAATTTTTTGCGAAATTTTCTAGAACTTCGGGTTTTTAGTGTGATACCAAGATGGGAAAATAAAAAACAAAATCAAAATACATACATAGAAAAAAATATAAATAAATATCAAACAGAATTTGCAATAGTTAAAAAAACAAACTAAATTAATTGTGCCGCCCGGGTTCGAACCAGCGACCTACTACGACAAAACAGCTGCGATACCCCTACGCAACGCATCCTGTTGTGCAAACTGCTATATTTATGTTACTATATACCAAGCTGTCTGTTTGGGATTATGCTGTGTTCTGCAATAGGGTTGGAATATAATATAATATACACGATTCTTCGATTGGACGTGACGTGACGTGACCTCGACTAGCATAAGCGAACGAAAAAAGTTTTACTTAAAAAATCCTGCTCATTGGCATCACTGAAAAAATGGTGGACCGCTTTTGGTTTTAGGTATATTAACAACAAATTAGTACCCAAACTTAAATTACAGGTTGTTTTTATCTGAGGCCAGTGGCCACGCTCGGGTTAAGCTAAGGTTTCTGTCAAAACTGACAGTAACATGATAAAAACTGTGAGCAAAAGCTACTAGACAGTCATTGCAGACTATAGACGCGCGACAGTAAAAGCTAGTAGATTAATAGATGGTACCAGTGACAAAATGAACACGTTCATTGGAACGAGTTTGCTTTGAACGTAACACACACGTTAGCGTTGATGTATAAATGGACATGTCGCCCGTGGTCTGTGTACGTGAGAGCCTTTTGTCAAATACACACACACGCGCGTACATATTCCCCTCCCCATACACACACGATGTCGGATGTATACACAATACACATGCATGTAAACGGCGTGACAGTAGCGCTCACAACAAAACAATAATCACACAAATGGAGCGGTAGTTCTACACAGAAAATAGAACTGTATATTTTATCAGCTGATTTTCAAGGTCATTCCATAATATAACACATAGAAAATGAACTAAATTAT
The DNA here is from genome assembly GCA_039654895.1 of Mongoloraphidia duomilia. Classification (NCBI taxonomy): domain Eukaryota; kingdom Metazoa; phylum Arthropoda; class Insecta; order Raphidioptera; family Raphidiidae; genus Mongoloraphidia; species Mongoloraphidia duomilia. Next base: position 37,146,945 of record CM077517.1, on the reverse strand, counting down.
GTCAAAAAACAATAATTCACAGTTGCGACTCTATGTATATTCGGAAGTATTTTTATCAGCTGAATTTCAAAGTCATTGACATAATCTGACACGGACTTTGTTATTTCAACAAAATTATAACTATTTACTACTCTCCGCTTTCTCACCACTAGTATGCGACTTCTATATCTACTATCACTATAATACTAAATGAGAAACTTAATCGTTCTTTTGATATACACAGTTTTATCTTCTTTATATATACCTATAATTCTTCTGTCCAAGCGTTTGTGATTATTCCTCAAGCCGTTTTGGAGAAATAGAGTCACAAACGCTTTGTGACTGAACTCCTACTAAACAGCTTGACCGATTTGAATATTTTTTTTTGTTTTATTCGCTCTAATACAGGGGATGTTTTGATCGAAGAAAAATTAAAATCGGTCAAGCCGTTTAGGAGTTTTGGCTTGAAATGACCTTTTGTTTCGCTATAAACTCAAAAACGGCTTGACCGATTTTAATTTTTTTTTCGTCAAAACCACCCCTGTATTAGAGCGAACAAAACAAAAAAAAATATTCAAATCGGTCAAGCCGGTTAGGAGGAGTTCAGTCACAAAGACTTTGTGGTATTAATAAAAATCGAGCGACCAAGCGTAGCGAGTGAGTAATGTAATTATAATATTCAAGCGAACGAGCGAAGCGAGTAAGTAGTGTATTAATAAAATTCGAGCGAACGAGCGAAGCGAGTGAGTAATGTAATTATAATATTCAAGCGAACGAGCGAAGCGAGTAAGTAGTGTATTAATAAAATTCGAGCGAACGAGCGAAGCGAGTGAGTAATGTAATTATAATATTCAAGCGAACGAGCAAAACGAGTGAGTAGTGTATTGCACCCGAGAAATTCCTAGCATCCGGGCTTCATACCACCCGGGAAAAGCCGGACCGGGCCACTAGTATTATATAAAAATCAATTGCTGTTCGTTAGTCTCGCTAAAACTCAAAAACGGCTTGACCGATTTGAATAATTTTTTTTGTTTTGTTCGCTCTAATGCATGGGTGGTTTAAAAAAATTAAAATCGGTCAAGCCGTTTTTGAATCCTATATAAGTACCTATATAAAAATCAATTGCTGTTGGTTAGTCTCGCTAAAACTCAAAAACGGCTTGACCGATTTGAGTTTTTTTGTTTTGTTCGCTCTAATACAGGGGTGGTTTAAAAAAAATTAAAATCGGTCAAGCCGTTTTTGAGTTTTAGCGAGACTAACGAACAGCTACTTTAACTGGAGCGAGCAAACGAAGCGAATGAGTAATATATTAATAAATCATAAATTCATACCACCCGGGAGCGAACGAGCAAAGCGAGTGAGTAATTTATTAATAAATCAAATATCCGTAGCACCCGGAAGCGAACGAGTGAGCAAGTGAGTAATGTATTAATAAATCATAAATTCATACCTCCTGAGAGCGAACGAGCGAAGCGAGTGAGTAATTTATTAATAAATCCATTGGAATTTAATAGGATTGAGGTTGTGGTTCTCTTAAATAAATAATTAGTACAATTTCATCTTTCATACTTTGTTTTTATTAAATGCGAGCACTCTGGAAGGTACGTCTGTTCTCATGTACAATTATGTACTGACTGTTATAGTCATATAGTGTTATACTTATAAAGCATTGTCAAATTGTTTTATTTCATATCTCGGCCTTTGGCCCTTCGACACATATATCTGTCATTATTTTTGTGTATAGTTAAAGTGGCTAGTTACTATTTCTCAGATACAACTCCGTATAAAACAATGTATCAAACCACCTTATTTATTACTTTGTTAATAACAAAGTATTATATTATATTCGAGATAAGAGAGGAATTTTTGTAAACTGACTTCTAAATCCAACGCGCCCCCTCAAAAATTAATCTCTTAATACACAATTATGATATCTATACTTTACATAAAATTATTACATTGACAATTAATGATAATAATCTCATTAACTAAGAACATACCTTCCTTGTACTCTCTCTGGGCAGGTCACAGTGTAACCGTTACATTATGATCCAACATTCGTTGCGAGGATAAGGGGAAAACCCAGAAAAACCCTTATCAGATCATTTCTCGAAATTATTACAGTTAATAACTGTATGTATATTTATATTATATAATATAATAATTTATATATATGTTATTGATTAGATTCTGAAATAAATAATTATTATTCATTAATTATTTTCTTCTAAGGCCATCTTGGTCCTCAGCTCGATAAATCTGGCCCTTGGCAGCGGCTTGGTCAGCATCTCTGCGATTTGCTCGCCTGTTAAAATATATATTAAAATTACTGTCTTTTTCTCACATTGTTCTCGGGAGAAATGATACTTAATGTCAATATGTTTGAATCTTTTATGGCTTGATGGATTATTTGCTATACTTATGCATCCATTATTTTCTCCATATATTTAGATATGATCCTTTGTTTCAAGGCTTACACCTGATGTCAAAGATTTTAACCACATGGCCTCTCTGACAGCTTCAAACAGTGCCATAATATTTAGCCTCTGTTGATAAAGTTGCCACTGACGCCTGCCTTTTTGAATTCCAACATATTGTACATCTATCGTACAACTTAAACAAGTAACCTGTTGTACTTTTTCTAATATAATAATCATTTCCTCCCCAATCAGAAATTTCATAACCAGTAAAAATACTTTTGTACTCTGCTCGTACATAAATCAACTTTAAAAACAATTATTGTACCCTTTAAATATTTGAGTACTCGTTTTAAACATTGCCACAGTTCTGTATTACTTTCATTCGTATATTTATTTAATATACTTATAGTTACACTTAAGTCGGGTCTTGTTCGAAAAAAAAATAATAAATCGTTCTTATTAATATAAGTATTTATTAGAATAAGCAACTTGTATTTAGTATGCTGCTTTCTTAATGAATGAATTGAGAGGAAGCAAAATATCAGAAGTTTTGTACGTGATAAAATGTATGACGCATATATTTTAACATTATACGGTTCTCTTTGTTCCTAGAAAATGATTACCTTTAAAAATAGGTTATTGATAAATCTTAAATAGGAACATTACTGACTTGACAAATTTTGTAATTAAGTTTGTATTTATGTTTTAATGACGCCAGCCTGTCGGCCAACGCTCCTGCTCATAAATTTCGTCTATTCAGTTAGTCCTGATATTTTTATTTGTTTATAAACATTAATATTTCCTCTTTTAAATCGCCATTTAAAAACGCTTACGTCCATATGGTGTATTTACAAATCATGTTGATTAAAAAAAAAACTAACAGAGATCTGAAACTTTTAATTCTCCTAACTGGAGCAAACGTTTCATTGTCAACTAACCGAACTTTATATTTTAATGGATTTCTAAATTCATCACTTTTTATAGTGAATATCCATTTACACCCAACAATGTTCTTATCTTTCGGTTTTGATACTAAACTTCAGGTATTATTTATCAACAACAAATTTAAATGATCTTTAATTGCATGCTGCCATTGCTTCATTCCTCTTCTTAATTTCCTGATATAAAATTGCAATAGGACATACAATGGACTGAGCACTCTGAGTAAATAATTATCAGGTATAAAATCTTCATTTTTAAGAAGTTAGGGGACAACCTAGTTTATTGAATTGAGACGAAGAGCCATCTGTGTGTTTCTCTTTTCTGTCTATATGTGTCACCAAGTTAGATACTTTATTTCGTATGCATTCAGTACTAGGGTTGTGTCAAGTTCACTGCAAGGATTATTTACAGAGTTTAACACAGTTTCATTACTTGAGTTACATTATCCTTTGCAGTTTTTATTTTCGGTCTTGACTCGAAAAATTTTTTCATCTACAATTTCATAATTTTTAACTAATTTTAGAAGGCTCTATTACTTTATCTGTTTCTACTACAGATTATTTGATTCTTCAATTAGTTTGGAATTTTTATTACTAGGTTCTAATTTATCTGATTTTCCATTATCAGACTTGATTTATTATCTACTGATTTTGACTTTACATCAGATACATCAGTTTTCTCAACTTATCTGACTTACTGTTATCAGATTTAGTTTGCTACTGATTTTGACTTTACGTCAAATGCCATCAGTTTTAACATCTTATCTGATTTACTTTTTATCAGAATTAATTTGCTACTGATTTTGACTTAACGTCAGATATTATCAGTTTTATTTAATTTACCATAGTGATTTTGACTTTTTGTCAGATGCATCAGTTTTATCATATATTATCTGATTTACTTATTATCAGATTTAATTTACTATACTGATTTTAACTTTAGGTCAGATACCATCAGTTTTATCATATGTTATCTGATTTACTTATTATCAGATTTAATTTACTATACTGATTTTGATTTTATGTCAGATACATCAGTTTTTATCATATATTATCTGATTTACTTATTATCAGATTTAATTTACTATACTGATTTTGATTTTATGTCAGATACTATCAGTTTTATAATATGTTATCGGATTTACTTATTATCAGATGTGATTTACTATACTGATTTTGATTTTGTCAGATACATCAGTTTTTATCATATATTATCTGATTTACTTATTATCAGATTTGATTTACTATACTTATTTTGATTTTGTCAGATACCATCAGTTTTAATTTTCAAGATTAATCCCTTTATTCTTAATTACAAGCTTAGCTTCAAAAATTAATTTCAATGACAATTGCATTTCTAACTAAGTACAACTAACTTTTCAGTTTCCACATCCCTCACTTTATATCCGTTTGGTTCACACCCAACTAATATACCTTTAATTTATTATTTCTTTAAAATTTTGTTTTTCAAATTTTATTATGAATATAAACAGTAGCGTGAAACACTTTTAAATACTTCAATAGTGGCTTCTTATCATGCCACATTTCATATTGTGTTTTAACTACTTTTGGAGCTTTAGTACCTAGGTGTCACATTAATTAAACATGTTACAGTAAGAAATGCTTCACACCAAAGGTTTTCTTTTTAATTAGCACCTGATATCATTAGCTTTTTCAGTGATGGTTCTCACCATTCTTTCAGGTATTTAGTTGTGGGGTTCGTGGAACTGTTAAGTGAAAGTAATGCCCTTTTCTGCACACTAGTCTTTCATTTCAGTTGACAAGTATTTTCTAGCATTATCGCAATACAAGTTTACTATTTTATTCATCTACAATTTTTTTTTTTTTTTTTTTTTTATTTATTGCAGACGGCGTGATTTGGACCATATACATTTTATTAAATGATAATCACGCTTGTTTACCGATAATGCATGCCTCGCATACTTCATCATCCGGTATTATTCAATCTATATATTCCCTATGTCGTCTATCATCTGTTTATTTTTCAATTCAATAAATTTATTTTTACCTATATGGCCTAAGCACAGTTTATAATCAGATTTTGACGCATTATCTATGGAACTGACAACATTTTTACTTACAGAGAAATACAAAGTAAATAATATGTTGTTTGTGGACTTACCAGTCATTACAACCTTACCGTAATGTCGCACTTGTACACTTGTCTCGTCGAAGTGTATACTTCGCTTTCTGCATTTTAAATACAGATAGTAGATTGTACAGTACATTATCTACTTGTCCTTGGATCCCCATATTGGTCCAGAGTTCTGCGGCTCAATTTGAATGTATTGGATCGTCTAAGGCTTTTCAACAGTGTTTGTATAATATATCAAACTTTTGATATAATAGTGGCATTCATTTTTGTAGTGTTCATTTCTTCCAAAATGATGACATCTATAGCGTGTGCCTTATTATGTATTTGTTTTGATATTCCAAGATTATTCTGGTATCCTGGTTCTCGTTCGTCAGCTTCGCTTTGTGGTGATCCTGAATTTCCAGATATTATAATTTTCACCTTTAAAAAGGTTGAATGTTCCTCTTAGCTTTAAACATTCTATATTGTCTGTTTTATTTTAGCTTTTATTAGCACTAGATATAGCCAAATTATTACACACATGAACCAAGTGGACTTTAATTTTATAAATTAATTAACGCTTGTTAAGTATCACTAAGAAACATTTAGCGAATCACTTATCCTTTAACAATATTTAACTAAGCGCGTAATATCAGTTTATTTCACTTTAATGATCACCATTTACTTTTATTCAATTTTACGAAAGTGTTGCACTATAATAATTTTATTTTATTTAAGAACGTATCCTGGGCCCATAACCCATTGGAATTTAATAGGATTGAGGTTGTGGTTCTCTTAAATAAATAATTAGTACAATTTCATCTTTCATACTTTGTTTTTATTAAATGCGAGCACTCTGGAAGGTACGTCTGTTCTCATGTACAATTATGTACTGACTGTTATAGTCATATAGTGTTATACTTATAAAGCATTGTCAAATTGTTTTATTTCATATCTCGGCCTTTGGCCCTTCGACACATATATCTGTCATTATTTTTGTGTATAGTTAAAGTGGCTAGTTACTATTTCTCAGATACAACTCCGTATAAAACAATGTATCAAACCACCTTATTTATTACTTTGTTAATAACAAAGTATTATATTATATTCGAGATAAGAGAGGAATTTTTGTAAACTGACTTCTAAATCCAACGAAATCAAATATCCGTAGCACCCGGAAGCGAACGAGTGAGCAAGTGAGTAATGTATTAATAAATCATAAATTCATACCTCCTGAGAGCGAACGAGCGAAGCGAGTGAGTAATTTGTTAATAAATCATACATCCGTAGCACCCGGGAGCGAACGAGTGAAGCGAGTGAGTAATGTATTAATAAATCATAATTTTATTGCACCCGGGCGAACCGGACCGGGCCGCTAGTAATTAATATATATTTTTTACAGTTTTTCCTTTGTGATATATAAAAATGCATTCGCAATGTAAACTTTTTTAATGGCTGAATGGAAGATCAGTTAATTTGTACTGATATCCACCATAATAAAGTTCACTTTTATATAAATGCATTAAGATGAAATTTGAAGTGATGAATCAGGCTATTATACCTAATTAGAGAACTTGGAAATATTTGGCCGTCATCTTGGATTTTATAAGGGCCCCTGAGTTAATTTTGAAGTAGCCCAATATCTTAAAATGACCTTTAGGGTATGCCCTTTTATCCAAATTTCATGCTTTTATATAAAAGTATAAACAATTCGGCAGTTTTTCCGAGCTAAGCCGCTGTAAGCTATAGGTATATGCACTCGTTGTACAAGGTTAGTAATTAAATTTCATATTAGGTATTTACAAGTGAGCTACCAAAATAAAATTTTTAATTATTTTCAAAATAAAATTAGAAAAATATACAGTGCGCTCCTGAAAAACGCAAGTATATTTCATTATGAAATAGATGTACATATAAACAAAGCGTGGCATATTCGTTTTTTTACTGATTTAATTTGAAAGTTAAAATGAATGGGTAATATGATTCAACTTCGAAATTAGAAACTTTTTTATTTGCGATGTGTTATACATTATCATACGAGTAACCTTTGTATTATTTGATTTATTTTTGTCACCAAAATCTGCATTTTATCACTATTCTACTACCGTTTCGCCGTAGTGGAGATAATTAATATAATTATATAATTTATTTATTTTATTTTTTTGAGCAAAACGTTAATTATAAAGGCGCAGTACTATATTTAAATACCTATAAATGTGATTACAATGTTATAATAATAAAAATAAATGTTATTTTAAGAATATGTCTAACGTATAAAAATGCTCCTGTATCAGATTGCCCCTCTCTTCTCTACTGGTTATTATTTATAACGCGGAAAATAAAAAAATAACGCGGATAATAAAAACGTGAATGCTTCTAATTGAATATTAATGATCGTGATTCAGACTGTTTTGATTGATAGTCGAAACTGGTTTGAAGATACGATGACTTCATTAAAATTAAAACCAGTTATGCGTCCCGAAAGACGTTCATAATAAAATATAAAAAACTTTTAAAAAAACCTCCTTCAAAAAAGCTACTAAATAGGTGGAAAATAATAAAATTTTGAGGTCGGCGCCAATTTAATTACTAAAACTTTTTATATATCTACCTACATTAATTTTATTAAAATGGCGCCGTCCTCAAAATTTTATTATTTTACTCCTTTTATAGTAATTTTCTTAAAGGCGGTTTTTTTAAGTTTTTTATTTTTTAGTGTATTTGCCATATGGCACATACACTATTGGCGTCGGTCGGATGGCGGGACCTAGGGGTCGGACCAAAATTTCTCGACGTTTCATAGCCTCCTGAACACTTTGGCACCATTTTTAAAAATGTTTTTATATATGTATATATATATATATATATATTTATATATTTGGATATATATATATATATATATGTGTGTGCGGGCTATAACTTTCGAAAGAGTTAATTGATTTTGACGAAATTTTGTAGGCACGTTGAAATCCATCACCGCACGAAGCCTATTTAAAATGGGCCCAATCGGACCATTTTAAGGGTAGTTTTTAGGGGTTGAAAAATGTTTTTGGGCCCAAAAATGCCGAAAAAATTCTCAAAATCGTTTCAAAATTGAAATTTAACCCTTTAGTAACGATTAAAATGTACTGCTAAAATTTTAATAAAATCGGCCCGACAGGACCGGACTTACAAATTTTATGAAAACACTAGTTTGCGGATAGTGCTTTACTTACTGAAGGGTGTATTTAATTTGGTACCGAGGTTGCATTGATAAAAATATTGAAATTAAGAAAAAAAATATTAATTTAAGGGATGTATTAAGGGGTTAAATTTTTTATTTTGTCCAAAAACAAACATAATAAAGCCACAATGCCAGTATTAGCAAATACACTATATTGTCGGCAGGGTTTTGGCACTGCGACCCGAGTTTTTTTTTACTTTGTGGTGGGTTTACAACACGTAGTTATTAACCGACTTTTGACTTGATATTTGATTACTAAACTAAAAAATAAGAAAACCACTGAACCGATTTTAATAGAATTTATGTGCAACCACCCTGAAACCTTATTAAATAAACTAAGATTAATCAATATCGGTTCACAAATTCAGGAGATATGAGGTGACATACATACAAAACATGATAAAAAAATACATAATGTAAAAAATCAGTCGAACTACTGAACCGATTTAAATAAAATTTACATGGGTTCACCCTGCAGGTATGCCCTATTAAATAAGAAAATAATCATCAAAATCAGTTCAGCCATTACTGAGTAATCGATGTACATACATAAAAAATACGCATCAAATTGAGAACCTCCTCCTTTTTTGAAGTCGGTTTAAAATACACGAATACTTCATTTAACGCGGGATCATTTTACCATAACCTCTCCATACGTTCTCAATAATTTATTTAATAATAATTTAATTAACTTATGCAAGTTTTTTTACTTCTTTGAAACTACTACTAATATTCAAGCTAACCTGGGTTAAGTATTGTTTCATATATTCTGTTTATTATCTATTATTATTATTTCTTTTATTTTAGTGGAAATAAATAAATGTGCTTCAATCATGAGATTATATTATTTTTAACAATAAATAAAAAATTGTATTATTACTTTCATCAATTTTCAAATGAAACGAGACTTGAAAACGTCATAATACAACGTATCCTTACTATCTCGACACTTCAATAGCTTGAATTAGAGATATTGTACAGTTTAACTTAAAAATAATTACAATGTTTATAACGTACCTATCAAATTTAATAAATGTGCGTTTTAAATGAACCACGGTGAAGTATTAAGAAAAATTCAGATCTATTCAGCAATTATCTGGGAAAATCTTCATCCAGTTTAAAGTGTTTTTAAATGCAAAAACGCAGCCTGCGTATAATAGCGAGATTAAATCCGAGAGAATCTTGTAGACAAAAGTTTATAGAATTAAAATATTTATTACCTTTACCGTGCATTTATATATTTCAATGCTTAATAGACACGAAGAATAAATTAACAGAATATGAACGTAAGTCGTAACAACACAACGCACAATTATAGCACAAGATTTGGCTCGGATTTAAGAACGCCCAAAATACAATCTAGCCCTGTTTGAAAATGGACCCAGATATTGGGGTCACAAACTGTATAATAAGTTACCAGGGAATATTAAAAATATAAAAGCACCAATGCCTTTAAAAAAATCTGCAAACAAATGTTACTAGGAAAATGATACTACGATTGCCAGGAATTTCTTGACGATAATAATCCAGTAATTATATAAACATTAATATATTGTGCTACTTTGTATATTTTATATTTTTTCTATTTTTTACGACGACTCCACATGCAGATTTATCAATGGATTTACATTAATTTGAATTTGAATTATATCGTGACGAGAAATGGCCCCGAGTTGGGTGACAAATGCTACAAAATGATAATATATGTCTGTAGTTTCCTAAAATCTAAATAAAATATGAAGACGTAAATACAAAAACCACAATACAATGAAAATACAGTATTAAAATTTCTCTCATCCAGTTTTTTACTTCCTACCTCTACAGTTATGGTACGGAAGTGTTGGATTCAGTCCGATTTTTTTTAAGATCATTTTCTGATTGATTTCTGTATGTATGTGTGTATTTGTTAGCATTTAATTTAGATCTACTTAGATTTTGAAAAAAAAAATCGGTTCAGTGAATTCTGAGATATTAAAAAAAATTCTCAATATCATGTATTAATTCATAGGTAAAAAATAAGTGTAAATGCATTCTAGATGTTAAAATGTGAACAAAATCTTAAGTATTTTTTTCTAAAATGTAGGTACAGATTTTGAGAAAATAATGTTCTCTAAAAAAATTACGCGGAACTCATTTTTTAAATGTCTAACCACGATGTTTTTGACCTTAGTTGGTTTTTAGTAGATCAACAAACAAATTAGATGACCATGCTTTTTTTATTAAGAATATGAAAGAAGAATAAATTGTTTTGTTGAGATTTTCAGTTACGAGCGATTGTTCACTAATAATAAGTGGGCTATTCAGTCATTTTTAGGCGCGATCTTAGCGAAGCTAGAAGCGCCTATATACACTCGCTTTGTCTGTACGTCTGTGAATCTGTGAATCTGTTAATCTGTGAATCTGTCAATCTGTCAATCTGTAACGGATTTTTTGTATCAGTCGTACAGCCCAAACGGGTTAACCGATTTTAAAAAACTTTTTTTTGTTCGATTCCTCTCGGGGTCTATTTGATCCTAACGTCGCCCGATTTTTGAATTTTGGCCCCAGAGGGGAGCAAATTAGAAATAACGGTGTTTTTTGCTTATAGTTTGCTCAATTTAAGTCAGATCGATTCGAAACCTGTCTTAAACGAAAGAGCAGAAAATTTTAGATAGATTTCATGTATAATATTGTGTCAAAACAGTTTTTTTATACAGATCTTTATGATTATTAAACTAAATAAATGCGACTTTATCTAATAAATCGCGAACTTGTTTCGGTTGTCCTTGTCTGTTGCACAGTGTGATATGGATATTGGAAGATAGCGTATGCTCTGTCTTATATTGCATTATTTTAATATAGTTATTCAATTTTTTGACTGCTGATGTTTGAATTTAAGTTTAAAAACCCTGGCCTACTGAGTTAAAATGACGTGTAACTAATTACTGACGTCAATCGGATGGCGAGACTTAGGGATCGGACCAAATTTTCTCGACGTTCATACCTTCCCGAACAATTTGACTTTCTCTGCCTGTATGCCCCTTTGTACGCTTATAACTCGAGAACCACTGATCCGATTTACATGATTTTTTTCAAGTAAATAACTTTTTATGCGACTGCGAGTTTTAAAATATTCTGGCATCACGCAAAAGCAACCGAACTGATTCTCAAATAAAAACGTATGTTCTGGCATCACGCAAAAATAAGTAGGTAGTAGATGCTTTGTTTTTTAAACGGTGGTTTTATTTAGCTTGATCAGGTATATTTGTTACAAATCTTGCGATCGATTGAGTTGAAATTTTGCACACATGTGTAGCTCCGGTGACAATACAATATTATGGTAACTACCTGACCGCCCCGGCTTTCGTCCGGGTGTAAATCGTACTTTTGAATTTTCACCCACTTCCTATGATCCGATTGAGTTGAAATTTTGCACACATGTGTAGCTCCGGTGACAATACAATACTATGGTAACTAGCTGACCGGCCCGGCTTTCGTCCGGGTGTAAATCGTACTTTTGAATTTTCAACCACTTCTCGTGATCTGATTGAGTTGAAATTTTGCACACATGTGTAGCTCCGGTAACAATACAATATTATGGTAACTAGCTGACCGGCCCGGCTTTCGTCCGGGTGCAAATCGTACTTTTGAATTTTCACAGGCAAAAGGTCTTTCTCCGGTAACGTTTCGGATAAATGTAATAAAATCAGACTAAGGAAATAAAGCACATTAAACAATTGAAAAGTCACGTCACGAAGTAGCGTTACGTCACTTTTGTAAAAATTATCCGATCCTTTTGAAAATTATAATTTGAGAGTTTTATAGGACACAAAAAAATAAAATGGCGTCAGATTTCAAAATGGCGGCCATATGTACTTTTTTGTAAACATTATCCGATTCTTTTGAAAATTAATATTTGAGAGTTTTATAGGACACAAAAAAATTAAATGGTGTCAGATTTCAAAATGGCGGCCATGTGTACTTTTTTGTAAGAATTATCAGATCCTTTTGAAAATTGATATTTGAGAGTTTCATAGAACACAAAAAAATAAAATGACGTCACATTTCAAAATGGCGGCCATTATTCATACTTTTTTGTAAAAAATATCCGATCCTTTTGAAAATTGATATTTGCGAGTTTTATAGGACACAAAAAAATAAAATAACGTCAGATTTCAAAATGGCGGAAATATGTAGAGCTCCTTCCTAAAAATTATACGATCCTTTTGAAAATTGATATTTGAGAGTTTCATAAGACACAACAAAATAAAATGACGTCAGATTTCAAAATGGCGGCCGTATGTACTTTTTTGTAAAAATTATCCGATCCTTTTGAAAATTGATATTTGAGAGTTTCATAGAACACAAAAAAATAAAATAACGTCAGATTTAAAAATGGCAGCCAAATGTATTTTTTGTAAAAATTACCCGATTCTTTTGAAAATCGGTATTTGAGAGTTTCATGGGACAAAAAAAAAAAATAAAATGACGTCAGATTTCAAAATGGCGGCCGTATGTACTTTTTTGTAAAAATTATCCGATCATTTTAAAAATTGATATTTGAGAGTTTCATAGGTCAAAAAAAAAATAAAATTACGTCAGATTTCAAAATGGTGGCCATATGTACTTTTTTGCAAAAATGATCCGATCTTTTTGAAAATCGGTATTTGAGAGTTTCATAGGACACAAAAAAAATAAAATGACGTCATATTTTAAAATGGCGGCCATATGTAGGTACTTTTTTGCTAAAATTATCCGATCCTTTTGAAAATTGATATTTGAGAGTTTTACAGGACACAAAAAAATAAAATTACTTTTTCAAAATGGCGCCCGTATGCACTTTTTTGAAAAATTATACGATCTTTTTGAAAATTAATATTTGCGAGTTTTATAGGATGCAAAAAAATAAAATGATGTCATATTTCAAAATGGCGGTCATAGGTATATATTTCTTTGTAAAAATTGTCCGATTCTTTTGAAAATTGATATTTGAGAATTTAATAAGACACAAAAAAATAAAATGGCGTCAGATTTCAAAATGGCGATCAAATAATAACTTTTTAATTGTATTATTTATATCTTTGATAAATTCGGTTTTAATTACAATGCGTAAGAAGCATAGCTTCTGTCGGGTGTCTTACGACTTATCATGACTTTTTTATTTAGCCGGTTCCGATGAACGCTTAATAGTCAACCGTTGCTATGGAAAATTGTTTAAAAAATCACTGTACTATTTTTTCTATGTAATCCAATTACATATTTATATTAGGTCTTATGGCTCATAGCCTACTACAAAATTATAAATCTTCTCAGTGTTATTTTCCCTATGTTCGATAAAACCGTTTACACACAGTACCTACACGAATATCGCGCCTTGTAATTCTTGAATTACTTGTATGCTCCAAAATTTTTTTTGTTTTAGCAGTAAAAAGTGGTGGAACCTTTGGTGTAAAGATACGAAATGTTATAATTACCATAAAACACCAAACCATAACAAACACTCTCGACGTACGTTTCGCCAACCAAGCTGGCATCATCAGGAGATGATGCCAACTTGGTTGGCGAAACGTACGTCGAGAGTGTTTGTTATGGTTTGGTGTTTTGTGGTAATTACAACATTTCGTATTGTTTTAGCAGCGCCAGAATACTAGAACTAATTTTGACATATTATACGGAAAATAGGTCACTGTATTCTCGGCACAAAACGGTTCAACAGTGTGCTGAACGGGGTAAGACTGTACATTTATATATGTCGCAGGAATATTAAGTAAAATCCGCAATATTATAGTATTCTTAGGAAAATTATAATTTTACGGATTATTGTCAATAGACTTTAAAATTTATAATATTACTAGCAGATTTTAGAATCATTATAAATTATTATACTGGCCATCCTTAGGAAACTAATGTGAGATCAGATCTTTTTTGACAATTAATGCAGTAAACTCGCAAATATGTGGACAGTAAATAATAAAAGAGACAGTTTTTTTTTTCAAAGTACGACGTTTCGTTTATTGATTTAAACTTTTTTAAGTACCTACTTTATACTGGCAGTAAAAAAATTTTTACTGCCAGTATAAAGTTACTGTTCACATACCTGCGAATTTACTACATTAATTATATAAATATGGACACGAAATCTACTAGATATTTTTTGACAATATTATTACTGATATGTCGTCTCATATCAGCTAATTAGGTATATTATAATAATCCTGACCTCAGTTAGGAAGATTGTAAAGGAAAGTTACGATGCGCTGATTGGTCGATTATTATGAGTTACTAGCGGCCCCATCCGGCTTCGCCCGGGTGCTAAGAAAGCCCGAGTGCAATACACTACTCACTCGCTTCGCTCGTTCGCTTGAATATTATAATTACATTACTCACTTGCTTCGCTCGTTCGCTATTTATATAAACCTTCCGTGAAAAATTATCTAACTGATGGTGAAAACCGCATCGAAATCCGTTGCGTGGTTTAGGAATTACATTACTCACTCGCTTCGCTCGTTCGCTATATATATAAACCTTCCGGGAACAATTCCGTCATACATGATTTTTGCGTAACTTTAACCGTTTACGCCGCGCACGCAACGGAAGCTCTCAAAAGGAATATTTTTTTCCGTTTTTGCAACATTTTTCATTAATGCTCCGCTCCTATTGGTCGTAGCGTAATATTATATACCCTATAGCCTTCTTCGATAAATGGACTATCCAACACAAAAATAATTTTTCAATTCGAACCAGTAGTTCCTGAGATTAGCGCGTTCATCCAAACAAACAAACAAACTCTTCAGCTTTATAACATTAGTATAGATTATTGAGGTTATTTTTGAACCGTAGAGAATTAAGTAAAAGATGAAAAATATAAAATAATAAAAAACTGTTTTTGCTATAAATAGCAGTTTTGAACATAAAATCGGTCTCACTCTCATATTTTATGTATATATCCATTTGAATGAAATAACACATGTTATTTGCAGTGAAAACACAAAATAAGTATATGCAAAACACGTTTCATACGTCATAATATTATAATAAAAATAATGTCTGTTGCCAGCTCATGCAACGCAAAATGAAACATTTTAATTTTTTTTAATTAAGGTGGTTTAGCCATAATAGTTCGAAAATAGAAGTCAGAATTTTTAATATGTTATGTATAGATAAATATCTAATACATGCAACAACATTTTTGCGGGAAACTAGTGTATAGCCAATCATCGCACGCGTCACACCCCGCGCTTCCCTTGCGGCCGTAGAATGAAATCGACATTTGCAATATTCTTAACTGAAGTCAGGATTATTATAATAAACCTAAAATATGAGACGACAAATCAGTAACATTGTCAAAAAAAAAGATCTTATCTTACAATTTTCCTAAGGTTGGCCAGTAACATTATAATAATCCTAATATATATCTGCTAATAATATTGTAAGTTTTAAAATCTATAATGGACAATAATACGTAAAATTATAATTTTCCTAGGAATGTTAGAATATTCTGGATGTTAAAATATTTCTGCGACATACACATATATAATATATATTTCATACCGTTGAGTTGCTATTTTACGTACCACTATAATATATAGACGGGTTCAGATTTATTCAGAAACTGAATATTCATTAGTAAGAAGTACGAGTCTGTTTTTACATTCGAATATGCTGGCAGTGCTTTATATAATGCTTTACAATTTATTTGTTTTTTAATTTTAACTTTGAAAACATAATTTAATCTTGTCTTATACAGCAACTACATTTAAATGTAGCTTTTTTCTCGATTTAGTTCTGGTTGACAAGTCGACATTAATTCGAATGAATCCGCGGAAAAAAGCTAGTGGAGTATATTTTCAAAAATTCAGCGCTGGGGAAGGAAACGCTGACATAACGGCAGTCACTTTTTTACTTCCCACCTCTACTATGGTAGGGAAGTAGTCCGAAAAAAATATTTCGAGATTTTAACAGATCTTCACTTTTTGAGACCCTAGCAATCGTTTTAGATCATTTTCTGACAGATGTCTGTGTGTATGTGTGTGTGTGTGTATGTGTAGGTGTGTATGTGTGTATGTGGTTAATTTTTCGCCCTCGATATCGTAAAAACGGAACAACATACGGCCATGCCTTTAACTTAGATTTGATTAGATTTTGAGTCAAATCGGTTCAGTGGATCCTGAGATATTAAAAAAAACGTTCTCAATATCACGTATTAACATAGGTAAAAAAAAATATAAATGAATTCTAGATGTTATAATATGAAAAAAATGTAAATATTTTTTTTCTCTGAAATGTACAGTTTTCGAGAAAAAAAATATTTTACTAAAAAAAATAAAAATTGTACGTAAATCAAGGTAACCTTGATTTTTGCTATATTAAGCTCCATCAGTAGATCACCAAATATTTACTAGGTGGGAAGTATAGGACTGGTCATCAGTCGAATTTTTTTATTTCTTCTTAATCCGAACAAAACACTTGCGAGATATAACTTACTGCAGTCTCATCACGCGTGCAGGAGTGGGGACTAGAAACTATTGAAAACAGTAAGGAGCAGGAGCATTGAATTCGAATTACAACTTAAAGAGAGGCTATTGTAATTTGTTATATATAAGGAAGTGCAATGTAACATGGCAATGATTTATAATCTAAATTCTAAATAATCTTCTACCTTTACAGAATTTCATTTATATTAATCGACTTTGCCCACCGCTAAAGAATGTCGGCACTTCAACCCTATCTTTTCAGTTCTTTCGATTATTGTTTCCCTGCATTTATCTTCGTTCTAATATCCCGCATTCCTGACTCCAGTATTGGTGAATGTCCCGAACTCGATCTTAAATAGGTCACCTCGATTGTTATGAAGTGTTCGCAGTATATTAACGAACAACAATAATAATAAAAATTCCAGCCAATTGCGAGATAGAATCATTTCAACTCCTAAAATACTGAAATTTGAGATATTTATGGAACATTTTTCGTTTCCAGGGTTACTACTTATGAATTCACATGTAAAAATTAACCATCAATGAGCCATTTTCCTGATTATAAATTGTAGATTATAGACGCTCGACAACTTCCTGATTATGATTTATTAGTTATTGTTACCCTGCCTATATGTATATGTGAATGTAATTTGACTGCGGCTACACAATTTATTGTCCTAGCCGGAAAATAAATTATTAGTGTATTTGCCATATGGCACATACACTATTGGCGTCGGTCGGATGGCGGGACCTAGGGGTCGGACCAAAATTTCTCGACGTTTCATAACCTCCTGAACACTTTGGCACCATTTTTGGAAAAGTCTGTTTATATATGTATATATATATATAGATATATTTAAATATTTTTATATATACCGTGCGAGTTTTTTCAAAGCGTACATAGACTGTTTCACAATTTAAAATCGTGGTATAGACATTGATAGTATCTATCTGGTCTGCCTGGAAACTGCACACTAAATAACGCAGAGACTTGCCGAACCCTATTTTCCCAGAATACAAATTGTACATAAGAACCTTTTCTTCCACTGTGTACATTTTTTTATAGAAAAAATTATAAATAAATCTCTGAACTTATAAAATTTATTATCACAACTCAATAATAATAAATATTGTAAATAAAAACATACGTTTCCATAGTTTCTAACAATATCTATACCACGATTTCAAATTGAGAAACAGCCTATGTACGTTTTGAAAAAACTCGCACGGTATATATATGTGTGCGGGCTATAACTTTCGAAAGAGTTAATTGATTTTCACGAAATTTGGTAGGCACGTTGAAATCCATCACCGCACGAAGCCTATTTAAAATGGGCCCATTCGGACCATTTTAAGGGTAGTTTTTAGGGGTTGAAAAATGTTTTTGGGCCCAAAAATGCCGAAAAAATTCTCAGAATCATTTCAAAATTGAAATTTAACCTTTTAGTAACGATTAAAATGTGCTGTTAAAATTTTAATAAAATCGGCCTGACAGGACCGGACTTACAAATTTTATGAAAACACTAGTTTGCGGATAGTGCTTTACTTACTGAAGGGTGTATTTAATTTGGTACCGAGGTTGCATTGATAAAAATATTGAAATTAAGAAAAAAAATATTATTTTAAGGGATGTATTAAGGGGTTAAATTCTTTATTTTGTTCAAAAACAAACTTAAGTTCACATAATAAAGCCACAATGCCAGAATTAGCAAATACACTATATTGTCGGCAGGGTTTTGGCACTGCGACCCGAGTTTTTATCATTATCATTATTATAGTAGTTCTTTCAATTATCCACGAGAGGCAGCACTTGTGGTAGGTACAAACATTATTTATTCCCCATTAGTGTCGTGTCATTTTAATGGTACCTATAACTTAATTATTAAATTATTATTTTTATTAAATTAATTAGACAATTAAGTTATACCACTAAAATGACACGACACTAATGGGAAATAAATAATGTTTGCTACTTACCACAAGTACCTACTACCTCTCGTGGATACTTGAAGGAACTACTCTCAGGAAAATGGCTCATTACTTACATCGACCGCGGATTTCCTTTCATCACTAAACTACACTTTCTGGATATTTCCGAGACAATTGAATGGTGGCATATTGTGGGGTAAGTAATATTTCGATTTATGAAACATGATCATAATCATTAGAGCCGTTTTCGAGAAAACTACAATTTTTTTATCACACGTACGTCGTACAATATAAACTTCCAGATCGTTTTTCTTTTTGTTATCAACTGTATTATTGTCCTAAGAAAATAAAGTAGATTATTAATATTATCATTCAAACTGTCGACTTAAAAAAGCAAAAATATCAAAGTGATCCATGAAAAGTTAATGACATAGTATATTGCATTACAAGGGTCGAAACATAACGTTTGCAACCAGTGTGATTGCTGCCCTTGTACCTCGGCAGTAATCACACGCGTTGCAAAAGCTATGTTTCGACCCTTGTAATGCAATATACTATTTCATTAACTTTTCATGGATCAATTTGATATTTTTGCTTTTTTCAATGAATAAATTTCAAATTTTTGTCACTTGTTTCGAGTAATTGCATATTATTTTTCACAGCAATTCTATTTGAGGTACCTGCATTTTGGGCGCGCAAAAAAGTGGCAAAAGTATTAGATTTATGTGGGGTTATGTCTGTCATTTTGACGTTTTCGAATATTATATGCGGATTGAAGATAGAGCGATCGGGTCGCGCCGACTCGATCGCTCTATCTCCCTCTTAACAACGTTAAAAACAGAGAAAACCAACAACTGAAAATTTTCATCCCTTGGGTTGAAACTCGCAGTTTCAACCCGCTTACCAGGTACCGAAAAACGAATTTTCAATAACGGCGTTGTGAAAGTATTATTTTGTGTCGGAATGTTATTTGGATAATTTGGTGAATAAAAAAAAATGTACAAAAAATAAGATTATTTTGCATTAAAATATTTTATTAAGATTTACAACCTTTTAACTTTTAAATCGAGTCACATGATATTTTTTATGGTACCTAGATAAAATTTTTCAGTAATACTGATTTACTAAATAAAAAAATTACAATACGGTAGGTTTTATATAAATATCGTAGGAATATAAAATGTACTCCTATAGTTTTCAAATTGCATGCATCCCCTTTGTTCCCTGATCACAATTATTTATAACACTCCAACTCTGCAAACCCAAAGAAGCAATTATTTTTGAAAAGCCTGTTATTTTGTTTAATGTTATTAATAGTTTGAAACAATGCAGCCTTGTCTACTTTATTAAATTCGAAATTAAACAAACCCACAGCTTGTCATATTATAAATGTAACAACTTTTAGTATGAGTTCAACACTTAATTTAATAATATCACAGGTGATTTATAAACCAGGTAATGTTTATGAATTTTAATTGCAAATAAAATATGATTATATAGTAAAACAGTTCCCAACACGCTCAGGTCACCATTAATTTTTCCTCTTTCCCTACGTAGTAAACGTCAGAGTTAGGCGAGACAGTGAAAGTTTAGATGCGAAAAGATATGTATACAGGGTGTATTGAAAATAACACCGAGGATAAAATACACTATGAAATTCCCAATCGACAAGTCCTTTAATATTTTGATCTTTGATTGGCAAATAATTGATTATTAAAGATTAAAAATAAAACCTTGTGTAAATATTTCGTAGAATTTCTTAAACACTTATCGCGGGTTTTTATGTGTAAATATCTTCGCCTAAAATAATCGATAGGTTCTGAATTTGTTTGGTTGCAATTTAATTTGAGACTGGTAGTAGCATTAATATGTTGGTTGCACTAATCGCTATATAATACTCCTGATATCTCGCGTTTCATTTAGATGCAAGATTACGAATTCACTCTCACCTGAGATAGGTATATATTTTTTTTCCTTTTAAGGGATGCGTCAGCGTGTAGAATGTAGATGTTTACACATTAAAAAATTACATTTTTATTAAAAAAACTGAACTTTGTTTTCGTTTTCGTTGTTGTCGGGTGCAATCCACAAGTTACATAAATTGTCCTTCGCCTACCTGAATACAGTCTTGCGTAAATATGGATAAAGACGACTTATATTAAATTATTTTAACCGACTTCAAAAAAGGAGGATTCGACTGCATAATTTTTTTATGTATATTTATATAAATATTTGTGAACCGATTTTGATGATTCTTCTTCTGTTTACTAGGGCATATACCTTCAGGGTGGTCCCACATAAATTTTATTTAAATCGGTTCAGTAGTTTTTTCTAGATTAGTAATCAAATATCAAGAAAAAAGTCGGTTAATAACGTGCAAAATACTATTGCAAAAGCCCCTAAAAAGTAAAAAATAAAACTTTTTATATAAAAAATTGAACCTTCTCCAAAAAAAGCCACTAAAAAAAGGAAAATAATAAAATGTTGAGGTCTGCGCCAATTTAATTAAAGTAGATAGGTACCTATATAAAAAGTTTTAGTAATTGAATTGACGCCGACCATAACATTTTATTATTTTCCTCTTTTTAGTGTTTTTTTTTGAAGGAGGCTCATTTTTTTTATAAAACTTTTTGAAGTAAAACGTCTTACATTTCGGTATACCTACATATAGGAGGGTCACCTCGGCGCTTGCTGAAAGTGCTCCACTTTGACTAGAGCAGCGAACGATACTTCTATTTTGAAAGGTAATGAATGTGAACTAGATGGAAAAATAAAATTTCCTAAAAAAAACCTAATCTGCAAAAAAATATTTCATAAACTGTTACAGCTTCAAGATGCAAAGAATAACTGCCGCACAAAAACAAGAAAACTATCAAAAACATAATGAGGTTAAGGAGGATTTACAGAGGCCGAAAAACATTAAAAACGTTTTACGGATTTGCAGCCCGAACTCCGTTTTTTTAAATAAGGATATAAAAATGCAAAAGTTTAACACTACGGCAATTATAACTTAATGTAAAACTTAAACGCAGGGTTTCTTTATATTAAACAATAGTCAATAACTTAGTAGTTGTGGAGACAAAAACGGTAAAGCATTTTCTAGGTTTGGAAATTATTTCAGAAGGAATATAATCTACACATATTCAGCGTTATTTCTGGGACAGTCTGTATGTAAAGCTGCTCGAAACGCATTTAACAGCAGGATGCGTAGACATTGACTTGATATGCACGTACTTTATACACTGCCTGAGTAAAATTTTACGAACCACCTTTTATGTTATAATGAAACATTTTCAGTTTTAGACAACATTAAATAAAATAGCTTGCAATAATTAAGATGGACAATTAGGTCTACAAAGTCAGTGTGGTAGGTATCCAAATAGTATCCTAGAACATGTTTTTACAGAATGGAAATTTTGATTCTGTTTTTAAAAATAATTAGTAGTGAAATCACGATTTCCCATTATACCCAACTACGACGTCTTCGCGACGCTACGTCCACCCAAGCCCTCTACAAAATATAGTTACAGAGCTTCTTTCACCAGAGATACCGAAACTCAACTGCGACATGGAACTCGTAGTCGTCTGATTGGTTAATAAGTTGATTTCATCTAAATTGTCGCATTAGAATCAAAGTCACGGATTACTTGTCTAAAGACTATAAAGAGTTTTTTTGACATAGCGTAGCAAGTATCTGGGCATATTATGCAATGAGCTTGTAAATCAGCCGGCAAATTTAATACGCCTTTCTGTTTACAGTTGTCGCTACAACTGGGCTTAAAATTCAAATAGCTCGTATATTTTACAAGCTAATTTTTTTTTTGTATTAAAATGAATAAATAAACAAGCCGTGAGGTGGGTCGTTTATTAGGACTAAAGTGCGACCCTTGAGGTCCACATGACGAACTTCCCAGTTTGATAAATATTTAATAATAATAATTAAATTAGATATTACACAGAAAAGTAATCATTTTAATCATTAAAACATCAATAATTAAAAAAAAAAAAAAAAAAAAAAAAAAACGGCTGAACCGATTTTTATAAAATTTATGTCGGATCAAAATGACGTTAACACGCCTCGATTGACACCCTTACGAAGTCGATATAATTTTTTATTCGCGAGATATTGTGTAAAATCTACTTTTTTGGAGGTTATTTGGTTAAGAAAAAAGAACGGCTGAACCGATTTTAAAAAAATTCCTTTCAGATCATATTTACGTTAATACGCGTCGATTGGCACCCCAACGTAGTCGATATCATTTTTCGTTCTCGAGATTTCGTCTTAGAAAGAAATTGACACATACATACGTACGTACGTACGTACGTACGTACGTACATACGTACACACACACACACACACACAGACATCTTTCTAAAAGTAGTGTAAAAATAGTGTAGTGACCTTGAAACATAAAAATTTTTTTTCCTTTTTGATTTCGATTTTCGGACCCATTACAATAACTTCCAATGGGAAGTTAATAAATAAATACATTGTTTATAGTACCTTCTGAAGTGCATACAAAAAGCACGGTTCAACGTGCGTTGAGCTTTCATCTAGCCTGATATAAAAAAAATTTACAAAAATATTACAATAAAAAATACTTTAAAAATGGGTACTATATGTCTATATCGCGGGTACAGACCGATGAATTGTCGTATCGATCTCATAATTATATGGTTATTTAAATGATAGTCAAATATTTTTGGGAGCATCTAACATGCATATTTTGAATTATTTCGATTGTATACTGTATAATGCCGTGCCAATAATATTCTGTCGCATGCCACCTATGGCACGCGTGCCATTGGTTCGCCATCCCTGCCTATAGGTTTTGATGAGTCAGTCTCAAAATTTATAATTTTCTGGAACCATTAACGCTTTGAGATAAAAGTTATAGATTTTTACAGAGCCTTTATGTAACGGACCTTATCAACTTATAAAATTTACTAGCTTAATGGGAAGCGAAGTTATGAGGGTGGTAAATAGGATTTAAAGTTGGTTTGTGTAATCAATATACGCACGGTGTGCGTCAGCATTGCTATTAGAACTTGGCTTGGCGCACTACCGTGCGCTTATAGATAACATAATTCGGATATTTTTGTCAGTCGTTCGTGAAACAAAGTCATTTGTTACAACATATTATATTATTATGTTATACATAATATTTAGTTATAGTCCGTTAGTGCTTATGTTTTTCACGTATAACGTTTTATATCTATGTAATATTTTGAGCAGTGTATCATCAATCAACGTCAATATCCAATTTGGTGGTCTGACCGGTACCAATTTTCCGTGACCGATCATCTTTCTATGATGTATTATAGAGTGATCATAAAGTACTGTTATGTTCTATATTATGTCGACGCTCGAAAAGTCAATTAAATTTTGTATTATATCCTGAGAAAGAAACAAACGTACCGAAACGTTGGCGATTTAAGTCAATTCTCGATAGGCGGTTAAATTTTGTATTAGATCCTGAAAATATCGGTAGGGAGAATTATAAATGACTTCATGTTCCATAATCAATTTACAAAATAATTTTTGATATGAAAAATGTCTGTGGAATTTGTCAGTCACTACGATATTTAGACAATATTGTTACAGATACAAAATATGAACAGAACTGCGAAAATTTCCAAAACCACCGCCGATTGACACCAAAGTCAAAAGGCCTAGACTCTAGAGCTCTTACTGAGGCAAACGTTTAAAAAATCATACAAATTGGTACATTTTTTAACTTCCCGCTAAAAAAATTAAAAATTTTCAAAAATAGGGAAGTTATTGATTTCACCCCGATTTTCGAAAATCGAGTCTTCATCAGATCTCGACGTTTTGTGAACCTAGGAAGCTATTCTGACCATTTTTACGATGATGTCAGTATGTTTGTATGTGTGTGTGTGTGTGTAAACCTCTCATAACTTTTGAACGGCTTGACCGATCGATTTGCGGCATTCGAAAGGGCTCCACTGAACTTAGATTTCCTGAAAATTTGAACCGGTTCGACCTAACAGATTTTGAGAAATATCAAAAAACCGAAAAAAAATTGTTAAAACGATGTTTTTTCAAAATAACTTCTAGAATATTGTACCGATTGATTTCATAATCTAATCAGCTCTTCTCCTCAGAAAACTGCGTCGAATGCCGCTAAGCGGATCAAAATCGGTTAATCCGTTCGAAAGATTACGTAGTCAACAGATTTCGAAAAAAGCGGTTTTTCAAAATAACTTCGAGATTTCTCAACCAATCAATTTTGTACCTCTTACAATATTTTTAGAGCTTAAAAAACTGCGCCGAATGTCGTTTTAAAGATCAAAATCGAACAACGCATTCAACAGTTATAGCTTTTCGAAAATTAAAATAGTGTTGTTATCAGCAATTTTCAGATTTTTGAGCTCGAAGAGCTCAAAATCTACTTTTAGGTATATTATCAAGTGCTTCGAACTCAAAGCGCATGAAAATAGCGGAAAGTTCCAGGGATAGCCTGCGAGGTCAACCGATTTACAGATTTTTTTAGAAGCTTTTGTAAACGAAAGAAAATTCCACACGCACAGCCGTCAAATGGTAAACTATTTTTAATGCGACAACGTCTCACTATACGCATGTAGATATACATGTACGAAAAGTATACTTCCCCTTCCACCCGAGAGATGTTGCATTCAATAGTTTTTGTCTTGCAGAAAACTGCATTATCGACGTAACAACCTTTTCTTTCCACTGTCGCGTAATACAATATATTTTGGCGTGACAACGTCTCACTATGCAGTACGCAGGTAGACATGCATTTACAAAAAATCTTATCTTACCAATCTTTATTCATAAAAACAATTTTCAATTTGAGAAAATAGAAACATTTCAATTATTATTTTGCTTATACATATTACATTGCAAGACTTATTTGTGTACTTTCCAGAATTCACTAGACAATCAAAGTGTGCGTTCCACAATTTACCAGACATTTATACTTAATAAACTTTCGAGATTCACCGCAATAAATCAAAGTGTACATTCTAAAAAATAGATAATTAAAATGCATTTTCCAGAATTCACTTGACAATCAACGTGTAATTTTCAAAATTCACTAGACAATCAAAATGTACTTTCCAAATTTTGTTAGATATTTCTATCCCAGGCAGACGTTGTCACGCACAAAACACCCGCGGCCGAGAAGACGACACAGCCTACCCATGTTTTTTACATTTCGAGGGAAATTACTATTAAATCAGAATCTGATCTCAGAAACACTGACAATTTAAGTCGATGTTTATATGAATTTGTCAAATTAGTGACTTAAAATGACCTAAAACAGAACGCTATATATGTTTCTTAATAATAATACTGCAAATCCCAGGGGGATCACAAGCCTCCTCCCAGTGTAACGTTCCCGTTCCTTCTGGCTCCTTTTCGTCGTCTAGGGGTGGAACGGGCCGTACAAAATTCTGTCTTCCAATAAAAAAAAAAACACAAGTACACTTTTATTCAATTGCTCTCAGAGCGTTTATTATTATCAAAAAAACTTTTATTTTCTTTTTACTCAGCACAATAATTTACAATAAAAAAATAAAAATAAATACAAAAATGCTGTGTAGTGTGGGAAGGAGAGGCGTCTAAACTTAAAAGAATCCAAAGTTTAGACACGGATAAAGGGAAACGACAGCTCCTAGAAATAATTCCGTAGGAAACTGTTGTCAGGCAAAGGTATGGTTTGGAATCAGTTACTGTCGACAAGACTAGTAACTGTTTTGTGTAGTGTGCGTGTGTTTAAAAAATACAAACCGCTTCACAAAAAAAAAATATAAATATAAACCCTGATGGGGATACGAAGCACAAAAAATCTAATACCAAATTTTTACAAAAAAAATTCAAGTCAAAAATAATGTCGTACAAAAAATCTTTAAATATTATTCACAATGTTACTCTAGTTTACTGCAACGACGACTGTAAGATCACTATCCGTGTCCCCCAAAAATAATCCGTTTTTATAATCAACAGAGAAGGACAACACGAATAGCCATCTCGCAGCAAAAAAATCATGTAATCTCTTTTCATTACATAACATATTTATACTACAATTATTTTGACTTTACAAATTTATACAAAGACAAAAAAAAATATTATTTTCAGTTTAATAAAGAAAAAAATTTTGGAGCATACAAGTAATTCAAGAATTACAAGGCGCGATATTCATGTAGGTACTGTTAGCCCGGGAAATAAAGGTTTTAGATCGCAAATAATTCCAAAGGAGCTGGATTTTTCACAGATGGTAGAACACCTTTAGACATGTATTTTTACAAAAGTCCCCGGTTATCCCCCTTGTGCTTCCCCCGCCACCCCCTTTTGAATATAATTTTGCAAGCCTTACGGAAAACGCTAATATCTCCTTAACAAATGTCTGAAATCAGACGACTTTTTTTTTGTTTTGTTCCTAATTAGTTACCCAAAAAAATTTCTCCTCTTCAATTTTGTGATAAAATCAATATATGCTTTGCAATTTATTAATAAAAAGAAAATATCAGTTTTTAAAAGAATATTTCACAAAATATTTGCATATAACTTTTTGATGAGCCTGTTCCGAAATATCTCAAAAACGATGCTTTCGTTTTAAATAGGATTACATTTCCTACAATTTTCATTCCTACAAATTTTCTGTGGTACAAATAGTAAGCGCGCTACAGTTTCTTGAAAATCGCACGCGCTTTTTGTAGCCTTGGAAACCAAATGTTAAAACGTAATGTCCTTTTCAATAGCTTTATTTATTGTGTTCTTCATCGAATTTTAAATTGAAAATACACATGTTCATAAAGCAAAACACGCTCTAAATCGTGATTTTTGTCCCATATCGATATCGTTAAAAATTTAGAAGCTATAGTCAGTCAAAGTTGAAATCATCATAGAGCCTTACTTTTTTTTTTGGACACGTGTTACGAGGACTTTCCATACCGAATAAAAAAATGTCCGTCTAGTAACCTATAAAAAATTTAAGGTCCAATCTCACTAACTTGAAAAATTTTCAAGTTATAAGTATTAATGTTCATGTTTTTACTTTTTGACATAAAATTAAAACACTTGACGCGAAGTGCTCTACTAAGAAGAGTGTTCGAGAAATATTAAGTTTACATATAGAAGCTGTAGACCTATTCATGGGTTATCTAAGTGAGTAAAAAAATTTTAAAAATTTGAAGTGGTCACTCTACAGAGCTTTTCGCAACAAGTGTTTCAATTTTATGTCAAAAGGTAAAAACATGTACATAAATGCTTATAACTTGAAAATTTCGCTAGTTAGTGAGATTGGATGTAAATAATTGTTTATGGCATTAAATTTTCTATAGGTTCCTAGACGGACATTTTTTTATTCGGTATAGAAAGTACTCGTAACGCGTGTCAAAAAAAATGTAAGGCTCTATGATGATTTCAGCTTTGACAGGCTATAGTTTCTAAATTTTTGAAGATATCGATATGGGACAAAAATCATAATTTAGAGTGTTCTTTGCTTTATGAACATGTGTATTTTCAATTTAAAATTCGATGAAGAACACTATAAATAAAGCTATTGAAAAGGACCATTTGGTTTCTAAGGCTACAAAAAGCGCGTGATTTTCAAGAAGTTGTAGCGCGCTTACTATTCTTACCACGGAAAATTTGTGGGGATGAAAATTGTAGGAAATGTAATTCTATTTAAAACATTACATAACGAAAGAATCGCTTAAGTCGACCGTTTCTGAGATATTTCGAAAAAACAAAAACAATGTTAAAATTTCGTGGTTTTTTGGCTGCCAAAAGTTGTCCCGGTGTCATGTTGGCACGAATATATACAAACAAATAGTAGATTGTATATCTAGATGTGTAATGGACTATTACGGCGAGTGATGACTATGTAAGAACGAGTGATAGCGAGTTTTTACAGTCACACGAGCCGTAATACCATTACGCACGAGATATAATATATATGGAATTTTTTGCCATACCCACTACAAAATACCTTCTTTTCACTTCATTTTCAAAAAAATTTTACAGTTTATTTGCGTTGCCATCTTTACTTCTACAGTATGCCGTGAAGTTCGTGAGAAAGTAATGGCAGACGCACGCAGGCGTTTAGAGCGAATAAACAGAAGTTCCTATGGCAACCGTTTACTTCCCGCACTAGTGCGGAAAGTAAAACACTTTCCGTACACCTGCCTGTGAAATGACTCATTAAAGGCCGCTATACATACATTGTAAGTAGCTATTTTGTAGTGGGTATGGCAAAAAATATCTTATACCCCACCTTTTGCAAGGTACAATGTATCTCAAAAACTACACAACATTTCTTATTCAAACCGATTTTCGTTGGAAGTATTTTATAAATTCTACTTCATTTACATACCAACTGTTGACTTAAATATAAAAGTTATTTTGAAACTTCTACATCATTTTTGAAGGCCTATCTAATGATACCCCACACGCTTATGTGCACTGGAATTTTTTTATCCCTCAGTTGTTACATGGTATGGTGTGCCACCATTATTTTTTTCGTAATTTCACTTAACCATTGTATAGCAGTTCATAGAAAACACCTACCTTCCAAATTTCATCTATAATGTGCCAATAGTTTCCGAGTAAAATGACTGTGACATACGGACGGACAGACGAACAGGATGAAATTATAATTTTTTCCATTTGGCTGCGGAACCCTAAAAACGCTTCAATGTTAGATAAATAATTTTATTACAAATAAATAAATACAATCCAAAAGTTTTTTAATTTTATCGCTATGCGTCCGACCGCTGCGCTCATTATTAACAGCCCACTTGCCCTATAATTAACTAAAGACTATCAATATATACATCATTTTAAAGCTACAAATATTGTCTACAAATTTTACTTGAACAACTTTTACCCTAACAGGCTTAGCAAAAAGTTATATGGAAATATTTTGTGAAATATTCTTTTAAAAACTGATATTTTCTTTTTATTAATAAATTGCAAAGCATATATTGATTTTATCGGAAAATTGAAGAGGGGAAATTTTTTAGAGTAACTAATTAGGAATAAAACAAAAAAAAGTCGTCTGATTTCAGACGTTGGTTAAGGAGATATTAGCGTTTTCCGTAAGGCTTGCAAAATTATATTCAAAAGGGGGTGGCGGGGGAAGCACAAGGGAGATAACCGGGGACTTTTGTAAAAATACATGTCTAAAGGTGTTCTACCATCTGTGAAAAATCCAGCTCCTTTGGAATTATTTGCGACATCGGGTGTTTTTTTCTTTTCATTTCCTGGGCTATGTGTGTAAACGGTTTTGTCGAACATAGGGAAAATAACACTGAGAAGATTTATAATTTTGTAGTAGGCTATGAGCCATAAGACCAAATATAAATATGTATTGGATTTCAAAGAAAAATTAGTACAGTGAATTTTTTCAACAATTTTCCATAGCAATGGTTGACTATTAAGCGTAACTCGGAACCGGCTAAATAAAAACAGTCATGATGTGTCATAAGACACCCGACAGAAGCTATGCTTCTTACGCATTGTATATAAAACCGAATTTATCAAAGATATAAATAATACAATTAAAAAGTTATTATTTGATCGCCATTTTGAAATCTGACGCCATTTTATTTTTTTGTGTCTTGTTAAATTCTCAAATATCAATTTTCAAAAGGATCAGATAATTTTTACAAAGAAGTATATACCTATGACCGCCATTTTGAAATATGCCGTCATTTTATTTTTTTTGTGTCCTATGAAACTCTCAAATACCGATTTTCAAAAAGATCGGATCATTTTTGCAAAAAAGTACATATGGCCGCCATTTTGAAATCTGACGTCATTTTATTTTTTTGTGTTCTATGGAACTCTCAAATATCAATTTTCAAAAGGATCGGATAATTTTTACAAAAAACTACATACGGCCGCCATTTTGAAATCTGACATCATTTTATTTTTTTGTGTCTTATGAAACTTTCAAATACCGATTTTCAAAATGATCGGATAATTTTTGCAAAAAAGTACATATGGCCGCCATTTTGAAATCTGACGTCATTTTATTTTTTTGTGTTCTATGAAACTCTCAAATATCAATTTTCAAAAAGATCGGATAATTTTTACAAAAAAGTACTTACGGCCGCCATTTTGAAATCTGACATCATTTTATTTTTTTGTGTCCTATGAAACTTTCAAATACCGATTTTCAAAAGGATCGGATAATTTTTACAAAAAAGTACATATGGCCGCCATTTTGAAATCTGACGTCATTTTATTTTTTTGTGTTCTATGAAACTTCTAAATATCAATTTTCAAAAGGATCGGATAATTTTTACAAAAAAGTACATACGGCCGCCATTTTGAAATCAAACATCATTTTATTTTTTTGTGTCCTATGAAACTTTCAAATAGGTACTGATTTTCAAAAGGATCTGATTATTTTTACAAAAAAGTACATATGGCGGCCATTTTGAAATCTGACGTCATTTTATTTTTTTGTGACCTATGAAACTCTCAAATATCAATTTTCAAAAAGATCGGATAATTTTACAAAAATGTACATACGGCCGCCATTTTGAAATCTGACGCCATTTTATTTTTTTGTGTCCTAACTTTCAAACGGACATACAGACAGAGAAAGCCAAATTGTTCAGGAAGATATGAAACATCGAGAAATTTTGGTCCGATCCCTAGATCCCGCCATCCGACCGACGTCAATAATTAGTTACAGGTCATTTTAACTCAGTAGGCCATGGTTTTTAAACACAAAAATCAAACGTCACCAGTCAAAAAATTGAATGACTATATTATAATGTAGCACCCGTTTTTATTTTAAGTCAAAGCATACGCTGTCTTCCAATATCCATATCACACTGTGCAACAGACAAGGACAACCGAAACAAGTTCGCGATTTATAAGATAAAGTCGCATTTATATAGTTGAAATTAGCAATTAAATGTGTATAAAAAAACTGTTTTCACACAATATTATACATAAAATCTATCTAAAATTTTCTCCTCTTTCGTTTAAGACGGGTTTCGAATCGATCTGACTTGAATTGAGCGAACTATAAGCAAAAAACACCGTTTTTTCTAATTTGCTCCCCTCTGGGGCCAAAATTCAAAAATCGGGCGACGTTAGGATCAAATAGACCCCGAGAGGAATCGAACAAAAAAAATTTTTTTAAAATCGGTTAACTCGTTTGGGCTGTACGACTGATACAAAAAATCCGTCACAGATTAACAGAATAACAGATTAACAGATTAACAGACAAAGCGAGTGTATATAGGCGCTTCTAGCTTCGCTTTAGATCGCGCCTAAAAACTTCAAAACACTGTAGCGTACAAATGGTATCGCTACACCAGAATTATTTCTTCCGACGCCCATGTACCTATCAACTATACGGTATATAAAATGGAAAACCAGATATTAAATTGCATTGCTGGTTTGACGGAAATGTTCTGAGAAACAGAAAATTCTCCTACATTGAACTATATTATATTAGAATGAAAGATCTATGTATATTAGATACCTACATATAAATAGAATTGGTACTTGAAAATTGACAACAGTATACCTATATTATAAAACGTTTTCTATAAATGTAACAAAAGAAGAATTTATTCGCAACAGGTACTAAACATAGATTTTACATTCAAATGAACTGGCTTCTAAGATATGTCTTATCATGATATTCTGACATTTTGAATACCCCCCGTGAACACTTATTTATTTTTCTATAAAAGTCTTTTTGATCGCTAGTCACTACATTTTTCAAACTTCACGTATTTTCGCTGTTATATTTTTATTAAACTGCCTCGGGTAACATTTTCTTGATAGAGTTGCTATATTTGCTGGCAATATATCATCATTCAACTTGTAGAACATATTATATTTTATCAATATTTTATCATATTAACTCATATGATTTTATGTAATAAAGAACGAGTTCTATATTATGTCCACAAAATTCTCATATTTTCGTTTCACACCATAAACGTCAACATGATAGTGTTATAACCAAGGGAGAGGCATAGTGGTGCGAGCACTAGACTCGAATTTGGAAGTTTCAGCTCTCTCTCTCTCTCGGCGAAAAGCGGTAATTTTTGTACCGACCAGCTTATAAGGTTCGCCATGGTTTCCCTCAATGATTCCAGATAAAATAATATCGAGATGGTTTCTAATACAAAACCATATAGCAGATCACTTGACAAACTCCTACGCTCAAAAAGATTGCCTATCTTATCCTAAATTTCTATAATTACTCCACTGCCACATTGCTATTATCAAAGTTGAAGTTTGAATTTATTGCATAAAAAGAGTCAATGTGTGAACCCCGATACTATCATAAAGGGTCTATGCGCCAAGAATGGGAAAAACATTCACCATTGCTGCTAATATAGATGGCCCTGGGTCTTAATTCGGCAGATTATTGTAGGGACTATTAGACCGAGAGCTAGTGACCATTTTTTGGTGTTATTTATTCAAGACCTTATTTTTGTGAAGATGTTGAGGGAGGCATATTAAAGTGCCCTGAGTAAAGGATTTTGCTAGATAGCGGTATGGGATGGATGCAGACCGCCCCCAACATGTAACAAAAAAAATGGTCGCAATTATTACTGCTTGAAGGCTGAAATTAATTGTATAGCTTGTCGGTGACCCAATAATGCCATTATAATATTTGCAGATCGATTGGTCAGTATTAAATGGGTGGCAGATCAGCCTAAACGTGTCATATACCCGACGAAATTTATATTATTAGTTCAAGAATCAAATTTTAATATGTTGTTACGGCGTCTGTTTTAAGCATATATTTCAATTTGCAGAACAAAATGTTGGTATTAACTCCCTCTCTTAGAGGGGAACTTGCTCGCTTAGGTGTTTATATCGTTCTGCAAGGGGGTTAATACCGACATTTTGTTCTGCAAATTGAAATATATGCTTCAAAAACAGTCGCCGTAACAACATATTAAAATTTGAATCTTGAACTAATAATATAAATTTCGTCGAGGTACATGACACGTTTACGGTGATCTGCCACCCATTTAATACTTACCAATCGATCTGCAAATATTATAATGGCATTATTGAGTCACCGACAAGCTATACAAACAATTTCAACCTTGAAGCAATAATAATTGTGACAGTTTTTTTGTTACGTGTTGGGGGCGGTCTGCACCCCTCCTATACCACTATCTAGCAAAATCCCTTACTCAGGGCACTTCAATATGCCTCCCTCAACATCTTCACAAAAATAAGGTCTTGAATAAATAACACCAAAAAAATTGTCACTAGCTCTCGCTCTATATGGGTCTATGTCCCATTTGTTAAATGCAGTCATTCAGTAGTTACTTCGTGTTTTTCTTTCGTTCACTTCTTTTTCATAAAAAGCAGTTTTTCTCAATTATCTCTGAATTCGTTTTTTTGAACTTAAACCCCTTGTGTTGTGGCTTTACTTTTCAAATGTAGAAAATAACGAGAAACGGCTAAATGGGCAATGAAGCCAGTGACGTCTATTATGACAAAATGTTGAAAAACGAATTTTAAACACATATTATTATTATTTTTATTGTATTTAGAGGAGTAGAATATTAAACGAGCTTCTTTTAGATACTGCAATTATAATTATTAGAGTTCCGTTTAGCATTTTTATCAGAAAGTTTTTTTTATAAAAACCTATTACTAACACAATAATATAGTAACCGGACCTCTATCTGTAATTTAGTTTCCTATGCGAATTTTTTTGGGGTATTGTTTATGGTACCTAGACAGAACAAAGATTTTTGTCTGTCTGTCCGTACCGGCATCACCAGAGAGCGGTTGGATCGATTTTGATGAAATTTGATTCTGTATGAATAGGTCGTCGAACTTAAGAATACTTTTTATTCGACTACCTTGGAGAGACGAGCGACTGTCAAAATCGATGTTAACGCAAGCGAGCCGCAGACAAAAAATAGTTCCCTATAAAATTTCTATAATACCTTCGTAAAATATTGATATGTTGTCCGTTTGTTTTTGTGTACTTCCTTCAGACATTTCAAATCAGTTACTCAAGGGTTACATTTTTTTATAAAACAGCAAACACTAGTTCTATTGTCTGGAAATTGAGATTTGTAAAAAAAAGTTTAGGACCGTTCTATATAATAAATCTGTTAGAATATATTTGTATCGAAATTCTAAATATGGAACTTTTGTTAAGTATCTCTTCAGAAACGAAAATATACTTTTGTACAAAAAATTGAATTTATGCATAAACATCATCTGTCACTTTTTCCATGTGTAGCATCTTTAGCATATACTGGATGATGATTTGAATAGATTTTTGCCGGATTTTTATTTTATAAATAGCACACCGGTGGATCACAAGGCCATGATACGAATACATACAATAAATTTCCAGAAAATGGTCAACAAAATTTAAAAAATAATTAAGCAAATATTTTGTGTGCCATATTATTTATTTAACGAATTTATAAATTGTCAAAACATTATACAGCAAACAGTTACTTAAAAAAATACCTTCGAAAACCGAGTTTAGTTAAAAAATTCGAATTTTCATAAATAAAAAAAAAGGAATTTTTAATTTACAATCAAAAGTACAAAATTATTTTAAAAAAACAGGAGGTCTAAGTGAAGCCTTTTTCGACAAGATCGCCGTCAGTTTGATGCACTTTTCAATGTTGTTTTTTGTATGGCATTCTTGTTGCAAATAAAATTTAATTTCTGGAATTATTTTTATTAAAATTTTAAAAATTCGAATTTTTTTTTGAAACTCATTTTTTGAAGGTAATTTTTAATTCTGAACAACTGTTAGTAGCTTTTTGATGTATCTCTAGCGCGAAGCTAAATATTGAAAATTGGTACTATATTTTCTTAATCTAGCATGCCATGGTAAAAACATACATTTGTGTTAAAAGGGCACTGCACAAAAAGTTGCCGATAATAAACCGTTAGAGGCGCTGTCGTCGCTGTAATTGTAATATTTTTCAAAATATTGTGAGTATTTCGTCTACTAGCGTATAGAGGACACTAATATAACAATAATTTTTATAATTGATCTATGATGACAGCAAAGTTAGTAATGATATAATATTT
The DNA here is from genome assembly GCA_039654895.1 of Mongoloraphidia duomilia. Classification (NCBI taxonomy): domain Eukaryota; kingdom Metazoa; phylum Arthropoda; class Insecta; order Raphidioptera; family Raphidiidae; genus Mongoloraphidia; species Mongoloraphidia duomilia. Next base: position 37,110,849 of record CM077517.1, on the reverse strand, counting down.
CTGAAATTGCCATGGAAACAATGTGAATAAAAAATTTAAATATTTGAGAAATGTTGACACAAGTGGACACAAGTCATGTCATAAATAGTTAATAATGTTGAGTTGAAAGTTGAAAAGTTATAATTTCAGAGCAGAAAATTAATAAATAAGGACATTTATGAAATGTTATAGAACATGTGCGAAAAAATGTATAAATAAAATCTATTAAAACGCTTGAATCAATCAAAAAGAAATAAAATCTGAGTCAAGAAGAAAGCATTTATGAAATTTCTCCTATTAGAAAAAAATAACTCTATGACAGATCTTGGAATACGTCATTTTATTTTTTTGCGTCCTATGAGACTCGTCAATATCAATTTTCAAAAGGATCGGATAATTTTTACACAAAAAGTACATATACGGCCGCCATTTTGAAATCTGACGTCATTTTATTTTTTTGTGTCCTATGAAACTCTCAAATACCGATTTTCAAAAGAATCGGATAATTTTTACAAAAAAGTACATATGGCCGCCATTTTTAAAACTGACGTCATTTTATTTTTTTGTGTTCTATGAAACTCTCAAATATCAATTTTCGAAAGGATCGGATAATTTTTACAAAAATGTACATACGGCCGCCAATTTGAAATCTGACGTCATTTTATTTTTTTGCGTCTATGAAACTCTCAAATATCAATTTTGAAAAGGATCGTATAATTTTTAGAAAGGAGTACTACATATTTCCGCCATTTTGAAATCTGACGTCATTTTATTTTTTTGTGTCCTATAAAACTCGCAAATATCAATTTTCAAAAGGATCGGATAATTTTTACAAAAAAGTATATATAATGGCCGCCATTTTGAAATCTGACGTCATTTTATTTTTTTGTGTCCTATGAAACTCTCAAATATCAATTTTCAAAAGGATCTGATAATTCTTACAAAAAAGTACATATGGCCGCCATTTTGAAATCTGGCACCATTTAATTTTTTTGTGTCCTATAAAACTCTCAAATATTAATTTTCAAAAGAATCGGATAATTTTTACAAAAAAGTACATATGGCCGCCATTTTGAAATCTGACGCCATTTTATTTTTTTGTGTCCTATAAAACTCTCAAATATAATTTTCAAAAGGATCGGATAATTTTTACAAAAGTGACGTTACACTACTTCGTGACGTGACGTTTCACTTTTTATTATTTAGGTCCCCATCTGAAACGTGCGTTAAGAAGCATAGCTTCAAATAAAAATAGGTAAAAAAACTTTTAAGTTAAACGGTTTTATAAATGTTTTAAAAAGAAAAAAATAATATTTAATTTAGGTTCATAAGTATAAAAGCGTGGGTCGTAAACTCTATGATAATTTATTACAGTCACGACCCACGCTTTTATACTTATGAACCTAAATTAAATTTTATTTTTTTCTTTTCAGTACATTTATAAAACCGTTTAACTTACAAGTTTTTTATCTATTTTTATTTTTAATTTTTTAGTGTGCTTTATTTCCTTAGTCTGATTTTATAACATTTATCCGATCCACTGAAACGTTACCGGAGAAAGACCTTTTGCCTGTGAAAATTCAAAATTACGATTTGCACCCGGACGAAAGCCTGGCCGGTCAGCTAGTTATCATAATATTGTATTGTCACCGGAGCTACACATGTGTGCAAAATTTCAACTCAATCGGATCACGGGAAGTGGGTGAAAATTCAAAAGTACGATTTACACCCGGACGAAAGCCGGGCCGGTCAGCTAGTTACCATAAATTGTATTGTCACCGGAGCTACACATGTGTGCAAAATTTCAACTCAATCGGATCATAGGAAGTGGGTGAAAATTCAAAAGTACGATTTCACCCGGACGAAAGCCGGGCCGGTCAGCTAGTTTAATAAATTGTATTGTCACTGGAGCTACGCACATGTGTGCAAAATTTCAACTCAATCGGATCATTGGAAGTGGGTGAAAATTCAAAAGTACGATTTGCACCCGTACGAAAGCCGGGCCGGTCAGCTAGTTATCATAATATTGTATTGTCACCGGAGCTACACATGTGTGCAAAATTTCAACTCAATCGGATCACGGGAAGTGGGTGAAAATTCAAAAGTACGATTTACACCCGGACAAAAGCCGGGCCGGTCAGCTAGTTACCATAATATTGTATTGTCACCGAAGCTACACATGTGTGCAAAATTTCAACTCAATCGGATCATAGGAAGTGGGTGAAAGTTCAAAAGTACGATTTACGCCCGGACGAACCGGGCCGGTCAGTTAGTTACCATAATATTGTTTTGTCACCGGAGCTACACATGTGTGCAAAATTTCAACTCAGTCGGTCGCAAGATTTGTAACAAATATACGGGATCAAGCTAAATAAAACCACCGTTTAAAAAACAAAGCATCTACTACTACCTACTTACTTTTGCGTGATGCCAGAATATTTTAAAACTCGCAGTCGCATAAGAAGTTATTTACTTGAAAAAAAATCATGTAAATCGGATAAGTGGTTCTCGAGTTATAAGCGTACAAAGGGACATACAGACAGAGAAAGTCAAATTGTTCGGGAAGGTATGAACGTCGAGAAATTTTGGTCCGATCCCTAGGTCTCGCCATCCGATCGACTTCAATAATTAGTTACACGTCATTTTAACTCAGTAGGCCAGGGTTTTTAAACTTAAATTCAAACATCAGCAGTCAAAAAATTGAATAACTATATTAAAATAATGCAATATAAGACAGAGCATACGCTATCTTCCAATATCCATATCACACTGTGCAACAGACAAGGACAACCGAAACAAGTTCGCGATTTATTAGATAAAGTCGCATTTATTTAGTATAATAATCATATAAATCTGTATAAAAAAACTGTTTTGACACAATATTATACATGAAATCTATCTAAAATTTTCTGCTCTTTCGTTTAAGACAGGTTTCGAATCGATCTGACTTAAATTGAGCAAACTATAAGCAAAAAACACCGTTTTTTCTAATTTGCTCCCCTCTGGGGCCAAAATTCAAAAATCGGGCGACGTTAGGATCAAATAGACCCCGAGAGGAATCGAACAAAAAAAAGTTTTTAATAATCGGTTAACCCGTTTGGGCTGTACGACTGATACAAAAAATCCGTTACAGATTGACAGATTAACAGATTCACAGACGTACAGACAAAGCGAGTGTATATAGGCGCTTCTAGCTTCGCTAAGATCGCGCCTAAAAACAGGAGGTCTAAATGTAGCCTTTTTCGTAAGATCACCGTCAGTTTGATGCACTTTTCAATGTTGGTTTTTGCATGACACTCTTGTTGCAAATAAAATTTAATTTCTGGAATTATTTTTGTTAAAATTTTAAAAATTCGATTTTTTTAATGAAACTCATTTTTCGAAGGTAATTTTTAATTCTGAACAACTGTATCTCTAACGCGAAGCTAAATATTGAAAATTGGTACTATATTCTCTTAATCTAGCATGCCATTGTAATAGTTTTGGTCTTTATATAGGTTCTTTTTATATAATTTAGAAAATAAATAACTTTATCAATTTATTCATTATTTTATTTTATTAATCTTATATACAATTTATAAACTATAATTTATTACTTCGACGGACATAGTAACGTTCTTCTCACATCTATCCTTCTGTCCTTCTATCCCTCGTATGACCAAATGTCATTGTTATTTATATTAGTATATTTGATTAGCTTTGCGTTCTTAAGGCAGCACAGTTCTAAGTACCTTATTGTTTAATAACCTCGCTGACTTTGCAGTATCAATGACCTCAGTAATATTTCCTAGTGTGCAAAATCTATATACATTAATTATTGTGCAATACTTACATACTACACCATGGTAAAAACATACATTTGTGTTAAGGGCATGAAAAGATGCGCCTTATTGAGTTTTACAAGTGATATGAATTTCAAATGAAAATTGATCCATAAACAAATAAAATATCGGGGTGAGTTCATCTTAAATGCAGCACACTGTATATGAAATAAGTACACAAAATTTCAGAACGGCTTACCGAATAGTTCAAAAAGATATATAATAATAATTGCAAAGTTAACATGAGCTCTTATGGAAAAATCGGGCTTTCATAATTTAATAACGGTAAAACACATAGTAATATCACCGAGAAAAAGATGTAATTTTTAGAATATGTTCGTTACATATTTAACAAGCTTCGATCAAAATTTTATTTGTGGTCACAGATGTCAATCACGTGAAAAAAAATTATTGCTGAAAAGTATCAAACAAATGTCGTACTTTATAAAATGCGTGTTTATACTTGGCAACAGCACTCTTATGCATAAACATTTTCAACAATATATTATTACAGTCCACTTTTGAGAACTAACCAATAAAATTCCCTTTCAAATGCGACGGTGGTCTCTGCTATATTAGTATGGTATGCAGTCATATGTATTATAATTTATATCTGTGTGTTTGTGTGACAATCTGTATCAGGGTAAAAGTTTTAGCTAAAAAATTCAGTTTGCTGGTATCTTTTACTATAGTTACTTAGATACATATTTGTGCCTGTGACTATACGTGCCATACATCCTTAATCAGGACGAAGATGAAAATTACGTCTGATCCACTTATTTATTTCCTTGAGCGTAGCACGTGGAAACTAAAACAAAAGCATGTTGTGACAGCAATATGGAGTAATAATGTTGACACAAGAAAGCAAAACCATTATCCTCCAAAAGATATTAGATCTAGGAGTCAGACCATAAAATTCTGAACAACTTAACACACTTTATAAAACAGTTTATATATACAGTGATCGTCTAAGCCCTAAGGTATCCCCTCCCCCTCTTAGGCAACTTTAGAACGATTTAAGAGTCCGGGCAAAATAGTGACAAAACTTTATCACATAAACCTTTTTTTAAGATAAATTGGTTTGCACTATCAACTCATAATTTAAAATTGCAAGAGGAGTAATTTTGCTCGTCATATGAAAGGTATTTCAAATGTAGATAATAAAATAATTATTATTGAACAGATGAATGGTTATTTATTGAAAAAAAAATACGAAATTTATCTTTGTGAAATTATTTTAACATTTATATTAGAAATCGTGTCCATCGTGATTATAATAAAATTAAGCAAAATCGCAGGATAGTGGACAAAATAATTTGATTTATTAAATTAAATGTACGACGTTTCGTCTATAGATTTAGACTTTTTCAAGTACAATCATATGATTGTACTTGAAAAAGTCTAAATCTATAGACGAAACGTCGTACATTTAATTTAATAAATCAAATTATTTTGTCCACTATCCTGCGATTTTGCTTAATTTTATTATTTTAACACTTCCAACCAAAATAAGAAAAAAATTATTAAAAAAATCTCTTAGTATTATATCTATATTACCCAGGCAGATCAACTCTGATGAAATAAAAATATTAATGTGGGCTATATTTTAAATTTGTTGGAAATTTTTAACTTCCCGCTATTGGAAAATAGAAATTTTCAAAAATTCGGGAAGTTATTAGTTTCGGTCTGATTTTCGAAAATGGAGTTTTCAACAAAGCTCGACATTTTAAGGTCCTAGGAAACTATTCTGACCATTTTGGGATGGACGTCCGCCAGTGTTGTGTGTGTGTATGTGGATGTACCTATGTAAACACAAGATGTATCTTTGGAATGAAACAATCGATTTCGACGATCAATAGGTACAGCGATCGAAAGGGTTTATCAAAACTTAGATCTGATTAAATTTTGAGCTCAATCGCATAATCAAAAACACATCAAAAACGAAAAAAAAACAACAATTATTTTTATATTTTCATTAACTTGAAAACTACTCGTGCGATTGAACCCAAAATTTAATCAGATCTAAGTCGTGAATAGATGTTTTAAATTATTGCCGCAAGATTAATCAAAATCAGTCAATTGGTTCACGAGATATCGCACGACAAAAATTATTGTTTTTTATTAAATTTTGTTTTCTCATAATTAATAAAGAAAATATTAGTTTTGAACTCGAAAAGCTCAAAAATATTATTTTTTTACTTTTTTTTAAATTTATTTAATAATAAAAAAAATTAGAGTCATAACAAAGAGAGCTCAAAAATATATAAATAATGTTTTCGAGCTCTTTAAGCTCAAAAACAGCGGGAAGTTTTCGGGTTGGCAAGCAGGATCAACCGGTTTCCACATTTTTTATCTAAAATTCTGTATCTATATTCTGCACTTTTGCATATTCAGTTACTATCTAAATCCATAAAATAAAATGAGAATTTAAAATATATAATATGCATTTTTCTGATTTTAAATTTTTGTTTACAAAAATTCAAAGCAAGTTTTTAATTATTATCTCGGTGTCTTATTTTTAAACATCACAGCGTGTACCGCTTTCATGAATATTCAGTTATACATTTCGCTTGGATTATACAACAGATCGCATGTAAAAGACCTACGTTATTTACTATATTATATAGATGACCGAAAATTATAGAGCATAATTTAGATTTTTTGCTTTTATTTTATTTATTGTAGATTATAGACGCGTCGACAACTTAGGTCATTAACGTCTTAAATTACACTAAATAACAACTAACTTAAAACTAAATAACATCACAAAACATCCATGAGCGCAGGTGAGATTCGAACCCACGACAGTCTAGTCTAGAGGCTGGTACCAAGTACGCTATCCACTAGGCTACACTGCCCTCTTAGATTTTTTGCTAATATTATTTTTTTTTGTATGCTGAAAATGTACAACATTTTTATTTTAAATTATTATTTACACAATAAAATAAACAAAGTGGTACACTTTTCCAACAGGTCTAGTTTTTGTAAATTGCTCTATTAATAATAATTACAAAAATGTCATGTTAAGTGTCTTAATAATAAAAAATAGCAGTAGATATTTTTCCTAATAAAGTAGTCTGTAAGTTTTTCCCTCAATTTCCTCCCAATTTTCATTTTCTAAAAGTCGTTTAAAAGGATGAAAGACTTGTACAAAAACTAAACGTACAAAAATCGACATTCACCCTTACTTTATGATTTAAAAATATGTTTACTTTATGTTTATTTTCCACTTTTGAGAAAATAGATTTGATAAAAAGAAATTGACTCACCTTTATAAACATACTCCACCGAAAATGGTAATCGAACAAACGATTTGCTTCAGTCCACTTATGTGAGACTAAAATGTCTCTTGTAAAAAATCAATGTTGAACAGATGTCAAAAAATAAAATGAAATAAAATCTTTTGAAGAAAAATGTAGCTATGAATTTATTTTTAGCATTTTCGGTAAATAGATACAGACTTACATTAGGAAACTGAATTTTTTTATCATTTTCCAGTACATTTATATTAAAATTCTTTTAAGGCGCATTACATGTACGAAGCAGATTAGAATTTTAAGATGCAACGTATACAAATACATAAAATTATATAAATAAGAACATCCCTACGGTCTCGACTACAATAAAATACCTACTCATATAAAGTATTCGAAATTTAAGAATTAAAACAAAAAAAAACGTTTTTCTCTTTATTTGTTTGCATTATTATTCTTTCTGAACTGTAGAAAAAAAATGTTTTGTAGCGATGATAATTGCTGCAAAAATATGGTATATGAACAAAAAGTTTTGATTATATCGTATTATAAAAAGACCGTAAAAGCAATTGCGAACTGACAATGATTGTGCAATATTCAGTATATAAAGTTTATAATGTTGTTTTGAAATTCTAAATCTAAGTAAAATGAGTTCTAAAGCTGGATATTATCTTTCAAGCATACTGGAAAATGTTTATTCAAAACACAGGCTGCACTAAAACCTCAATCTCAATATTTATTTTATTTATACAAAGTATTACAGGGGTTTCATATACATTATTATAATTTGTACCCGCTGCTTTGCATGTAAACTAGTATTCACACGAAAATATTACCCCGTGTCCGGTCTCATAGGTGAACATAGGGATTTAACATGGTATTGTTCATTTTTAACTTCCCATTGGAAGTTATTGTAATGGGTCCGAAAATCGAAATCAAAAAGGAAAAAAAAATGTTTATGTTTCAAGGTCACTACACTATTTTTACACTACTTTTAGAAAGATGTCGTGTGTGTGTGTGTGTGTGTGTGTGTACGTACGTACGTACGTACGTATGTATGTGTCCATTTCTTTCTAAGACGAAATCTCGAGAACGAAAAATGATATCGACTACGTTGGAATGCCAATCGACGCGTATTAACGTAAATATGATCTGAAAGGAATTTTTTTAAAATCGGTTCAGCCGTTCTTTTTTCTTAACCAAATAACCTCCAAAAAAGTAGATTTTACACAATATCTCGCGAATAAAAAATTATATCGACTTCGTAAGGATGTCAATCGAGGCGTGTTAACGTCATTTTGATCCGACATAAATTTTATAAAAATCGGTTCAGCCGTTTTTTTTTTTTTTTTTTTTTTAATTATTGATGTTTTAATGATTAAAATGATTACTTTTCTGTGTAATATCTAATTTAATTATTATTATTAAATATTTATCAAACTGGGAAGTTCGTCGTGTGGACCTCAAGGGTCGCACTTTAGTCCTAATAAACGACCCACCTCACGGCTTGTTGCTGATTCGTGTTCGCCAATTCAACGTACAAGATGGTACCTATCGAAAGATAAAATTATTGCGCATCAAATGATTCTAAAAACAAGCCGTGAGGTGGGTCGTTTATTAGGACTAAAGTGCGACCCTTGAGGTCCACACGACGAACTTCCCAGTTTGATAAATATTTAATAATAATAATTAAATTAGATATTACACAGAAAAGTAATCATTTTAATCATTAAAACATAATTATTATTTATTTTTAACAATAATTAAAAAAAAAAAAACGGCTGAACCGATTTTTATAAAATTTATGTCGGATCAAAATGACGTTAACACGCCTCGATTGACACCCTTACGAAGTCGATATAATTTTTTATTCGCGAGATATTGTGTAAAATCTACTTTTTTGGAGGTTATTTGGTTAAGAAAAAAGAACGGCTGAACCGATTTTGAAAAAATTTCTTTCAGATCATATTTACGTTAATACGCGTCGATTGGCACCCTAACGTAGTCGATATCATTTTTCATTCTCGAGATTTCGTCTTAGAAATAAATGGACACATACATACGTACGTACGTACATACGTACACACACACACATACACACACACAGACATCTTTCTAAAAGTAGTGTAAAAATAGTGTAGTGACCTTGAAACATAAAATTTTTTTTTCCTTTTTGATTTCGATTTTCGGGCCCATTACAATAACTTCCAATGGGTAGTTAATAAGACCAAAAATGAATTTTTTACTTTAAAATACCAATTTGAAATTTACCGATTTTTTGCAGTAATGATTTCAAATTATGTAGGCGAAAAACAAAACGTTAGAAACTCTTTGATAACAGACTGGGATGTTTAGTTGAAAATTAGGGGTTATTTGAATATTTATTATAATTTTATTTTCTTTATTAAGTATTACTTTTCGTTGTTTAATAATAAAAAACCAATTAAATTCTTCATTACTTAGATAGGTACCTGTTTGTTTTTTTATTATGGTCTATACGAGTAGAAGTAAAAGCCAAAATACTTAATAAAAATGGCACACAACGTTAATTCCCTATGTTCGACTTTGAGACCGGACACCCGGTATATAGCTAATTTTACAAAATAAATTACATGAGCAACTCGCTAACCTGTGAAAAGTGAACATATATTTGTCGCTGTATTTTCGTACACAAATTTAAGAAGCTTGGAAAATGTAGCTCTATATATTCGTATGCGTTATTAGAAAGTCCAAATCTGAATTAAGATATCACGAGTTGTGAACAGCAGATCTACATCAGTATAGTGCCACACCAACTATCGTTTTGATTATCGAGTTAAAAATAGTATCTATTTTATTTCAAGAAGTAATTAATTAATTAAAAATTAAAATTATAAACACAATATAACATTAGGTACTTAAAAGTAAGTTCTAATACTTAAAATCTTAAAACGCCACTTAAGATCTGAAAACGTCACTTAATAAATTAATGTATTTATTGATATTAAAAACTTTATTTGCTTGTGTCTAGCCATTTTCTACATTCAGGAAAAATAGAAACAGAAGGTCAGACCTAATCTACATGTTGTTTTGATGACAAAACCATTTTATTTCTATTCGTCGTTTAGTCTAAATTCAACAAGTTTCCATACGATTTTTTTTTAAATTGGTCCGCGCATTTGGCGTTATAATCTTGAACAGTAGGATAAACAGAGACAAATACTCGTAGAGTCAATTTTCGAATGGTCGAGTTAAAATATAATATCTTTTTCTTTGCCTTGGTTTCATATTGGAAACTTGTTTTGTATCAAGCGTCAGTCGGTTTTTTTATCACATTATTTTTACTGTGATGTGAAAAACACCTCGTTATTTCGGTTACCAATGGTGTCGTCCCACTTTTTCTTTTCTTTTTGAGGGTTGGAATCTACATTACAAAAATAACTGCTATATAGCGCATTTTTTGGAAGCTTATTGTACAGTAAAAAAATCCCTACACTGCGTATTTTTCAAAACAATTTTAAGCGTAGAGATAATATGCCGGTACGGAAGTAATCGCAGTTGACTATATCACGCCATTTCCACATTGAAAACAAATTTATGACGACCGTTTTTGAATTTCGCTTTGTTATATATGTCTAATACGAGATGGCCAACGACTTCAGTTGTGTCGATTGATTTATTGATACATCAGCTGGGTTTGCATAGACTAGCGTAAAATTTGACGTGGAAATGTCAAAACAATTGTTATAATTCGAAAACGGGTACGATCATTCTCTGCTTCACCAGGCGGTTTAAGCGAAGATGTTTAAAATGTATTCGTTTTTAGGATTCCGTACCAAAAAGGAACCCTAATTCTCTGTCTGTCTGTCTGTCACAGGCTTCTAACTTCTAAACGAAATAAGATATTGACACATAATATGTGTTAGCGCGGCCCAAAGATGGAGAGAATAACAAAAGATTAAAAAGGTTTATTTAAGGGGGGCGCCCATACATGTAAAAGGGGGCAAAATTTTTTTTATACCTATTCTTGTGGGGTGTCGTTGAAAAGGACCTTTTGAGTAGATTATAAATGAGTATTTATTTTTTTTATTTTATCAAAATTGTAGGTTTTAGAGACCGTCAAAGTTTAGATCTATTTTGTTACCAGGTCTACCTATCTAACGACTCCATTACCTATAAAGCTGTAATTCACGTCAATCATCACTCATACCTCTATAGTTATCAACATATACTAACAATTAACAATCAACAAATACTAAAAACAGAAAAGAAAAAATCGACCATATATCCGAACGTGGGGTAAAAAAAATGTTTTATACCTATTCTTGTGGGGTATCGTTAAAAAGAGCCTTTTGTGTAGATTATGAAAGTTTCCTTATTTTTATTTATTTTATCAAAATTGTAGGCTTAGCCTACGACGCGTAAAGATTACACGCACCTACTCTTTGTTTACGAATGAGGAATAGTGCGCACTGTCCAAAACTATCAAATTCTGACATTATGCATGGCTAATAGAATATATTAGTTAACTATTGTCTATTCATCTTTAAGATAGAGTGACCTGTGTTCGTGATCAGCTCGTGTTCCTTTGGTTCTTGACTTGTGATTGGTGGATCGGGAGAATTTCAAATTTCGAAAATATACTGAACCGTATTTATCTATTTATTTTGTTGCAAGCTGGAGGTAAGTGACACTGTTGGAATGTATTTTTTCAAATTACTCTATCTTGAAAATAAATAGACTATAGAAAATATTTAAGGGGAAATTTCAAATGTAGTTTCGTCACGGAACAGTTCTATCCCATCAAAAATATTCTTGTAAAGAAAAAAAAGAGCCAAGTCTCGCAACACTTTCGCCGTAAAAAGTTTTGAGATCCCGAAAAGTACCAAGTCAGCCATTCTATTACCTTTGACTATGAAGCTAGCAAATTACTCGATAGTTGTCTTAAAACTACACAGGTAAAATAAAGAATAATTTATAAATAATATTTTATAAATAATATTTTATGACTGTAAACTTGTAGTACCTTTTGAACTTGGCTATCACATATGGCATAGGTGCACTGTGATGAGATATTGTTTTTATTAAAACTTTATCGCACGGTATCATATAATATCCTGATGCTATGTGATTGCCAAGTTCAAAAGGTACTACAAGTTTACAGTCATAAAATATTATTTATAAATTATTCTTTATTTTACCTGTGTAGTTTTAAGACAACTATCGAGTAATTTGCTATCTTCATAGTCAAAGGTAATAGAATGGCTGACTTGGTACTTTTCGGGATCTCAAAACTTTTTACGGCGAAAGTGTTGCGAGACTTGGCTCTTTTTTTTCTTTACAAGAATATTTTTGATGGGATCTCAGTTCTTTTTGTATAAGGCTGGAAAGGGAAAATCACAAATATTTGAATTTTCTCGTTACTTGTACGTGAAACCCAGCCTGCATACCAAATTTCAGCTTTCTCTGACTAAGGACCTATAGAAATCTGCAACACCCCCTTTTAGGGGATGGAGGGTGAAGATCACACATGTTTGAATTTCCTCGTTACTTGTACGCGAAACCTAGCCTGCATACCAAATTTCAGCTTTCTCTGACTAAGGACCTATAGAAATCTGCAACACCCCCTTTTAGGGGTTGGAGGGGGAAGATCACACATGTTTGAACTTCCTCGTTACTTGTACGCGAAACCTAGCCTGCATACCAAATTTCAGCTTTCTCTGACTACGGACATAGCCTATAATAATAGAAACATGCACCCCCCCCCTTTTAGGGGTTGGAGGGGGAAAACATAGATTTGTTAATTTTCTCGCTACTTGTACGCGAAGCCCAGCCTGCATACCAAATTTCAGCTTCCTCTGACTAAGGACCTATAGAAATCTGCAACACCCCCTTTTAGGGGTTGAAGGGGGAAGATCACACATGTTTGAATTTCCTCGTTACCTGTACGTGAAACCTAGCCAGCATACCAAATTTCAGCTTTCTCTGACTACGGACTTAACCTATAATAATAGAAATATGCACCACCCCCTTTTAGGGGTTGGTGGGGGAAAAACACAGATATTGGAATTTTCTCGTTACTTGTACGTGAAACCCAGCCTGTATACCAAATTTCAGCTTTCTAGGACTACTGGAAGTGCCCTAGCTTTTTGATGATCGCTATGTCAGTGAGTGATGACAAAATAGACAATTTTGAGGGTTGAAATTTTCTGAACTATATTTATTAGAAACGTGTAATTTGGGGAATTAGTTAAGGCCGTTAGGTACAATCTCTAGCGAAATTTTCAGCCTTCTGCTTGCATTTGTAACAGAGATATAGAAAGTTGAAAAGTGCCTTGAGTTGCTTCGAGAAAAGGTATACACGGTAGCGGCCGTCTGTTGTTTGCTTGACTTGGCGGGGGCCACTGCCGTGGCCCCAGATTTTGACCTTTCGGTCACGGATTCCTAAAATAACTTACTATTCTCGGTTATGTAGAATTGTATGTCTCTATGTAAGTCAGCTTGTGGTATTGTAACATGTGGTAGTCACAGAGCAAGGTTTTGAACTTTGAAGTTGTATGGAAAGTTAGTATGATAGACCTGTATTTACATAACGTATTAACCTACTGGAAAATCGCTAATGTTAGTAGAGACAAAATAGTTTCTCATTTTCTAAAGAAAATATTATATTTTTGTATTCGTCGGCTCTTTTCCTCACAAACTCATATGTGTACTTCGATAAAATAATAATAATAAATAATTGACTCCCAATTCATAACTAAAAGGAAAAAATATGCGGATTCTCACTTCAGTGAATGTAGGTATACACATTCATTTACTATTTTAAATTTTATTTTTTACTGTTTTACAGTTTTTGCTAGATATTCAGTTTAAACATGAATTTTCAGATGATAAATACGAATTCAAGATTAAAATTAGCAGTTTGCAATCAAAAACTACTAAAAATTTAGATGGAGACCAAACATTCAAATTTTGTAGCTAGGCGTATATTGTCAGATTTGATTGATTTTCGGATTGTACACATAAATTGACCTGCAGGCTGCCATTTTGAGGTCAAAATTAAATGTTTTTGAGTTTTGTCGAGTATATAGTATTATTTAAAAAAATGGAAAACGTTTTGTGTTTAAACTTCCGTGAAATGAACCATGTGGGTGTGACGGAAAATTAACAACAACACAATTTTAAAATATCGAAAAGGCATCTTGTTATAAAAAGATACGCGCCACAAGGGAGGAAAGTGCTACTTTCGGCCTGGCAGGAGAAAAAATAGTATGCGCAACACGGGAGGAAATTGCTACATCTCCTCCCGCGTATAAAATTGCTACCCGAGCCGAAGGCGAGGGTGGCAATTTTATAGAGGAGATGTAGTAATTTCCTCCCGTGTTGCGCATACTATTTTTTCTCCTGCCAGACCGAAAGTTCGCAAAATTGAAAAAAAAAATTATTAAAATTATTATTTTTATTTTATTTTATTATTATAATTATTAAAAAATAATTTTAAAGGAAATAATTTTAATGTGTAGGAGACAGAAGTGGGTGCTTGAGAGCCGGCATAAGTACTATTGCACACGCGCATTTGTCCGTACCACGGGAATAAAGAGCGACTTTGTTCCCGCTTGGCAGGGACGAAAGTACGAACTTTCGGCCTAGGTAAGAGAAAAAAATAATATTGAAGTGCACAGAAATAAAGTTAAAAGTGCATCTTAGTAAGAAACATAAGAAGTAGAAAAATATTTGATTGTGTAAGATTAAACCCAAATAGACGAGCCGTAAATGGCGGTGTGCTTAGCAACTTGCGTAAACAACACAAAACTCAGTTACTGTAAACAAACATTCACATGATAATTAACTCGTGGGGTGTTTGTGTTTGTATACATCGGTTTTATTAGAAAAGTAGTCCTACAGCATGCCATTAACACAGTTGTAATGAAATGGAGACTAGAGCTGATGGGCGACTGATTTCTACAATTTTCGATGTGTAAACATCTTAGCTCTCGTCCCACGATTCGGACTAAATGGAAATTCGACTGTCAGATGCGTCAGACGTAGTTAACCCTTTGCTATCCGCGTGAGATGTCCACGATACCAGACAATCTACACTGACCGGCGAGAAAAACCGGTCACCCAGAATTTTTCCTTTTTAAGTTCCCCTAACAACATATTTTATTTCCACAAAGGGAGCTTAGTTGTTTTTTCTTCGTTATCAATGCCTTTAGATGTGTATTTCATTTCATAATACCTTTAGTTTTAATTTGAACATTGAACAGGTTAAAATCATTTTCAACCATATTATGATATTATATTGATTAACTCGATTCCACGACGACTCAACGATGTAATTCGACTTCGAGGAGGACATACACGTTACTAAAAATTACTGGAGTCTATTAAAAACAGCCCAGCTTAATTTTTTACAACTAAGACAAAAATCGTATTTGCATTGTTTCTGTAACTCTTTTAAATCAATATTTCTGTACTTTGGTGAAATATTTCAGGGTGGCCGGTTTTTTTGCCGGTTAGTTGTATATTCAATCATATCTTGCTTATGTAATCGTGCCTTACTAAGGGGTTAAGTGATGTGAGTTTTGTTTAGTTATAGAAAACTTTATTATTTTTTAAACAATTTTTGTTTGAAACATTTTTAATAACATAATATTATAACTTTCGAGATATTTGCGAAAATGCGAAATGGGGGTTGGTTTTTGGCAAAAAAAGAGATGTTGCGGATACTGACCAGTTGAGAACTTTTCGGACTTTTGTTCCTACCCCTATTGGAAATCTACGTAATAAGTATGAAAACTTTATAAATTATTTCTCTTAGTATTCCATGTTTTCATGTCTAATTTACGTGTACTATTAATGCATTTTAAGTGAAACGATTTTCTCTAATGCTTTAATGTGAGCATCACGTCCCTCCCACCTTTTTTTTAAATCAAACCCAAAAAAAACTAATCATTTTGCACTATTTGATCTCATAGACCTTATCTTCCGAGATATTATTATGGAGTTGTAATGGTAAAATCGACGATTAAGACCGATTTGTATTTATATTATAAGCCTCTAAAAGTTGCGGCATCACTGGTTATTAAATAATATGCAGTCGCATGTTGTGCTTATGCCTGGCGTTGAAGTCAGTTGATGCGTTAAAGTCCACCCTGGCGAAGGCGAGGGTACATTTACAGAAATAACAACTTGGGGCAAACATCCCTTCAAATAAACAGAACTAGAAACAGCAATGCTCCCTCATATCTTCGTCTTTAGAACTAAACTTGTCTCGTTAGACTTGATCTCGGAATATTCAAGAAATAATTGAACCAAGGCTACGCATATTTTAGAGAAAAACTCATTTTAGTCAAGTTTGTAAAAAACACTAATGGACGCATTTCCCCTTACCTTGCGTTTCATTATATTTTTTAAAACATTGCTAATATTTAGTGACTTTTATTTTTTTTTCTCGTGAGTTCAAATGTCTTTAGCGTTTTTTTAAAATACATCTGTAATCAAAAGATAAAATGGCTTCTGTAGAACCTGTGATGTTTTTTTTCAGTATCTTCAGATAGCTCTATTTTGTATAATATGCAAAAACGCTTCATCTCTACATAAATTCCAAATTTAAATTGCATTTCAAAACAGATAATTAACCTTTTAGTGGGTGTGTTTTCCATTTTTGTTGCAATGAAAAGAGACAGCCCTGCCAATTATCTTCCTGCCACATTCCTACAACAATTGTTCGTTATCATTACATTTCAATTTTAAATAGACTCGAAACGGGAGATCCCTCGAGGGGCACTATTATTTAGTTTTTAAACGTACGTATATGAATGCATCTTATTCGACTTGGTATTCACGGTTGTGCGATAGGACGGTATGTCGATGCATGTGATCAATAGCGCTGCGTTTCATTTCATTGCTGTGAAACATAGACTCATGAACCCATTGAAGGGTTTGCCATTTTGAAATTCAGTTCAAATAATTTGCATGTAGAAATGAAACGTTTTTTCGTAATGTTATACACACAAAAGTTATAGAAATATTAAGGCATTTTAATTTTTGGCAAAAAGAATATTAAAGTACCAACTTTCCGACTCGGCTTCGCCCGAAGGTCATTTTGCTTTAGGAGGGAAATAATAGATATCGCGTTCAGAATTTTTATTCACTACTCATAATACCTCTTATCGTAGTTATATACCTAGCTTAACTTGGAAGTAAGTAGGATTTTAAACAGTAAAATAGTTTTAAAACTAAATAAATATATAATGGAAATATGAATAAGTAGCCTTCACACGTGGTTTCACTCGCGTTAGTGTTTTCTTGGCTAGTGCTCAGCCTCCTTTAGTAGAAGCGTGATGATATTATAATACAGGGTGAGTTACTAAGAATGTCTCGGGCGATATCTCATTTATTATGAGCATTAGAAAAAAAAGTTTTATATAAAAGTTGAATTGGAATAAGAGCACCATACTCTAAAATTATTTTTAGCTATACAGGGTGTCCGATGTAGTCATGGTACAACTGATTTGTATTTTCATAAATGGAACACCCTATATATTTTCAGGCCATCTCATTGTCCATTCGGAAGCCTACATAAAATGGTGCCATTTTTGAAATTCGGTTGCGACGTTGCCAAAATATTCAACTTTTTCTGCAAAATTTTACATTTTCGTTATCTTCTACTAAAATACACACAGTGGCGTATCTACCACAGGTGTTCCAGGTGGCAATCACCGGGGCCCCCTAACCTCGAGGGGCCCCCAATTTTTGGGTCAACTACTGATTGATTAATCCTTACACTCGATTTTTTTCTCAGTCCAATTATATATGATCTAAGCGCAGATTGCATTTACTTTCTAGATTCAAATACTATTGTTCCAATCAATTGCTTTTTAATATGAAATTTATTTATCTTTAAATATAAAAGAGCGCAATATTATTATCTGAAGAATACCAGTAGAACTTCTTTTAATTACAGAGTCGTTTATATATGACGTAGAACATTTTGAGAATACAATCAAATGTTGCTGGGATGATGATGTCATGAATAATTGGAAATTTTTCTTAGTTGGGTAAAGTGGGGGAGGGGGGCCCCAAAAAAAATTTTACACCTGGGCCCCGCGAAGTGAAGTTACGCCACTGAATACACACCAACCACATTTTTCAAGTTGAGTCAATTTTTGCGTGTCAAGTATTAGTCAAAGGCATGTGCTACCCTCCAGATACTTCGTCCGAGTACAAATCGCACTTTTAAAGAAATCACGTGATGTGATCAAAAAAAAAAAGTGTTTGACGCCAATGTTTGACTTGAGAGTTCGTTTCCATAGAAACAGAAACATAGCTTAAATTGTTTACATAGGTACGAAATAGTAATTGTAAGTGATTTTTTTAAGTTTCACAGCTAACAATCAAATCTTGTAATAATTAAAAACTAAAAAATAGAAAATAAAATAAATAAAAAAATGTTTTTAGTAAAATGCTTTTATTTTCAATAAAGTCTAGCATAAATGTACTAAAAAGAAAAAAATATTTAATTTAGGTTCATAATTATAAAAGCGTGGGTCGTAACTGTAATAAATTATCATAGAGTTTACGACCCACGCTTTTATAATAATTATGTACCTAAATTAAATATTATTTATTTTCATTTTAGTACATTTAAGCTGAACTCTATTAAAAATAAGACCGTTTTACTTAAAAACATATTGTAACGAATCTAAGCAGGCTGGTTGCAGCCATGATTCGTTGGCTTAACATGGATCACGCAGCCTTGAGCGCGAAGAAATATTCTGGTTGACAACAATAAGAAAACCCGCCACCATGGATATAAAATGACCAGGAAAGTTCATATAGGCAAGAGCAAGTATGAAACACCAGAGAGTCACGTATACATTCTCAACGAGAGCAGACGTGAAAAGTGCGACAAGAAATAAATAGACCACCAGCGAGTTAAAAGTTCTTCGAGTGACCTAGTGCAAATAATCTTCCAGTACCAAGTGACAAACAGTGTGGAAGATATTTGAAAGTGACAGACGAGATCTTCGAGTGATTAAGTGCAGATAATCTTCTGGTGCAAAGTGACAGACAGTGTGGAAGATATCTGCAGGTGGCAAATAAATACTACCACCACAGACATATAGTGGACCCAGTGAACAATATACGTGCCACAGACATATGGTGGACACATAGTGGTCAAGCAGTGGTCAAGTAGTAACGAAGTGTTGGTCAACAAAAATTGACCAACGGTCAAGCAAAACTGACCAACGGAAAAATAGACAAAAAGCGAACAGTGAATAAAGTGAGGAACAATAATTGTCCAAAGCATGTAAACGGTTGTCACTGTTGTGAAAGAATAGATAAATAAAAATATTTACCAAAGTTACCAACGAGTTTTGTTACACTGGTGTCAGGTGTGGGGTGTAACGATGACGACAAAACTGTTGAAGGATTTGGTAAAGGCGGACCTCAAACGCGAGCTTGAGAAAAGAAGCATGGAAACATCAGGAACGAACGATGTATTGCGAAAGCGGCTCAGAGAGGCGCTAGTGGCGGAGGACGAAGACCCAGAAAGCTTTCTGTTCGCTGTGTCGGACAGCGGAGTCGATGATAATGCACTCACGCTGATGATGACAATGATGCAGAGGATGGAAGAAAAGCAAGAAGAAAACGCCAAAAAGCAAGAAGAAAACGCCAAAAAGCAAGAAGAAAACGCCAAAAAGCAAGAAGAAAATACCAGAAGGATGGAAGAAAAGCAAGAAGAAAATACCAGAAAGACTGGAAAATGAAGACGGCACGAGCGTAAGGTCTCAATTGGTGATACCGAGAAGCCGAGTGCCGGATGTGCTGCGACAACTTCACGATGGGGCCTCGGGAGGCCATTTCGGGGTGAAGAAGACCCTGGAAAAAGTCCGAGAGAGGTTCTATTGGGTCAACTGCAAAGAGGACGTCAAAGAATGGTGCCGCAAATGTCGATTGTGTGCCGCCGGAAATGGACCCTTGGGAAAGAGGAGAGCACCCATGAGGCAATACAACGTGGGCAGTCCAATGGAGAGAGTGGCAATAGACGTAGCCGGACCATTCCCCGAGAGCGACGATGGAAATAAATACATCCTGGTGGCGATGGACTACTTCACTAAATGGGTGGAAGCATATGCGCTCCCGAACCAAGAAGCGACGACTGTGGCAGAGGTGCTTGTCAAAGAATTCTTCAGTCGGTTTGGAGTGCCAATGGAACTGCATTCAGATCAGGGCCGAAACTTTGAATCCGCCCTCTTCGGTGACGTGTGCCGGTTGCTTGGAATTCGCAAAACACGAACTACGCCGCTGCACCCACAGTCTGATGGAATGGTGGAACGCATGAATAGGACGATGGGAAAGTACCTAGCTAAAGTTGTTTCCGATCACCAACGAGACTGGGACCGGTACTTGCATCTGTTTCTGATGGCTTATCGCGCGTCAGTTCACGAGACTACCGATCAAACACCGGCCAGCGTGATGCTTGGACGTGAACTGCGACTGCCTTGCGACTTAGAGTTTGGACGACCACCTGTGGAAGAAGAAGTCGTAGGAGACAGCTACGCCGCAAAACTGAAACAGAAGCTGGACGATATACATCAACGAGTCCGCAAGAACAGCCAACTGGCCAGTGATCGAATGAAGAGTCGGTACGACGTGCGAGCGCAAGATGGTGGATTTCAAGCAGAAGATTTGGTCTGGTTGTATGATCCACGGAGACGACGTGGCCTGTCGCCAAAGCTACAACAAGATTGGAAAGGCCCATATCAAGTAATGAAGCGAATAAACGATGTCGTCTATCGTGTGCGGAAGTTGCCACAAGGGAAACCAAGAGTAGTGCATTCCAATCGACTAGCGCCTTACGAAGGAGACTATGCCATGACGGCTGAGCAAGACCACCAGGCCAGAAGAATCGTCGGGCAAACAACGATCAAGGACGACCGACAGAAGTTTGAAAATTTCATGGCCGACTTCTCTGGGACCAGAAAGGCCCGTTTTGGTGTAACCAAGGAAGAACGACAGGACCTTTTTGGTGTCCCCGACAGCTACTCACTCGCTCACTGTGTCTCTGCGGACCTGCGCATGTCCAGAGGGATTGCGGGTGAGTTCCGACGACGATTTGGTTGCCAAGAGGAACTATGGAGACAAGTCCCTGCGGTCGGTAGGGTACTACGGCTGCTAGAACAGTGCCGTCCTATCTACTATTTGGTGACGAAACGATTGGTCTACCAGAAACCTACATACGTGGATCTGTGGAACACCCTAATGGAGTTAAAGGCCAACCTACTTCATGACGGTGTCAAGAAATTAGCGGTCCCTAAGCTGGGCTGTGGGCTCGATCAGTTGGATTGGAGAGTCGTACGAAACATGCTGGAAGTAATCTTTGAAGATACTGAAGTGAACATCCTGGTATGCAGTTTCGGGCTGAAAACGCACATGAGCCAACAGAAGAGTGTAGACTGCTATTTCTACCCAAGAGGAACATGCAGCCGAGGCGAGAGATGCCACTATCGACATGACCCCTTCTTTCGTGCTTGTAATCTGTCCTGGGACAGGACAGGTCTAAGAGGGAGGCAATGTAACGAATCTAAGCAGGCTGGTTGCAGCCATGATTCGTTGGCTTAACATGGATCACGCAGCCTTGAGCGCGAAGAAATATTCTGGTTGACAACAATAAGAAAACCCGCCACCATGGATATAAAATGACCAGGAAAGTTCATATAGGCAAGAGCAAGTATGAAACACCAGAGAGTCACGTATACATTCTCAACGAGAGCAGACGTGAAAAGTGCGACAAGAAATAAATAGACCACCAGCGAGTTAAAAGTTCTTCGAGTGACCTAGTGCAAATAATCTTCCAGTACCAAGTGACAAACAGTGTGGAAGATATTTGAAAGTGACAGACGAGATCTTCGAGTGATTAAGTGCAGATAATCTTCTGGTGCAAAGTGACAGACAGTGTGGAAGATATCTGCAGGTGGCAAATAAATACTACCACCACAGACATATAGTGGACCCAGTGAACAATATACGTGCCACAGACATATGGTGGACACATAGTGGTCAAGCAGTGGTCAAGTAGTAACGAAGTGTTGGTCAACAAAAATTGACCAACGGTCAAGCAAAACTGACCAACGGAAAAATAGACAAAAAGCGAACAGTGAATAAAGTGAGGAACAATAATTGTCCAAAGCATGTAAACGGTTGTCACTGTTGTGAAAGAATAGATAAATAAAAATATTTACCAAAGTTACCAACGAGTTTTGTTACAATATTTTTATTTAATTTATTTTTGAATTGAGTTAACCAGACTAATTATGCAGAATCTATTCATTCCTTCACTATGACATTAATTGTGGCACATCGTAGTCCTAGAAATGGCATATTATCATTTTTAAATTAAAAGAAAACAAAATTTATATTCAAATTTAAATATACAGTAGACTCGCGTTAGCGTGGGCGCTCGCAAATATTTATTATGAACTATATTCATTAACATGACAACAAATTATGTCTATTGACTACTCTGTAGTGTGAACAATAAACAGTTACTCTGTAATATCCATATTACAGAGTAGTGAGCAGTTAATAATTTGACTTGTAGAAACTTGCAATTATAAGTGAAACCTTCTTATTTGCAGTTTGTGTGCAGTTATAAATAGATGTGAGTTTTTGAGTTTGTAAATTTTGTGCTTCAAAATGGCTAAAAATAAGAAACAGTTCTTAACTTTATATTGGTAGGTACTCAATATCGCCTATGTCAGCGGTTCCTAACCTTTTTCAGCCGTGGACCCCCAAGGAAATCAAGCATAATGCCAAGGACCCCTGAGTAAAAAAAGGTGCAATTTTCGGACAATATTATATTTTAGTATTCCTTCATTAAATTAAAAAACAAAAAACAAACTTTTTCGTAGAAAAACATTAATGAGAAGGTTGGTGCTGCTTTTTTGCAACTAATAATTACGAGATGTTTGGCGTAGGTAATTTATTTATTTTTGTTAATGCTCTAAGTAAGATAGATGCGTATGAGACCGCGGACCACCAAACATATGCTCGCAGACCCCCAGGGGTCCGCGGACCACAGGTTAGGAAACAATGGCCTATGTGAACAGGCTCAATTTTTTTCGTGTTCACACTAACGCAAATCTACTGTATTCAGCGCCAAATATATCAATAGAAACACTAAGAAATTATACTGTATAGTATTTCATTAGTCCAAATATTTTGTATTCAAAATATACTTTTGCGCCAACGTAACTCAGTGGCATTTTTGATCTGTGGAAATAGAGTGTAAGTTTTATGTTGAACACTACTGATTTAAACCATATCAGTCTATATTTTAAAAATTTTGGAGCATACAAGTAATTCAAGAATTACAAGGCGCGATATTCATGTAGGTACTGTGTCATGGAACAGTTCATGACAACAGATAATATTCTTTATCTAAGGTTGCCAATGCTAATTTATATTCATACTCTATGGTTGCGCGCTCGTTTTAATTCCGGTGCGACGTAATTCATTATCATTGCCAAGTGCCTCTTGTGATCGGCTTGATGTCGATTCTTTCTAGTTTGCTTGAACCGCGGCTCGCAGCCAGTATCGCCGAGACGGAATCACATATCTCGGGACGAGCTGGGGTTTTATGGATAATTATCGCCCATCGGAGTCCCCCAGAGCTTTAATTATCTTCAATTAATCAAAAACAGCTAAGTAGATATTTGTAAATAATTTAGAACTAATATAAGTGATGAATGAATGTTGCGTGAAAATTATAAGCATGAGTTTATAACATGGCCGTCTGCCATTTTAGAATAAAAATTTCATAAAGGTAAAATAAATGATTAATGCTGTCAGCAGCGTCATTTACGATATTACGTTTAATTACAGATAAAATTTAATATATAAAATTTAATATTTTAATATAACCTGTTGATCAGTGTTGTATTTTAAAAATACACCGACCACGTGTATGATAATAATTGTGGAATAAAATCTGGATATATTTTGCCAATCATATACAATCAATTCATGGCATAGTTGTATTTTAACAGACTTGAATTTAATATAAAATTAATCAAAGATATTTTGATTCGCACACGCGATTTGATAATCAAAATAATATGGCCTTAACAAACCAATGTATAGTAGAATGAAGTATCACCAATTTGGTATATCACCAATCTTCACAAATTGGTGGAATTTGTTAATGAATTAATTGAGATAAGATTATACTGTTCTTTTGATCGATAATTTTAACCTATAAGAATCATCTGTCTATTTTCTTATGTCACAGATGGGTTATTCTCACCTGTGTTTAACTAAGGTAATTTTTCATTATTATCAACTAATTTTGGTTTCTATTGTGATCTAGTGTGTTTATAAAGAGATAGCACTATTATTGATTAATTTTTCATGTAACTTTGGTTGCCTAATACACTGGGTCTACACATTAACTCTAATTATGCATTTTTATAATTGATAAAAATTGTTCAGTACCAATCTGAGATTTTGATACAGATAGAGAT